>NC_069405.1:5632718-5683762 GCF_026875155.1 Cherax quadricarinatus
AAAAAAACCCCCCGAAGTTTCTTTAAAACATTTTAATATTGATAAATTTTCCCAAACCAAAAAAAATTTTACGGTATTTCAAAGTTGTCCAGCTTTGCAGCTGTGTCAGCGCGTCGGGCATTAACACTGACGAACTTCACAAGAGGAAAGTGGCGAATGACTTTTTTTGCACATATTACATGAAATGAAACCGCAGAGAGTCTGTCTTAACAATGAAAAACAAGCTTTTGGAAATGGAAATTCTTTAGCACTAGATCTTTTGCACTCTCGTGCGTTTCAGACAATCCAATGTTGCAAGACAGCAACAGAAAAAAGGAAATTCTTTGAAGCAGCTGGTTTCAGTGACCCTTCTGCCTTGCATCTGAGAATTTCTCCCCCTGAAATTATAATAATTAAGCGCTAAATCCATAAGGGTCATACAGTCTGCATTGTCTTTGACACGACAGAGTGCAAAAATCTAGACCTAAAGACTTCCATCTTTATGTGCATTTTCTGCGTCATATTACATATAAAATGATCAACGTACACCCACGTACCTAAAATTTTCACCCTCCCCCGACGGTGAATTAAGAGGCGGGCTTGTATGAAATTTGAGGCTTATATCTGGTTTTTCTGGGATACCGCCCCCACGGCCGGTCTGGCCCGGACTCGCCGGTCTGTAACCAGGCCTCCAGCAATGCCAGAATGAAGGAAGTGCCTTCAACAGCTTGAACAGTGGATGGCACTTGCTTACTGTTCTAGTTACGACTCAAGTTATGCTACACAACCTTGAAAATTAGAACATATCGGATGAAGCTTCTCACATTTGAACGATAAACGAAAATTTGGAATTACAAAAAAAAAGTACTAAAACCACTTAAAAACCCAAATTCTAAGGATAGCTAAAATTTAAACACTAAATATTGTCCTCATGGGCCTCCGACCGTGTGGACGAGCTGCGCAGACGCTCCTGTTTGAGTTTGTTTTGCGCAGTTTACCTGATTGAGCTGCCCCTAGCGTTGGTTGGTGGAAAACTTTTTTTTCTCCAACATGGCGCTGAATAGCAAAGAAGAATCACACTGTCTGCATTGAGATGATCCGTGGTGCTGTCACAGGATCCAACATGGATTTATTATTACCAGCGATCATTCGCGATACCTATGGTATAGCAAATGAGGAGATATGTGGTGTCGCATTAAATGGAATGACAAGAATCTTCGTTAAAATGACGTCTGCACAAGTCTACGGGGCAGTGGTCGACAAGTATCGGGAGACCATCATACCGGTTAATACAGCTGTGTCGGTGAGACTTCATGATGTATCTCGACATTACACCTGGTGAAAATAAGGAATGTGCCTTTTGAGGCGACTGATTTTGATATTACCATGAAACTGCGTACTTATGGGACGGTTCACGTAGCCACAGCAGGAGATGGGCAACTGGCCCGTATGCAGGTGCGCGGGAAGGCGCGTAATACAGTTAAAATGACTCTTAGACACCCTATTCCTTCATATATTGTGTTGAAAGAATTAAGGACTCAAGTCTATGTAACGTATGCGGGGCAACAACGTACGTGTCGGCTATGTGGGTCATAGACCACATCGCGGCGCAGTGTGGGAAACGAAGTGGGTACCCGGCAAAAACAGCAACGCCACCCAACGGCAACAGCAGCAACAGCAGCCAGTGGACGAGGTTGGCGATGAGCGAGAACAGTCTCTTGCTACACCGCCCCAACAACGGTTGTCATGGAGTGAGGAGGTGGACAAAGAAAAGGAGCTCGAATCCCCATTGTAATCTTCAAGGAAATCTCAGTCATTGGACATACATAAGGTTTTTGAGGAGAAACTACCCTAATATGGGTGAAGAAGTGGGCGGCGTCTTTGGTAAAGGCTTTTGGATGACTTGTTAGAGGAATCGGTCTAGATCAGGTGGAAGACCCAGGCTTAGTTCTGGGGAAGGCTGTGAATGAGGTATGGCAGAAGATGACGTTTGGCGACGAGAGAGTCTAAAGGACTGAAGGTGCATGCAGAAAGAGGTGGAGGTGCATCAGGAGGGTGCTTCAGATGTCAAAATGCAGGTGGAGGCGGGACACGAAAGAGGACTGCAGCATCATGGGATTTGATGATGTGCTAACTCCTGCCCAACGCCTGGGAAAAAGTCTTGGGTGGAGGTACAGAAGAGAGGGAATGGTGAACCCAAGGATCAAGGGATTGCAAAGGTGATTCCCAACAAAGGGGGAGGGACAGAGGTGTTGCAAAACGAACTGGGGTAAAGTCAATGCCGGGGACAAAAGGAAAACCCATTTGTTGAATTCAAGTGTTTTACTATAAATATTAACGGGTTGAGAGCTGAGAGGAAGCTTAAGTGGTTTAATGAGTATTTTTGGTGCGACTTGGTGTGGATGTGGTATTCTTACGGGAAAACATAATTTTAGGCCTGTTATGAGTTGGATATGAGTGGTTATAATGTGTACATGGAACATGCGACACGTCTGAAAGGTGGGGCTGCCATTTTGGTAAAGGAAACTACCCATTTAAGAAAAGGCGTAGTGAAGGGGGGGAGGGGAGGGTAATTAGAGTGGAGGGAACTTGGGGTAGGGTTCCCATTAGTTTAGTATGTGTATATGGCCCAGCTGAGGGTGACGTGAGTATTAAAACTAAATTTGTTCGGGACGTGCTGGCAAATTTTTTACGTGGTTTACCGAATGTTGCAATAATAGGCGGAGATTGGAATTGCGTGATACGTCGTAAAGATGTGGAGCCTAGAGGTGCGGGGTGTTGTTTGAGTATTTGGGGATATATTGACCGGGTGGGGTTAAAGGATGTGTGTGGGGGGGGAGGGATGGTAGAGCAAACTTCATTAAACGAGGTTATGCGGCGAGGTTGGACCGAATGTACGTTCCTTGTGCGGTTACTGTGCGGAGGGTGGATGTGATAGATGGGGTTTTTTTTTCGGATCATAGAGGAGTGGTAATAGATGTGGATATTGAGGGTGTGCCTCGGAGGGGTCCATCATTTTGGAAATTGAATGTAAAGTTATTAAAGGAAGAGGATAGTCTTTTGTCTTTTGGACATATGTGGGATCTTTTTTAGTGGTAGAAGCCCCGGGGGATGTTGCCATGGTTAATTTGGTGGGAAACAATAGCTAAAAAACGTATTAAGGAATATTATATTAACCCGGGGGAAGAGATATAATCAGTTACAAAAACGGTTTTCAAAAATATTTAGAGGGGCAGTGCGCGACTGTTATGCACAAATTATGCTAATTATCCTGTTATTGAAATTGAAAGTTTGAAGGAAATACCCGGGAATTTACAAAATGAGAGGTTTGATGGGGAAAGGTTTAAAGGGGCGGGATTGAGGAGGTTTTGTGGGGAGATCGGCCGTCGGCGTGTGTGTTGCGGAGTCAACACACACGTTTGCAAGGCAAAAGGAGTTAAGGGGTTGATGTTCAGGTAGGTATGCAAGGGTATAAAGTGGGCCAGGTGTTGACGACGACTGAGGGTATGAGTGGGTAAAATTGATGCTTGGGTTAAGTTGAAAACGCAAAGTGTGGGAATAAGTGAAATAGCATTACAGTCAATTGGAAGGTTTGTGCAGTGTGAGTTGACAGAGCATGATCGATTCGTTTTGGAAGGGCCGATAACGGAGTGTGAGACATGGGAAGCTTTATCTGGGGCTCAATTAGGTAAGGCACCAGGAATTGATGGGTTGCCCAGTGACTTTTATCTCCAAAATTGGAGCGTTTTAAAAGAATTTTGGTAAGATTATTCAATATCCTTAAGCGGGGTCGGGTTTTGGGGCACAGCAGCGGATGGCTGTGGTCGTTTTAGTGGGCCCAAAGGTGAGCCATTAACGTTAAAGACTATCGTGCTATTTCGTTATTGTTTTTGGTGATTATAAGATTTTTGCAAGAAATTTTTGCTAACAGAATAAAAAAGGTCCTGGTAAAGTGATCGATAAGGACAATATGGGGTGCCGGGAAGGTCTATGTATGACGGGCATGGTTTGATTAGAAGTTTTATTGAAAAAAGAGTAAAATTGGGAGTGGGGGGGTGTTGGCTATAGATTGGGAGGCGGCATATGATAGTGTAGAAAGGGAAGCGTTATGGAAGATTATGAGATGGCAGGGGTTTTGGAGAGAAATTATATCATGGGCCAAATTAATGTATCAAGATGCATCCTTGCGGGTGCAGGTAAATGGAAGGTTAGGAGAAAAATTCAGATGAGCAGGGTCTACGTCAAGGTTGTCCCCTTTCACAAATATTTTTTGCGTGTTTACAGGGTCCCTTTTATGAGGAATTAGGTCTTATTGGGAGCAAATGGGGTTGGTGACGAAAGGGGTGGGGGGGCTGGCATTGTTGGATATGTTGATGACACAACATTTTAGTAAGTGGTAACAGGGATTGCCTCGGGGGGAAAAGTTAGTAAATGTTTTTGAAAGGCTTCTGGCATGTCAATAAAGGAGAAAACGAAGTATATGGATCCCTTGGGGATAGGTTAAATGAGGAATGTGAAGTAGTTTGAAAGGTGGAAAAAGGGGACCAATTTCTGATATGTGGAATCGTTTATGTAAGTGATATCAAGTTAGCACAACAAATAAATTCAGTGCGTATTGTAGATGGTGTACTGAAGCGCCTCAGTGGTTTACGAGCTGCACACTTAACTTTTCATCAAAGAGTAATTACAACGAATGTCCTATTATATAGTAAAAATTTGGCATGTAGCAGCAATATATCCGATACTTCGTAGTGAGATACAAAAAGGGTACAAAAGCGCGTTTTTAGATTCATTTGGGGTACTGGAAGCGAATGGTTAGGTAGAGCGGTTGTCACAAATCCCGGTTGGCCAGGAGGGCTGGGTCTTATAGCTGTTGAAAAGAGGATTATGAGTGTGTATTTGGAAAAAGTAGTTATAAGCGGAGGGGGGGGCAGGGAAGGCGGACTTCATAAGATACGTTCAGGATAGCAACGGTGGTGGGTGGGTAGGGAGTTCATAATCGGTGAGGCAATTTACGGGTCCTCATAAACATGACGATCCCTTTACATATTAAATTGGGAACCTTGAAAGGGGTGAAGGTAAGGCAGTGGTAGCAGTGGTTTGAAGGTTGTTTAACCGATGTTGATTGGCGTAATATCTGGGGGCGTTTGGGAAAAAATTACGTTTAAACCTAAAGTACGAGAAGTAATGTAATAGATTTTTACATGGGATCTTACCGTCTGGAATGGTTTTATTCCATAAGAGAATACGGGAGGATGGGATATGCAAGGCTTGTGGTGGGTGGGAGACTGTTTTCCTATAGTGTATTTTTGCGAATGTATGGAACTAATAAGGTTTGGTTGGGTAAGGTAATAAGGTTAGTGGGAGGGGGGGGGTTTTCAGGTGTTGAGGGTTTTTAAACTTAGAATAGGTGGGGTGAATCAGATGTAGAGAATGCGGTAGGGTATATAATTACGGATTATATTTATATGTCTTGGGCTATGAGAGGAGCGAACGTGTGTGAAAGAATTAATGCATTAACAGCAACTTTTTATAGGACAAAGTGTAGAAATAAGGAGGTGTATGGGGGGGGATGGGAGAGGGATTTAAGTGAGGGTTATAGGAATTTCACTTTACGGGATTTACGGGAGTTGAAAGGCAGGTAAGGGGGATGAAAGGGCTGGTTTCCTAGAATGGGCGGTAGCATGATGAGTTTGATGAATGTTATTTTGAGGTATGTCTTGGGGGGCAATTTTAACATTATTTTGTTCCGAGTGTTTCAAGTACAATTCAGTTATATTTGGAAAATTTTCGACTTATAACTATGTATGTTGTATATATATATGCATGTGTTGTATGTGTGTGTATGTGTATGTATGTATGTATGTGTATTTTTAAAGTATGTAGGTGTATGTATATAATAATTATATGTATATGTATGTATTGTATGTATGTTACTTTCTTGTATATACCTTAATGGTTTTTTCATGAACATTTTCAAAAGATATTCAATACATATTTTCTATGCGTATTTATGATTTTGATACAATTGTTAAATGTCAAAAAAGGCTTTTTTATGTTTCAGTTTAATTTACAATGTATTTTGTAAGCACAATTGATTTGGTGCCAATAGAAGATAGTGTGTTTTGATATATTTGATATTGTTTTTCTTTTTAATTTGTCTAGTGGTGCAATACTATGTATTAGTTTAAGTTTTACAACCTTGAAGTTGTAGAATAGATGAATTATTGTGGTTAGTTGACGTAATATTATAAATGACGTGTAATGTTGTGTTCAATGTGACAATACTTTTTATACTTATTTATATGTATGTACCTAAAGGTTTAAAATTGAAGTCTGATTTTGAAGGTGAAGATGGGTTTTCCTTTTTTTTGTTCTTTTTTTCTCTTTATGGTTAATACAAGGTTGTATATGTACACCAACAAATTTTGGTTAGGGGAATGTTGGTAAAATTTTCGTGTGATTAGACATTTATAATACAGATGGAATACTAGCTTAGGTTAGGGTAAATTTATGATAATTGTGGAATGTTCTTTGATTCAAACTGCTCTTTATTATAGTTGTATTTTATTATTCTAGTGTAAATTAAGAAAAAAAAAATAAAAAAAAAAAAAAAATAAACACTAAGGTTATCTTACTATATCCTACACACTACACGACTATATTCTACCGGTTGATTTATCCACATATCAATAACACGTTGTTATTACATTTCACAAACTATATCACTCACTGAATCACTAACACTTAACACGTAAAATTGTGCACTGTAGCACACACAACATCCACTACCTTACCCAATCATTAAACTGAGCACAGACCACAGATATGTAAGGTTTGAGGCAGAGCGACTGAACCAGCACTGGCCTCAGAACCCACTGATTCACCTGTCAATTGTTTTGTCATATTTCTTTAACGCGGCTGTTAGTGCCCCAAGTTAAAAATTTTTTTTTATATTTGCAACTTATTTAAGTTATTTTATATATTAACCGTTCAATTTTTTATTTTATCTATCGAATCCTTAATCTAAATAACTATAGCTTGCTACCAGAAATGTTTCAACGTGACTAATGACAACTACGCATTTTCACGACTAACTCTACTAATGTGTGGTCATGTGAGGGTGTAGTTGTTAACATGAATCCCAAGTTGTATTCGACAAAGATTGTATGGGTACACTGGTTAGCATTAAATATATAATCCAAGGGGAAGCGCTAAACCCGAGGATTAACAGCGTCCTTGTGGGGGATGTGGAAGGCATTCAGGCTTAATTCGGGAACTGGGCACCGAAACCAATCCTAAATCAAGAGCCCCTCACCAGCCCACATCAAGTAACTTCCTTTTCTTGAAGATGAATGGTTAGAGAACCGACTGTTGATAAATAAGAACACATGTGCAACCTCTTGGGTAGTCTTTAATTGAGGAAAACGTTTCGCCACACAGTGGCTTCATCATCCCATACAAAGGAAATCTTGAAGAACAGGAGGATAATGAAGGTAATCACGTCTCAACCTTGAGTCGATGTGGTCAGTCCATCAATCTTGAATAGAATGTACTGACCACATCGACTCAAGTTGAGGGACTGATTACCTCATTCTCCTCCTGTCTTCAAGATTCTCCCTATGTATAGGCGATGATGAGAGCCACTGTGTGGCGAAACGTTTCTCAATAAGATACCCAGGGTTGGGGCCCTACATGTGTCCTATTTTGTCCAACCTTCCTTGAGTGACAGGTTAGGCAGTGGGCGCATACGAGCCCACAATGGGTGGGACGGTTCTATCCTAACTTTGTTAGATCTACCTATGTACTAGATAAGGGGTAGATTATGGTGAAGGTTTTACACTTGATTGCTGTACAATGTGCTTTAAGGTGACCATGCACGTGTTAGCCGTATAATCTTGGAAATTTTTATGACAAATTATATAGGTTTATTATGGTAAAGGCCGACTTAGTCACAATTTATGCGTGTAAATAACTGTAATTACGTACGTGAAAATGTATAACGCTGTAGTTATAATTAACATGTTTGATCCGAGTAGTTGTGTGAAGCAGCATCTGCATGGGGTGTTCCTGTAGTGACCTACTCGATCCAGTGAGATTATATGGTATGTGTTTGGTTTATTGGTAAGAGGATTTGAGGAGTATAATATATTCCATAATAATATTGTAAAGTTTTTAGTATGTATACCAACCTATGATGTGATGGCACTCTGTATATACAGTTTAAATAAAATATAAAAAAAATTGTAACTAATAATAATTGACGACAACTCTAGGTTAATGTACCTGACTTCATGGTCATATGTCTAAGCAACACGAGATATATTACTTAGAGGTTGTATTTATCCCAGAGTATTAATGGACTAACCAGGCAACCTTTATGAGCCTAGTGTGTTGATAAGTTTTAAATCTCCACAACCAACCTAAGTATAGGCTTCAAGAGGATGGAAAATAATATATATATATATTTATATAATATATATATATATATAATAAATATAAATATATATATATATATATAAATAACTGATCTCTAGCTGAAAGGAGACCTCGAACCTTGGAACAAGGTACCAGTGCTTTTACCAATCTACCCACACTGGGTCCCCGTGTGCGTAGATTGGTAAAGCACAGCGTACCTTGTTCCAAGGTTCGTATCGAGTCCTCCTTCAGCAGAGATCATGTTTGTGTATATTTCGCACTGCTCTTGCGAATTCCTTCTATATATATTTATATATATATATATAAATATATATCTATTTATATATATATATATATATATATAGTATAAATTATATATATATAATATTATATATATATTTATCTATATATATATTATATATATAATATATATAATATATATATATATAAATTAATATATGTATATATGCACTAAACAGGTGCAATTTTTTTCAGTTTATAAATGCTAAGAGTATATTTCAAACTAAAAATTTAGGATTTTTTTTTTATATTTTTTTTAAAAACACACATTACAAGAAATAAATAAAGCATACCATGCAGATACATCAATACAAAAAACAAATTAATGTCCTCATAAGCAAAACACTACAAGTGTACACAGCCTTTAGAAAATTATCTCTTCAAATGACCCGGTACAACCCCCAACACGTTGTGAAAAACAACATTTACACAATATTATACCCGATCATCAATCAAATCATTTACGAGTTACAATAAATGTCATTACACTAAACACACAGTCCCTGATAATACAAAAATTCAAGAAAGCAATACTAATTAAAAGCAATTCTCAATTACCACCAAACCTATCAGCAATAACACATTAATTAGTTACATGTAATAAAAATATGTATGAGCAGTACAACCCCCCCCCGTCACCCCAGATCAAAACCATTGTTCTGAACCAAACAACGATTAACCAATATAATTTAAACCATGAACATAGTATTTCCTCTTTAGTATAAGAGGCATAGATTATACCAACATGACAAATGATATTTAGAAAAAAAAAAGAACATAAGATTGAACATAGTATTATGGCATAACTACAAAACCGTTTATAAATAATTAGGGAATGTCCGTCACCCATGAGAGACATATTCACATGATATAGTCACACTCACACATCTACATATAAACATATATACAAAATGATACATAACATCACATTGACTTATGAAAATTTATATTCACAGATAATTATATCAGTGTCATACATGTCCATTTACTTACAAAAGAAACTAAAAATACCGAATCAATTTATTAAGCCTCCTCGCATTCCATGCCCAATATAGACATTAACTAAGGCACATTCAATAACAAATATTTTTGGGTAGTTCAACTACCCCCGTCCCCCCCATTTACCTCAGATCATCATATTGGACAACGTCATACCATTGTTCATTGAACACGAGACAAGAACCATAATTTAACCCTTGGACATAGTAACTTGATGACAAAAAAAATCTTTCCAATAGTGTGAATATACATACTGTTATGTGCACATTACGAATTTGAGTACATTAAGAAAATTAACACAGGTTTTAACTTATATGACCAACACAAAACCCTATTCTATTAAAAATGTCATAAGCCATGGTAACATTACTCTGATATATTCACAGATCACTTTTTACATATTATATATATATATATATAATATATTATATTATATATATATATAATATATAATATATATATTTATATATAATATATACAAAAGTCGAAAACATAATATCACATGACAAATGATGAACAATATGTCCACAGGATGACTTAAAATCGTAATGACACGATTGAAAAATAAACCATAGAACCCCCGGCGGGATTGAACCCGCGGTCATAGAGTCTCAAAACTCACCCTCGCGTTAGCCACTAGACCACTAGCCACAATAAGTTTTCATCCAACTAGTTGGATGAATCTTATTGTGCTAGCTGTCTAGTGGCTAACGCGACGGGTCTGAGTTTTGAGAACTATATATACCGCGGGTTAAATTTCCGGCCGGGGGTATGGTTTGTCCACAGGATTATGACAGTGCCCAAATGCCCACAACTATAAAAATATAAAAATACCGAACCAATTTGGTGCGCCCCGTCGCTTCCCCATGACCACCCATGATAAAACACATCTACATTTATAGCTTTGCCCCATCAAGAGAGTTTTCTATCTAAAATTTGTGCCAGGAATACACTCATCCTTCCCCCCATCTGGCTGAGACCAACCCCATTCAACCATTACACCATTAATTCTGGCAACCTACGCATATTCATACCTCTATACTGAACTGGAATTTCTATATCTCATCTTCCATACACGACCTCATTCCTACACTTTGTTTTATAGAAATGCCCAGCTAAAGCCCGTATTCGCACTTCCCCCTCCACCTCCCCCACCACCTCCCCCTCCACCTCCCCCACCACCTCCCCCTCCACCTCCCCCACCACCTCCCTCATAGCCCACAATGTATTAATGTAATCCACTACCAAATACATGACCGCCCTTCTCACACTATCACTCACTCCCTCTATGTCCAAACTCAATGCTTTCAATACCATTAACCTACCTCCTCCAACCCCATCCAAGACCCTACGAAACCATAGACGTACCCTTGCGATACCCTCACAAAAATACACCACATGATATGCAGTCTCCGCCTCCCCATACAAACACAACATGTGGACTGCACAACTCTCATCTGATACAAACGTACTTTAGTGGGTAATATCCCATGTAAAAACCTGTACATAGTTTCCCGCGCCCTTGACTTTAAACGTAACTTACGAAACGCACCCCAGATACCTGCCCAATTATATAAAGGAAAGAGACTCTTCCCCTCCATCACCTCATTACCCCTCACAGTCCTCCCCAATACTCGCACCGACACTTTTCCCGGTATGCTAACTCTCAATAAAAATCTCAACATACACATACACTCCTCCAATTCCCTACCCCCCACCACTGCCTCACATCATCCATAACCTCACTCATCCTTACACCCCGATCCTCACCCAACCGTATATAACTATGTTTCACATATATGCTTTTCAGTCTACTCCACAGTGGAATTAATCCTAATCCTCCCCTCCCCAATGATGTTGTCACGACTGTCTGCTTAAGCCAATGATAATCATATCCCCAAATAAAACGCATTACCTTCTTCTGGACCAACCTCACATCATTCTTCATCAATGGATAAACCACTGCCACATGCCACGATTTAGGGTAAATGATTGTATTTATAACTATGACCCTCTGATGGATCGTCAGCCCACTCGTCCGTATTCCCCCTAATCTCCTTTATTTACATGTATCTTGGGGGATGAGGGAGGTTAGGGGAGAGTTGAGGATAAAAGCGTTAGCAGCGAGATTTTATAGAACTATGTGTAGGAATAGGCAAGTCTATGGTGGGAGGTGGGTAGTTAGCTTTTCGGAGGGTTACCGGAATCTCACTGTGGGGGGCCTTCTCCTCATGAACCCAGGGGGCGGGCAAAGGGTTGGTCTCCTACCGGGGGATACATGAGGGTGGGTTGGTTTAGGCTTCTTTGTAGTGTGGATGGTGGGAGGGTTATGAATAGAGTGGAAGGGTGATGAATGAGGATTTGGAATCTATGGTTATGTTCACTGCATACAGGATAACCTTAAAAACCATGATGACTAAACCTTGGGATCTCGGGTTTAGAGCAGAATGATGTTAAGATAAGCACACAAGTTAACTTGATCGTTGTATAACTTATGTTTGTGAAGTGCTGTGACCCTGCACAGTTATTTTGTGGGAAAAATTTTCTGCTATGTTTTATATATGAAATCATGATCTTTGGTTTAGTCAATTTTATAATCACATATAATGACACCTTTTTCTATGTACCTAATCATGTTATGTAATGATATATGAATTATAATGGATAGTGAGGTATTAGGTTAGGAGTGGGCAATTTTATTGTGTGATGCCCTTAATGGGGTTTCTATGAGATTGTAAACTGGTTTTGTTCAATGGTGTTTTTGGGGAAAAAACAAGGATGGAACATGTACGAACTTGTATGTCAATATTTTTAATTATGACTACTGTATGTGCATGAGGAATTTTTATTCCCATGATAACGCTCAGTATAATAACATTGATAATAGGGAAAAGGGGGGGGGGTAGTATGTGCCGGCACGAAGTAAGTGCGGCGAGTCTTTAGGCAATGAGAATTATAATTATATGCTAATTATTTGTTTATATATTTATCTTTTAGACTGTTTATATAAAAAAAAAAAAAAATCAGCAATGATGTACTAGTGTTTCAAATAGGGAGATAAGGTTTTTATGTCCTGTAACTAGACAGTTTTGATACCTTATGTTAGGATTTTGTTAGTTGTATGGGTTGTACTTGCGTATATAATGTTATGTCTTTTACTTGAGGGTGTTTCCTGCCCAGTGTTTATGTGGGGAGTTTCATTGTGAGATGTATCAATGTAATGTTTATTGTAGGCTTAGGTTTGCATAATGTTTAAATTAATGTTCTGTATAATTTTAATTTTTGTATGTTAAATAATATTTATTGTGCACTTTGTGCAAGGGGTCTAATTGTACAGAGTTGTGGGGGATTTATGTGGACACAGACATAAAATTTTTGAGTTTTTGGTTTTTGCTAATTTTTTTTTTGTTCGGTGCTGGAGCTCTCTCGCTCTTTATTATGTTAAGAGTTTCCTGCTATTTGCGGGAAGTATTAATGTGGTATGTCTTTGCAATTTTATTGTAGGGTTAGGTTAGCCTTTGTTTAATTATTGTAATGTATAATTTTATCCTTCGTATGCTGCATCATATCATCTGTGTACTTTGTGCAAGGAGGTTTTACTGTACTGTATAATAGGCATGATTTGTAGGTTTAGAATTTGTTGATGTTTTTTCTGAGCAGGTGTTATCCTGTTCGTTTCATTGTTCGGTGATGGTATATTCTTTAATACAATATGAATGTAACACTTGTGGTATGCTATGGGGTTGATGGTAGGTCATTGTATTTTCAAACGGTTAATAATTGTGTTCTTTTATTTATTTATATCTTGTACTGTGTCCTTTTAAATAAAATATAAAAAAAAAAAAATCTCCTTAATACTCCTTGCACAACCCTTACGGAGTTGACCTCTCTAGCTTCTTGCCCTGCCCTTCTGTATAATACTCCACATACTTTAATTTGATCTACTACCTGCCAACCATACTTTTGTCCCAAGTTCCCTCCCACCCATGAACCAACCTCTAACAATTTAGACTGAACTCCATTAAGACGCATACCTGTTGCCCCACTAAATATCTCAACGATTCGACTTAAATTCCTTAATCCCTCCTCTCCCCAACTAAAACCGTCGTATCGTCAACATAACCAACTATACCAGGAGCACCCCGCTGCCGTACCCCCCCCCCTTCATCTACCCCAACATTAATCTTGCGCATACCCTGCACCCCTTTATTTTCATTTATTTAAAACGAAACCAAGATTCCTTCAAGACTCCCATTTTTTTTTAAATAAAAATAATTTGGAATCCCACAACCCCTGGGTTTCCCTTACATCATCCCTTGTAACGCCCAAAACCCATCTCCTTATGGGCTCCTCTACTACCCTCCTTTTGGGTTTCCGGGATACTGATATCCCTTCCTCCAAAATAGCAATTTCCCCTCTTCCTATTACTCCTCTCTATATATCCAAATCATTCACCGCAAACCACTCAACCTTCAGTCGTTTAAAACCCCTGCCCCACCGTGTACCCACCCCCCGCCCGATGTACCTCAATTTTAAAATATTATTATTTTTGCCGGGTCTTTAATCGCCCGCAGAATGCAAAATGATGGTTTTTCACCCATAAAACATCCTCCAACCCACCCCTTAATCTTTCCCCCATCAAACCGTGCATTCTGCATCCCATAATTGGTCTTTTTGCCCTCGTCCTGAAACCGGGAAAACCCCGACAACCTCATAACAGTTTTAGCTGCCCCCCAAATACCTCTTAATCCATATTTCCTTGTCCGACCCCTTCCTTTCCCCATATAAAAACTTTCGGATCCCCGGTTTAGTACATTGCTCCCACCACAGTAATATATAACCCCACCATTTCCTTATTCCATTAATTTTTCCACCATTCCGCAAAAATAAGTCCCCTTTCCCTATCCTTAACAAGCTCACATTTAGTTTTCCAAAAACTCATTAAACGTTTCGGAAACTCCCCAACCCACGTCCACAACCACCCCTTATGACGAAAATACATTTACAGTTTCCTTAAAAAACTTGTATCCCCGGGAATATATACGGTCCAACCCTGCTGCATAAACCGTTCCAATAAGTAGCTCCCCCCCCCCCCCAACTACATCCATTTAATTTACTCCCCTAATACATCCTTGGATTTTTCCCAAAACACACCCACTCCCCCCGGGTCCCCATCCTTTTTACGTACACACTATTCCAATCCCCTCCAAATAATTTTTAAAATGGTAACCCTTTATAAAAAATTAGTGTGTCCCGAAAAACTCCTCTTTAAAAACGCCTATGCGTCCGCCAGCTTTTACACACTCAGAAAACACACTCGTACCCCACCCCATGTTCCATCCACCCTCACTACTCTCCCATCTCCCCCTTCTTCCCAGTGCAACAATTGAAAAGAACTGGCCTCAGCTATTAATACCGCAGCACCTCCCTTAAGCTTCCCAGTATACCCAGCATAAACCTTATACTCATCTATCAATAAATCCCTTCCATACTTAAAATTATGCTCTTGTAAAAATATGATCTGTATTCCATGTCTCTTTAAAAAGTCACTAAAGATCCTGCGCTTTACATCGGCCCTTAGGCCATTTACATTCAACGTTAGGCACTTAAAAATGCTATCGGGGGCTTACCAATCGACCGATGTCCATACGGGTCCTTACGTTTTTGCACAGTATGCTTTTCACAATGCCCTTTCCTTGCCTCACCCTTCCCCTGCCCCTTACCTCCCCTTGATACTTTTTTTGGGACATCCACAGAGTGTTTCTTACCAGATCTTTGCGCAGGTGTCAGAACATTATCACTCTCAGAAGCACCTGCCTCTCTCTTTCGTGATGCCTCAACTACGTGCATGCCCTCATCTGCATTTTCAACTTCATGCACTTCAACCACAACCTCACAAATCCTCTGTGGTTGCCCATCCCCACCACCCACATTGCCCTCCTCTTGAATTCCACCCTTATCTGCAGATGTCCCATCCGACACCATACGTAGTGTTCCGTCCCTTTTCTGATCCTCCAAGAATCCCTGTATAACAGTGTCTATTGCAGCTGTAACTTCGCTACCCAATTCACCTTGTCTCACCTCATCCTCTATACGCATGGTCTCAATCACCTGAGAGACCTCCGGTAATGTTATACATTCCACCGGATTGTCCTCCACAATTTCACTCCATGCCCTGTGGGCCCGAGGATGCTCCCGTGTTGACTGGGTCGTCACTTCTCTCTCCTTCTCCACTCCTTTCCCTTCTCCATGTGTCTCAGTTGACGATCGTCGAGGACACATCGCAGCCATATGATCATACGCTCCACACAGTCTGCATGTTCCTCTCTGCCCTGCATATGTGACATATACCTGAGTTCTAAAGTCACTCAGTGTCATATATGATGGTATAGTTTTGCGTAAGGACATCTTAAGGGTAAAAGATTCCTCACGCAGTCCAGCATACATTCCCTCAGACCACCATCCTTTGTTGCTTGATGTATAACACCAAACTCTTCGAAACCGTGGTCAGAGAGTCTCAATACTCCAGACCGTCGCGTTAGCCACTGGACCAGCTAGCCACAATAAGATTCGTCCAACTAGGTATATTTCTACACCATAGGTTTGTTTGCAATCGTGTCATTACGATTTCATGAGTCATGTTAGCGGCTTTGAGGGGACTTGAGCTAGAGTTCGTCACGGCCACGCTAGCTGGAGATTCGTCTGTAAAAACTTGCATTTGTGGTCACAGTGGTGCCTATGCTAACCTTCCTATGGTGTAGAAATATACCTAGTTGGACGAATCTTATTGTGGCTAGCTGGTCCAGTGGCTAACGCGACGGTCTGGAGTTTTGAGACTCTCTGATCGCGGGTTCTATCCCCGCCCGTGGTATGATTTGTTTGCAATCGTGTCAATACGATTTCGTGAGTCATGTTAACTCTTCGAAAGCTGCTTTTGTGTCTTCCTCATCCGCCTCAAATGGGACATTCCGTAACTTTACCCAAGTATAATACTTGGATACGTCCCTCATACGTACTTCTAAACCACGTTACCAGCATACACACATCCTGGTACTTTTCCACCATTTTGGGCCCATATACAGCAGCCGGGCACGAATTTCACAAAGATTGTTGTACTCCATTCAAAGCAATTCTATACAATCTTTCGCTGTTGATGCAGGTAGGTATTTTCTTAAGATGGGCAGCAGCATAACTGAGCATTGTTGTTATAAACTGCGCTTTCACACCTCAATACACACAGTGTTTATCCTCCTCCTTTGGTAGTCTGCACCATCTTGCAAAATTCTTTCAGTGCTACCAACTGTAGCGAGTGCAGCACCATCGTTCCGTCTCCCCCCCTTGGTTGTTTGGACGAATGGCAAGAACAAAACGAAGCACAACCTTTTCGGCCCGAAACGAAGAGGGACAATGAATTTAAATTAATATTTTTAGTGGGAATTTAAAACCCTTTAAACCCAAACCCAACTCAATATACTTTAAAACAGAGAATTGATCACCCTAACGAAGACCGACACAATATCAAAAACTGCTTTTTCCCCTAAGGATTCCTAAATACGTGGTTATCTGGATTACCCCAAACACACACACACACACACACACACAACACACACACACCCAAAAAAAAGCACCAAAAAAGACCACGGACAAGCCGCATAACTGCATACCACACACAAACATCCAGCAACCCAAGAACAACACCAACACACCTCAACAGTCCACGTCATCAGAAGCACAAGCCCAGAACCTTTTTTTAAAGGGCGTGAGTAATGCTAGCAGTAATTAGGTGGTAGTGAAATCATGATAACCCAAGTTATTAGTTAAAGAAAGTCAAAAGAGGAAAAACCTAAAATCATTAAATTTAAGTGCCAATCGTTAGGGGGCCTATATAAAGCCCCTTTGAAGATCCACACAATCAAAATATACAAAAATCAAAGATGGGAGCTATCAAGAATTACAAGATTTAACAAGTGAAATTCACCATACAGTAGAGTGAAAAAGTTAATAAGCAAAAGGAGAAAGGAAATTAAATATTTTACAAGGGGTGACAGTAGTACCTGCTAAGCAGTATCACTTTGGGTTGACATTTACATTTAAAGTGTAAAAGAATGTGAAGTGAATCCAAAATCATAAGTAAAAGTGAAATCATTAGAAGAGAAAGCATTATGAACATATTATTATAAAACATAGGTGAAGGTTTCAAAATTATAGAAGGGTAGGTACAAGACTACGTCATGGGGATGAACCTGTCACACACCACCCCAGCAAATATTGCTCACCAGGTGCATTTGTCGGCCTCGGGAAGCCTTGCATCACTTTGAATAACTGGTACCCGAAACTGGATTACCAAATTAAGTGAAAAATAAAGAAGGTGAAGTAAGGTACAAGTCAGATAAAGCGTCTAAAGGAGTAATGTTAGACACTCCTAACCTGAAAAACCCCAAATTTTTCAACTTTGTTCTTTCGTATTTTAATAGTAAATTGATAATGTTAAGAATTACTAGGTAAAAAATATAGAATACTAGAAGTGGGGATACACTCACACCAAAACACCCAACACACACACACACACAATTTACACATCACCTCTGAAAGCTAGTCATTACTTTAAACTTTTTAACAAGGGAACAAACCACACAATCCACACACACACACACACACACACAACAGGAACAAGCAGTCAGCACTTGCAAAGCTGTAGTACACCACGCACACACACACACACACATACACAGGATTTCACACCTTCCTTTAACTGACCTGATAACCCTCCTCTAACATTCCACTATTCACTATCCCCTCTTCTTTCTCTCTCTCTCAATACCTATCTCTCTCTCTCTCAACCTCCTCTACCTCTCTCTCTCTCCCCTTCCCCCCTCTAAATCCCCTTCCCTCTAGACCTCCCCCCTCTAACATCTCATTCCCTTCAACATCTCATACCCTCTTTTCCCCATCTGTCTTCTCCCCTCCTCCTCTCTCTCTTCCCCTATCCTCTCTTCTTCCCCTCTCCCCCCCATCTTCCCCCCTCTCTCCCCCTTCCTCCCCTGCCCTCTTCCCCCTCTCTCTTCCTCTCTCTTTTTTTTAATTTTTTTTTACACGGGGTTTTGACAAGTGGTGTGCCCCACCTCTCTGTCTTTCTAGAGTCCCTTCTGTCTCCTCTTTGAACACTTCTTTGAATCTTTTGAGTTCCCACATACTCAGGGCCCATTTCTTTTGTCTCCCCCTTCCTCTTAGCCTGATTACCTGGTTCTTGACTGTTGTTTTTCTCCTGAATGTGGCTGTAATAAAAGTTTTTCGGGGAAGATTTGCTTTCGCTGCTATGCGATTGATAATTGGGTCTTGGGGTCCCTTTTTATTCTGTGCATATTCATTTCTGGCTCTACGACTGCTTTTTTAATTCTCCTGGGTTACCTTTGCCTTCTATATTTCTTCATTCCCTAGCACACTTGGTTTTGCATCCCGCACCTTTGGGTGAACTATGCCTCATCCTGGCCTTTTCATTATTCCTGTTACCTTTTGGTACAAGCTCTCATGAGCCTCCTTGCACATTGTTGCTACATATCCATCATCTCATTAACGGGCTTTCCCTGCCAGTTCTCTGTCCCCATTGAACCCCGTTCAGGAAGTTCCTCATTCCCCCGTGTAGTCCCCTTTCTTGTAGTTTGGCTTCATTCGTCCTGGTCTTTTTCTTGCTTCCCCCCTCCACTTGCAGCTCTACTGTGTATTTGTGTGTGTGTGTGTACTCACCTAGTTGAGGTTGCAGGGGTTGAGTCCAAGCTCCGGGTCCCCGCCTCTTCACGGGTCGCTACTAGGTCACTTTCCCCTGAACCCTGAGCTTTATCATACCTCTGTTTAAAAAGCTGTGTATGGATCCTGCCTCCACTACATCGTTTCCCCAAAACTATTCCACTTCCTGACTACCTGTGGCTGAAGAAGTACTTCCTAACACCCTGTGATTCATCTGTGTCTTCAACTTCCAACTGTGTCCCCTTTTGTACTGTGCCCAAATCTCTGAACATCCTGTCTTTGTCCACCTTGTCAATTCCCTCCAGTATTTGTATGTCGTTATCATGTCTCCCTATCTCTTCCTGTTCTCCAGTGTCGTCAGGTTGATTTCCCTTAACCTCTCCTAGTAGGACATACCTCTTAGCTCTGGGACTAGCCCTTGTTGCAAGCCTTTGCACTTTCTCTACTTCTTTACGTGCTTGGCTAGGTGTGGGTTCCAAACAGTGCCGCATACTCCAACATGGGCCTAACGTAAAACGGTGTACAGGGTCCTGAACGTTTCCCTTTTATTAAGATGTCGGAATGCTGTTCTGAGGTTTGCTAGTGCCCGTAGCTGGCAGCAGTTATTTGGTTGATGTGCGCTTCAGGAATGTGCCTGGTGTTATACTCACCCCAAGATCTTTTTCCTTTGGACGAGGTTTGTAGTCTCTGGCCCCCAAGACTGTACTCCGTCTGCGGTCTTCTTTGCCCTTCCCCAACTTCATGACTGCATTTTGGGGGGTTAAACTCCAGGAGCCAATTGCTGGACCATGTGTGCAGCCTGTCCAGATCCCTTTGTAGTTCTGCCTGGTCTTTGATCAAATGAATTCTTCTCATCAACTTCACGTCATCTGCAAACAGGGACACTTCAGAGTCCCATTCCTTCCGTCATGTCCCTTCACAAATACCAGAAAAAAGCACTGGTCCTAGAACTTTACCCCTGTGGGGCCCCCTGGTCACAAAGGGGCTCACTCTGACACCTGGCTGCTGTCACCATGTCATAGAACTCTAGTAGGTTTGTGACACAGGATTTCCCATCCCTGAAATCATGTTGGCTGCTGCTGATGAGATCATTCCTTTCTAGGTGTTCCACCACTCTTCTCCTGATAATCTTCTCCATGACTTTGCATACTATACATGTCAGTGACACTGGTCTGTAGTTTAGTGCTTCATGTCTGATTCTTTTTTTAAAGACTGGGACTACATTTGCTGTCTTCCATGCCTCAGGCAATCTCCCTGTTTCGATAGATGTATTGAATATTGTTGTTATGGGTACACATAGTGCCTCTTCCTCCCTCCTCGGGCCCATGGGGATGTTATCCGGCCCCATTGCCTTTGAGGTATCTAGCTCACTCAGAAGCCTCTTCACTTCTTCCTCGGTTGTGTGTACTGTGTCCAGCACATGGTGGTGTGCCCCACCTCTCCGTCTTTCTGGAGCCCCTTCTGTCTCCTCTATGAACACTTCTTTGAATTTCTAGTTGAATTCCTCACATACTTCACGGTCATTTCTTATTGCCTCTCCTCCTTCCTTCCTTAGCCTGATTACCTGATTACCTTAGCTGTCTACGTAACATTGTTTATTGACCAGCCTGGTAACCAAATAGTCTGTGTAACATTGTCCATTGACCTGCCAGGTAATCAAATAGTCTGTGTAACATTGTGCGTTGACCAGCCAGGTACTGTGAATCTTGCCCCAGATACAGTGCTACACTGTTAAAAAATTCAAGTTGATCAAATAAGACATACTACACTTATAAACGAAAAATTTCGAGAAAAATTTTTTTTATTAGAAAAATTCTGAAATAAGAAAAACCCTGTCTCGGAAAATTTAAAAACCCACTAAATTTGAGAAATATTTTTCATGTATTTTTTTATCTTTATTAATTTTGTTTTCAAAAAATAGCAAATTGCCAGCCATACTGGGCGAAATTAGTGTAAAAGTACTTATATTTAAGTTATACCGGTCTTTAGGGTTTGAAGTCGAGCAGCAGAGCCATTCTCTAGTTATTACATGGGAAGCAATTTAATAAAATTAGCAAATTTAAATTTACACAGCTCGAAGTTAACACCAAGCTATCTTTTAACAAAGTAAATCAATGGTGAAAGTTTCAAGCCTATCAGAAAAGGAATTCTCCAGTGTGTGGTTTCAACGGTACCAAGCTTTTTTTTTTTAATCATTTAAGTAAAATTTCAACGTTGCATCTACTCAGACTAAACTTTAAGACATCATCATTCTTACACAAACGTAATAATTAGTATTTTGATCACACAGAATAACAGTGTGATCTGTGTATCTCTGTTATTATTGTGTACAATAGTGTGATCTTTGTAACTGTTGTTATTGTGTACACTAGTGTGATCTTCGTAACTGTTGTTACTGTGTACACTAGTGTGATCTTTCTATTACTGAGTACACAAGTGTGTTATTTCTGTTCAAGTTTACACTAGTGTGATATTTCTGTTGTGTAAACCAGTGTGATATTTCTGTTATTTTGTAAACCAGTGTGATATTTCTGTTATTGTGTATACCAGTGTGATATTTCTGTTATCGTCTACACCAGTGTGATATTTCTGTTATTGTGTACACCAATGTGATATTTCTGTTATTGTGTACACTAGTGTGATATTTCTGTTATTGTGTACACTAGTGTGATATTTCCCGGGTTTTTGTTACACCATGTGATATTTCTGTTATTGTGTACACCAGTGTGATATTTCTTTATTGTGTACAATTGATATTTCTGTTATTGTGTACACCATGTGATATTTCTGTATTGTGTAAAAACCATGTGATATTTCTGTTATTGTGTACACCAGTGTGATATTTCTGTTATTGTGTACACCAATGTGATATTTCTGTTATTGTGTACACTAGTGTGATATTTCTGTTATTGTGTACACTAGTGTGATATTTCTGTTATTGTGTACACCAGTGTGATATTTCTGTTATTGTGTACACCAGTGTGATATTTCTGTTATTGTGTACACCAGTGTGATATTTCTGTTATTGTGTACACCAGTGTGATATTTCTGTTATCGTGTACACTAGTCTGAGCTGTGTATCTTTGTTAGTATTGTGTATAACAGCGTAAGATCTGCATTTGAGGTGTTACTGTGTATAACAATGTAATCTTTGTATCTGTTGTTACAGTGAATAACAATGTGATATATGTATTTATGTTGTTACAGTGTATACAGTGTGATATATGTATCTATGTTGCTACAGTGAATAATAATGATATATGTATCTATGTTTGTTTAAGTGTATATAGTTGATTATTTTATCTATGTTTTACAGTGTATACATGTGATGTATGTATCTATGTTGTTACATGTATATAGTTGATGTATGTATCTATGTTGTTACAGTGTATATAGTGTGATGTATGTATCTATGTTGTTACAGTGTATATAGTGTGATGTATGTATCTATGTTGTTACAGTGTATATAGTGTGATGTAGTATCTAAGTTGTACCCGTGTAAATAGTGTGATGTATGTATCTATGTTGTTACAGTGTATATAGTGTGAATGTATGTATCTATTTTGTTACAGTGATATAGTGTGATGTTATGTATCTAAGTTGTTACAGTGTATATAGTGTGTGTATGTAAACTATTTTTGTTACAGTGTAAAATAGTGTTGGATGATGTAAATTTTTTGTTACAGTGTATAAAGTGTGATGTAAGTATCTATTTTTTACAGTGTATATAGTGTGATGTATGTATCTATGTTGTTTACAGTGTATATAGTGGTGATGTATGTATCTATGTTGTTACAGTGTAATAGTGTGATGAAAGTATTATGTTGTTACAGTGTATATAATGTGATGTATGTATATTATTGTTACAGTGTAATAGTGTGATGTATGTATCTATGTTGTTACAGGATAATAATATTAGTTGTTACGGTATTTTGTATGATTCCCTTTATGTACAGGTATATTGAAACTAGGTGATATTTGTATCTATTTTAAATGTATAAGTGGGTGATGTATATCTTTGTTGTTCATGATACAGTGGATTTTAGTAGGGCAGAAATTGGTCATATTGACAGTGAATATGGTGATGTATCTAAAAATTGATGAACAGTGAAGAATCATGTTGTACTTAAAGTTGGTTTTATCCGTGGCAGGATAATTTTATGTACTAGGTTTCTTAAAGTTGAGATAGTGATGAATTTGTTACATTATCAAAATTGGAGCAATGTTTACAGGAAAAATGGATTTTTTCCTACAGAAGTGGAGTATATTGATTTTAAGGAATATGGAATTTTTAATGACAGTGAAAGGGAAAGAACTAGAATTTAAGTTGGAGTAGAATGACAATATGTTACAAAGGGATAAGGATGGAGTACAGTTTCAGGAATAGGTGAAGTATCCCAAAAATTGGTGTACAGTGAAAGGAGTAGGACTAGTTCCTTAAATGTGAGTCTTTTCAGTTTTTAAGGAATATTTATATTATCTATTGGGTTCAAGGATTGATATGGTTTTTAAAATTAACGGTTGTTGATTGTATTTTTTAAAAATTAAAATTGTTATTAAATTTGAAAATGTTTTTAAACATGTTGACATGTTTTTTTTTATTTTTCCTGTTAAAATAAATTATGGAAACAGTTGTATCAGGTTTGTGCGTGAACATTTTACAAAACAGATCAAACAAACAAATAACAAGGACCAAAACAATAACAATGTATTACAAAAGGTGGGGAAAAAAACAGGTTTCCCGAAACTTTTGGGGAAGAACAGGGGACAAAGATTTTTGGAACTAAGACAATGTAATACGGGATGTTGGATTTTTTTTCAGAAAATAGTGGATTGAATGTTTAGGAAGGATTAGTGGGGGAGGATCTAATGTTTTAAGGCAAAGGTAGATAAAACTAATGGGTTCAGGAGGTGATGAGTAGCGGACCCGTGAAAGGCGGGAGGATCTTGGTATCGATGAAATAATGGGAGTACAAACATGTAATAAGATCACAGTAAACAGCTCCTCGTTAATGTGAGAAATCACGACAACGTTTGAAATTTCACTGTTTTTCACAGTGGTTGTTCTGCACATGTAACCATATATATATTGCATTACATATGAATACGTTTATGAATACATAAAGATATGCACTCATACACAGGTATATACATAAGTATACCATCTAATACATGACCACATACATTATTCAATGTCTATATTTAATAATTGTTAACCAGGGTTGGAAATTTGAAGCCGATCGAATAGGGCGTTCTGAAGTGATAAGTGAAAGCCTTCGAGGCAGTTAACAACAATTGTAACAACAGTAACAATAACAACGGAACCAACATTGGCAACAACAACAGTAACAATAACAAAGGTAAAAACAACAATGGAAACAATGTTAATAACAACAGCAACAGGGTGAGGAAGTGCGTAGAGAGTAATATTACTACAGGTGGTGCAAGGTGAGACAAGGTGGTGCGTGGTATACTGTGTTGTGGTGGGGTGTTCTCTGTGTTGTGTGTATTGTGTGTTGTGACGTGTCTGGTGTGTTGTCTGTGTTCTGTGTTGTGATATACTGTGGTGGTGTGTTGTGGTATGTTGTTGTGGTATGTTCTGTGTTGTGTTGTGCTGTGTCTTCTGGTGTGTTGTAGTGGTATATTGTGGTGGTGTGGTGGTGTGTTGTGGTGTGTAGTGTGTTGTGGTATATATTGTGTATTATGATGGTGTGTTCGTACCCAACTACCAAACTATCCATGCTATAATTTTTCCTCCACTGACCTGTACATCTTTTCCAACAATGACATATTCATATTGAAAAAGCCATTTCTCAATAACCTCCAAGGCAATGACCATTTTTCAATACACAAATAACCCCCCCCATAGAAAAAGGGGACTACGACGACGTTTCGTCCGACTTAAAACCATTTACAAATCACACTAACGAAAGGGAGCAGGAGGGGATATAATAGGCGGGAGGTGGTAAAAGTACACCACCACCACTACTCCCACCTCCTGCCTATTTATATTAAAAATAAAATATATTATAATATATATATATATAAAATATATATATAAAATATATATATATAAAAAAAAAAAAAAAACCCGTCCTCTCTTTTTTTCTTTTAGGGGAATTTGAAAATGGCCAAAGCGGACCGAAACGTGTCGTAGCCCTCTCTTTATTCGGTTATTTGTGTATTAAAAAAGGGTCATTGCCTTGGGGGTTATTGAGAAAGGGCTTTTTCAATATAATATGTCATTTTTGGAAAAGAGTCAGGTCAGGGAGGAAAAATTATAGCATGGATATTTGGTATTGGGTACGAACCACCATCTTAATACACAATATATACCACAACACACACACACCACAACACACCACCACAAAAATACCACTACAACACACCAGAAGACACAGCCAACCAAAACGAACATACCACAAAAACATACCACAACACACCCCCACGTATACCCAATACGAACACACCAGACACGTCACAAAACAAATACAACAACACAGAGAACACCCCACCCAACACAAGAATACCCCGCACCACCTTGTCTCATCTTCACCACCTTATAATATTACTTCCCCACCCTGTAAGAATCGCAGCAAAAACAAAAAAGCTAGTAACTATACACAGTGAAACAAAATTTCCTCCCTTTTCCCCCAGGCTCACACATTTCCCGGGGGGGTCGCATGCACATGTAACTGGGGGCTCCGCACCTTTCCCCGTGGGACGTTCCCGGGAAGAATCTACGCGAGCCGGTGGTTAGCTGTTCGGATTTTGGTGGGTTTTTGAGGTTGTTAGTTGTGCTTTTTTTTGGGGTGGCATTACCATTTTTTTAACTATGACAGAAACCCCCCGATGATCTAAAATTCACTGCCCAACATGCAGAAACCCTGAGGTAAATTTAATTTTGGATTCTTAAAATCAAAGTTTTTGGGTTAAAACTTGGAATAGTGATTTTCCTGTGCCGAGGGGCACATATTATAGTTGTGGAAAATGTTTTAAAGCAAAAGAAGCCTGTTTACGACATTAAAAGGGGAAAAACAACTAATCCACCTTCCATAATGGAACTTTTGTGTTGAGGCTACCTAGCAGACTTTTCCCTGGTGGAATTCATCGAGGGAACCACTTTCCCCCCAATTTTACCCAGAATTTTTTGGGGCAAAACCACACCCCAAAAGTTCCAGGGTGTGAGATTATTCGTCGGGATGGTTCTCGTAAAAAAGATCCAGAAATTTTTAAATTGATTTACCGAAAAATATTTTTTAAAAAATTGCAATTTTATATTTACAAAAAGTAAATTATTTAGGAATACGCATTAAATATACAGGGAGAGAAAAACGATACACAATTTTAACAGTTTTTTTTTTAGAAAAAAAAAAAAAAGATGCTGCAAATCGGGATAAAAAAGCCTACTTGAACTCCTGGCACCACTATAACGTATTGTTTTCAACTCCTCCCGCTTATATTTTTACTTTTTTTCCCTTATGTAATCTCTTATTTTGCTTCATTGAGATTAAATTAGGAAAAATTTAATTAAACGTTAAAATGGTATTAATTCCTGGTATTACTTGCGATCGTTTAGAAACGGACATGTAAACCCGACAGAAAACGGTGTGACTATCATGAAGAATGTTAATTAAAGTCTACGGATAACTTCCGCCGCATTTCACCACTCGGGAGAATTAGGCTCCGTTATTTTCGCTGTTATTTCGTCCGGTCTTTTTAAATTTTTCCTCCGCTGTCTCAACCTGTCTTCTAATTTTCTTCCTATTCTCGTGGCATAATAATGGTTCGGCACATACGGTAGCTTCATCAGAAGTTCCCCTAAAGTTGAATACAAATAGGAACTGACTCGCAAAATGCTAAGCAGACAGTGAAATGTATCTTCACACCGTGTGGAGCTGCATGACCCCCATGGGTTTAGCACTTCACGTGCAAAGTTATAATAAGTCTGATGCGTTGGCTACTTACGGGAATTAGGTTGTCGGTTAATTTGTACAGAACAAATTGGTAATGTTGTATCTTTTATATATGTTAATATATATGTTTATATTTGTTAATATATATGTTAATATATATGTTAATATATATGTTGGTGTAGTAGGCTTTGTAGTGTAGTTTAAATGTAGTGAACGAGTTTCATGATATATATAATCGAATTAATTAACAATATTTTAGTCTCGATTTTCAAAATTTATAGAGGCTAATGCTTTTTATCTAATTTTTGTTAAAGTTCTTTTCTAACAACATTAACATTCGTCTTGGGTATGACGACACAATATTCAGAACAAGTGTTTAGTGCGGCTACGTTTAGTGGGGCTACGTTTAGTGGGGCTACGTTTAGTGGGGCTACGTTTAGTGGGGCTACGTTTCGCTAAGAAATGAAGGTTATTAGACTCAATAATAGACTGCTTATTATATTATATCTTAACAGCGTTACTTACCGCTATTACGACTCTACATGTAATATCCGTCTCTTGTTATTTTGCAGTGATTTCTCGAATTTAAGACCTTCAACAAATTTGACCAATCTTCCAAATAGCTTTAACATATTGTTTGACAAATATTTGAAAGAGAATGTTGGGAAAGACCTTATGAGCATACAAGAAAAATCTTGCTGAAATGCTATACAATTTCCACGCTCTTATTGACAGTGCGCTGATGTAGAGGACGATGTAGCGCGCGTATACCATAAGAAAGGTTGAAAGTATATAAGCACAAGCCTTAACAACCCTTGATAACTACAGATAACTCTAGGAAATAGTACGACGTCATTTATTTCCTCAGGGAAATACACATTGTTTTTCTAAACTATGAAAAGCAATTTTCAGCCAATCACTTACAGGTAGCATTTGGAAACATAATAATAAAAAAAATTAAACGCATTTGTACGTCCAGTATGCTAGCCTAAAACAACAGTAAGAACGTCATTTCAGTTTGTAAAACTGAAATAACGTATACACATAGACATGCAATAAAACGCCTGAGGTATGGAAGATGGCAAATGCAGTCCCAGCTTTTAAGAGACAGACACGAAACATTAAACTACAGACCCGTGTCACTGACATGTGTAGCATGCAAAGTTATGGAGATTATCAGGAGGAGTGGAGCACCTAGAGCGGAATAAGCTTATAAATGACGACTAGCACGGTTTCAGGGAAGGAAATCCTGTGTCTCAAACCTACTAGAGTTTTATGACTACATAACGGAAGTAAGACACGAGAGAGAGCAGTGGATAGATTGCAATTTCTTGGACTGCAAGAAGGCCTTCGACAGAGTTTCTCACAAGAGGTTAATGCAAAACCTAGAGGATCAGGCATGCATAACAGGAAAAGCATTGCAATGAATCAGAGAATATCTGGCAGGGAGGTCTGTGACGAGCGGGGTTCCACAGGGGTCGGTCCTAGGACCTGTGACGAGCGGGGTTCCACAGGGGTCGGTCCAGGGACCTGTGACGAGCGGGGTTCCACAGGGGTCGGTCCTGGGACCTGTGCTGTTTATGGTACATGTGAACAACATGACGGAAGAGATACTTTCAGAAGTGTCTCTGTTAACAGATGATGTGAAGTTAATGAGGAGAATTAAATCGGATGAGGATCATTCAGGACAACAAAGACACCTGGACAAGCTACAAGTCTGGTCCAGCAAATGGCTCCTTGAATTTAACCCCACCAAATGCAAAGTATGGCCAAAGACTGCAAAACTCACTCAAGGAAAAAGATCTTAGGGTGAATATAATACCGAATATAATACTGAGGCGCTCATTAACCAGATAACTGTTGCAGCATATGGGCGCATGGCAAACCTAAGAATAGCGTTCCGTTAACTCATTAAGGAATACTTCAAGACTCTGTTCACCACGTACGTCAGGCCCATATTGGTGTATGCAGCACCAATTTGGAATCCACACCTGGTTAAGCACGACAAGAAATTAGAGAAAGTGCAAAAGTTTGCAACAAGACTAGTCCCACAGTTAAAGGGATTGTCCTACGAAGAAAGGTTAAGGGAAATCGGTCTGACGAGGCTGGAGGACAGGAGAGTTAGGGCAAAACATGATCATGACATATAAAATACTGTGAAGAATTGACAAGGTGGACAAGGACAGAATGTTCCAGAGATGGGACACAGACACAAGAGGTCACAATTGGAAGTTGAAGACTCGGAAGAGTCAAAAGGATGTTACGATGTATTTCTTCAGTCATAGAGTTATCGGGAAGTGGAATAGCATAGAAAGTGACGTAGTGGATGCAGGAACCATACATGGTTTTAAGACGAAGTTTGATAAAGCTTGGGGAAAATTAGGGAACGGCAAAGAAGACCACAGACGGAGTACAGTCGAAGGGGCCAGAGACTACAAGCCTCACTCAAGGAAATGGATCTTGAGGTGAGTATAACAGCGGATACATCTACTGGGGCGCACATCAACCAAATAACTGCTGCAGCATACGGGCGCCTAGCAAACCCAAGGACAGCATTCCGACATCTAAATAAGAACTCATTCAGGACTCTGTACACTGTGTATGTTAGGCTCATATTGGAGTATGCGGCACCAGTTTGGAACTCACACCTAGCCAAGCATGTAAGGAAACTAAAGAAAGTGCCAAGGTTTGCAACAAGACTAGTCCCAGAGCTAAGAGGTATGTCCTACGAGGAGAGGTTAAGGGAAATCGACCCGACGACACTGGAAGACAGGAGATATAGGGGGGATATGATAACAACATATAAAATACTGAGAGGAATCGACAAGGTGAACAGAGACAGGATGATCTATAAAAGGGACACAGCAACAAGGGATCACATTTGGAAGTAGAAGACTCAGATAAATCACAGGGATGTTAGGAAGTATTTCTTCAGTCACAGATTTGGGTAGTGATGTAGTGAAGGCAGGATCCATACATAGCTTTAAGAAGAAGTATGATAAAGCTAATGGAGAGGGAAGAGTGACCTAGTAGTGGCAGTGAAGAGGCGGGGCCAGGAGCTGTGACACGACCTCTGCAACCACAACTAGGTGAGTACACACACACATATTCACACACACATACACACACACACACACACACACACACACAACACACACACACACACACACAGGCGATTGACTGGGAAAACCTGGAGCCCCATAGGGGGCCCGAAACATGGAGAGCCAAGATGATGGATGTGGTACTGGAAAACCTCATGCATACACATGTTAGAGACACTACCAGAGAGAGAGGTGAGGATGATCCAGCAAGACTGGACCTTGTATTCACCTTGATTAGTTCGGACATCAAGGATATTATGTATGAAAGGCCCATAGGAGCTTAGTGATCATGTGGTTCTGTGCTTTGACTACATAGTTGAGCTTCAAGTGGACAGAGTAGCAGGAATAGAATGGGAAAACCAAACTACAGAAGGGGGGACTACTCAGGCATGAGGAACTTCCTGCAAGACGTTCAGTAGGAGAGAGAAATGACAGGAAAACCAGTACAGGAAATGATGTGACTTGAAAAAGCCCACCGTGTGGGCGAAACGTTGTAAATAAAGGATCCTTTACTGAATATGTGTTTATATTTAAATGGAGAGGAGGGAGGAAAAACAATGATAGCGAGGCAGGGTAAAAAAATGGTAGAGGGACAGAGGAAATAAGGTAGAGGGGAGGCAGGGGTAAACATGGTAAAAGGGGGCAGAGGTAAACATGGTAGACGAGGCAGAGGTAAACCAAAAGGGGAAGAGCGAAGTAAAAACACGTTTTTGTAGACAATTTTACTGGAGCCCAGATTGAAAAAATTCTGGTAATGTTGGTAAGACAAGTTGGCAGATAGTTCAGGGGATAAGAAATTTGAGAAGTAGTCCGGGAGAAAAAGAAAAAGCCAGAGGCCCGCTCAAGGCCCCAAAGGTTGCGATAAAGGGAAATTAGAAAAAAAAAAATTATTAATGAAAAAAACAACAGATTAACATTTGGGTTTTGGTCGTTATTCATTAATTAAAAAGAAAAATTTTTGAAAAGGGAAATAAGAAAACCCAAAAGAGATATGAAGTTAAAGTCGCAACGAACTCCGAATAACTAAAGTATTCTTCATGTAAAAAGGAAAGATTAGGGACAAACAGATACAATTAAAAGCTGTTCGGGTTTAAAACGAGAATAAAGAAAAAGGACAAAAGTTGTAACTAATGTAAAATTTATTGTGGCAACGTTTCGTTTCCCCAGGAGCTTTATCAACCCTTTACAAACAGTGAGTCGACGTTTTCGCCCATCAATTTGAAGAATACGCATATTGGGAGAAGTGCTTATATACCGGGCAGGAAGTGCAGCAGTGTAGGTGGTTTTACATTTGTCCAATTGGAAGTAGGTCGTGCCCAAGGGTTAGGAAAAGTGAAAATTTCCCCAAGTTTAAGACCCCAAAATTTGCAGTGTTGACAGGATTGTAGAAAAATGGTTAGAAAAACCGGACACGTTGAAAAATTAGAAACTTCCCTCTTGGGTACTTTTTTGAGGAAACGTTTCCCACAGTGGCTTCCTCGTCCATACAAAGGAGAATCGGGAAGAGAGGGGAGAAGGGGGGTTTAACAGCCCCTAAAACCTTTGTAGGGAAATGATGAACCCACTGTGTGGCGAAAGTTTCCTCGAAAAAGATACCCAAGGTTGCACATGTGTCTAATTTTAAACATTTCTTTCTCTGAACCATTCATTAAATCCTGTCAGACACTGCAATTTTGAGATTTTAAATACTTGGGAACTCTTCGCTTGCGTTACGGATCGATTCTTAATTTTTACCCGGTTGTGACTCCGTCTACACTTTATAGAATGAAAAAGGTTTATTAAACTTGGAAATGTAAGGCCAATTAGTTTCTCGCTTTTTTAGTTTCTTTTTATTTAAAGGTTAAATCTTCTTAGATATCTAAATATCTATTAATATCACTTGTAAAAACTTTTCATTCACAAAAGAAAACACTTAAATAGAATGTACATAAAACATGGCCCCATTTCTTTTTAAATGTGAGGAATATTATGCTTCCTAAATAAGGACATTACTTGTCAAATACATACAAGAGGGAACACTTTCACTGGAACTCCCTGGCTAGGAAATTATATCACTTAAAGTTCAAAAATTTGACAAAATGTCGTACATGTAAACTGGGGGGTAACAGTTTAACTGCCCGGGGACTTCCCTCAGAAAAAACCCTCAAGTGGTTCAGGAGTTTTACAACCAATTCTCTACCCAAAGTGGATAAGGTGGAGTTGGAGGGGTGTAGTCAATGACACTGGCGGCAGGAGGCGAAATGAATTAACACATTTAAATTCCTACGACTCAACTCCCAAAGGGGGGGGGAAAAAGTGGGGCAAAACTTTTTTCCAAGGACATTCCTTTTTTCAATCTTAGCCAGGTTACCTCCCTCCCAACACATTATCAAAAAATTAAAAAATATATATATAAACATCATACCGGGTATATTCCAAAATTAATAAATTATAAACTAGTGGAATTTTTAAATTTAGAAATATTAAAGAAACCCCGGTTATAATTTTAGTATAATAATATATATATATATATATATATATATATTATATATTTAAAAATAATATATTTATATTAAATATAATTAAATATATATATATATATATTTTATATATAATATATATAATTTTTTGATCCATTATAAATTGGCCTAACACTTCCCCCCCCCTTTGGGACGACCTATTCCAATGGAAAATGTGACCCCACTTACGGCTCTGCACCTCTCCTCCCTTGGATATAACCCCTTTCTCCGTCATATTTACAAACAGTACTTGGACACAGAGGGTTAATTATGCTCAGAGTGAGGTGCAAACTGTAGCGAAAAATTAACTTGCAATGAGAAATGGATAAAAAGTAATTAAAAGTTAATTGTTTCCAAATTATTTACCACTACTACTATACCCCCATGTTTACACCTACTCAAAGCCTATATAACCCTCATTGTCGATGTACTTTTTGAAAAGGGTTTTTGACAAAGCCTAAAGAGCAAAAACGTTTTCACAATAAAAAGTCACTTGTGTCCTTTTACGTTTTTTTGTCGGTAATTCTCCCAAAAAAAATTTATATAGCTGATGAGGTTAGAAACAGAGTGTCAGTCTTCAACACTTATCAAGTAAAGTAACAAAAAAGTAAGTCAGTAAATACAAGAACAGTACAGCACGTAACAAGATCATACAGTAACAAAAGCTATACAGTGCAAGGTCAGTACGTACAGTAACAAAAAGAGTAAATAACAGAATGTATAGCACGTAAACCAGAAGATACAATACAGAAACAAAACCGTGGTACTGTCAGGGAGGGGGTGGGAATAACACCCCCCGGGCTATTCGGGGTATTTTGAGGCCCGACGCTTTGGAATCAAAATCTTTAAACCCAAATCTTGAATTTTAAAAAATAGCAATTTTTAAAAAGAAAATAAAATTTTTGCGACCACTGTCGCCTCGGGTTTATCTCTGAGTTCCAGACCTTCCCAGGGGAGACCCAGTGTTGTCTTTAAGGTCCGCCCCCCCCCCGTTTCCCCCGGTTTAAAGTGTCTGGAACCCACCGGGGTTCCCCCCTTCCTCACTTCCCCTAGGTCAGCATCCCTCTTCTCTTCTCTCTCTCCCTTCCACCCCAGCCGTCCCCAGGTTCATTATCCGGAATCTATCCGTCCGCCTCCGGTGTTTTCCTTTCCCACTTCCCCGGCAGCCTCAACCAAAAACCTTTAAGTTATGTATCCAGTAATCCATACGCTCGCCCCCGGATGTCTTCCTTCCCCCATTTTCCTAGGTCGGGGGTTTGCCTTCCCCGGTTCGTTCTCCAGGGCCCTTATGCCCCCTCAGGTGGACCCCCCTTCCCAAATTTCCCCAGAGCAAGGTTTTTTTGCTTTTTTTGGATCATTTTTACAGGAATCCCCCGTTCTACCCCCAGTGTCTCCCTTCCCCACTTCCCCAAAGGTCACCCTCAACCCAACCTTCCCCAAGTTCTGTACCCAGGAATCCATCCGTTGCCCTGAATGTCTCCCCTTCCCCTTCCCCTAAGGTCGGGGGTTTTGCCCCCCCGGATCGTGTCCCAGGGTCCACTTATGTCCCCCCTTTTACGGGGACTTTTTTCCCCCAAATTTCCCCCAGAGTCAGCGGTTTCTTGTTTTCCCTTTTTGGTTTCTGTGTTGCCCTCGGATGTTCCCTTCCCCCAAGTCAAACCCAACCAAAACCTTTCCCCCAAGGGTCATAAAATCCGGAATCCATCCTTTCGCTCTCGGTTGTTCCCTTCCCCACTTACCAAGGTGGCGGTCCCTTTCCGGAGCAGTGGTCCAGGAGCCCCAATTATGTCACCTCAGGTGGACTCCCCTTCCCCACTTCCAGGGGTCAACGGTATTCTGTTCCTTGGGGTTCTGTACCGGAACCCATCCGTCTCCCCCAGATGTCTCCCTTCCCCATTCCCCAAGGGTCAGCCTAAACCCAAACCTTCCCCAATTAATGTATCCAGGAATCCCCCGTTCGCTCCTGGTGTCTCCCTTCCCCCTTCCCTAAGGTCGGCGGTTTCCCTCCCCCGGATCAGTGTTCGGGAGTCCATAGTTCACCTCAGGTGGACTCCCTTCCCCATTCCCGAGTAGGGGTTTTGCCCCCTTCAGTGACCCGCTGCGGGGGAAAAACTTGGTCTTGTTTTGCTGTCTCCCGGGGGACACGCCCAGGGGGGTGGAATTCTGGAGGTGGACACACAAAAAAAATGCGCCCAGTAATTACCCCCACCAAGACAGGGACCGAAAGGTCGTTGACGCCCCCAAAGCTGCCTCACATTTTTCGCCCCTCCGAGAGGCTAAAAAATAAATTTGGAAACCTTTTTTTTTGGCCTATAAATTTATTATGTACGAGTTTTTTTCTTTTTTTATGTTTAAAAGTTTTGTGAGTATTTATTTTATGTAGTGAATGTCCAGTGTGAAAAAACTTTTCCACCCCCTCAAAACTTTTTAAAATGTACACTTTTTTCATTTTCATAGACATTAAAAGGGCTAACAAGCCCCAAAAACATAACATTATAAGTATTTTCCTTAATTTTTCGTGGTTTACGGTATTTTGACGACCTTTTTGGAAACATGTAAAATAAAAAGCGGAACCGTTTGTGCATGGGGAGGGGAAAAGGACATGTGTTCATTTTTTATGTATAATGATTTGTAATGTTTAGTGTTTTTTGTGTATGTTGTCATGGTCATGTTGTACAAGAATGGTATCAATACCGCAAGATAAAATTAAGACACAGGCAAACACTGGGTATCTTTATTGTAGAGTTTCGCCACCCAGTGGCTTTATCAATACAAATTTAGGAAAAAACTCAAAGATAGTAAAAAACTATGTACAGAATTTGAGGTAATTTTTCGCTCTCCCTTGGAGTGGGTGCGAAGAGCCCCGTAGTCGTGGGGTTCGAAGCGAAGCAAAACCCCTGAGCTTATTTTCTAAGGGTGGAAAATGGGAGGGGTAGCGACGAGGGCTAGTTACTGGTGGCGGATTCCCCGTAAAAGTAGGCCCTACCCAAAGAAAATAGGTTGTTGTAGTAGTAGTTTCGTAGTCGTGAAGCTTATGTACATGTCCTCGAATAAAGATTCCATGATTTTGCAGTTTTCTGAAAAGTTGTACAAAAATGGTATAAAATATCGACAAGGAATCTTGATTTGAGGACATGTACAAAACCCTTCACGACTACGCAACCCATCTCTTTGGGAGGATACTTCCATGGGAAAATCCCGCCTACCAGGACATGCCCTCGTCGCTCCCCGTCCTTTTCCCCCTGACGTTAGTATATAAGGTCAGGCGTTTTTTCTGTTCAGAATTCCCGATACGGTGCCTTGCACCTCCCAAAGGTTGGGGAAATGATTACCTCATCTTCTGTACATAGTTCTACTGTCTTCAAGTTTGTTGAATTGATTGATAAAGCCCTGGAGGCGAAAGTCTACAATAAAAAATATCGCTGTTACCACGTGTTTAATTTCATGTGTACTGTTATTGTGTATGGGGGGCATGTGTAAATTATTGGTGTTCAGTTTTATGTGTACTGTTTTTGTAAAAAAAGGGGAAACGGAAATCGTACGTGCAAATTTAACAGCGACCCGTAAGTTCAAGAAACCCAAGACCGTTGTATAGTACAATAAACTAATCCAGTACAGTACAATAACACATAAACCCGTACATCAACAAAATAAACCCGTACAGTAAATAAAAACCGGGCGACCAGACAGTCAATAACCACAAGCCAGTACAGTACAATAACACACAAGACCAGTACGTACAATAACACACAAAACCAGTACAGTCAATAACACACAAGACCCGTACAGTTTTCAATAAACACATCCGTACAGACAATAACACGAAAAACCAGTACAGTCAAAAACAACAGACCAGTACAGTACAAAACCAAGACCAGTTTCGTACTATAACAACAAAACCATTTCATTTTTTAACTCACAAGCCCTTTTCAGTCAATAAAACACAAGACCTTACGTACTTAAATCAAGGCATTACGTACAAAAACACAAGCCATTAAGTTACAATAACACACAGACCTTTACGTACATAACCCCCGACCTTCGTACAAACAACAAGCCAATTTTCAGTTTTTTTAACATACAAGACCTTTACAGTACAATAAACAAAGACCATTACAGCAATAACAACAAGACCATTACGTACAATAACACACAAGACCCGTACGTACATTTAAACACAAAACCATTCAGTACTATAACAAAAGACCTTACAGTACTATAAACACAAAAGACCATTACGTACAATAACACCAAAACCCGTCAGTACTATAACACACAAAAACCTTACAGTTTTCTATAACACAAGACCTTTTCAGTACTTTAACCAAAGCCATTTCGTACAATAACACCGACCTTACAGTACTATAAAAAAACGACCATTACAGTATATAAACACAAAGACCTTCCCGTCTAACACAAAGACATTAAGTATTAACACACAAGACCATTACGTACTATAAAAACAAAAGACCATTCAGTTTCTTAACACACAAGACCATTTCAGATATAACACACAGAATTACGTACTATAACACCAAGACCCTTTTCAGTACATAAACAAGACCCCTTACGTAAATAAAACACAAGACCTTACAGTACATAAAAAACAAGCCATTCGTACTTTAAAACACAGACCAAAACTTAAAAAACCCAAAAATTTAATATAAAAACCACAAGACCATTTCATACTAAAAACCAAGACCCTTAAGACATAAAACACAAGCCATTTCAGTACATAACAACCCAAAACCCTACAGAAAAAATAACACAAAGCCATTACAGTACATAACACACAAGACCATTTCAGTACTTAAAAACACAAGACCATTACGTAAATAACACACAAGCCCCTTACGTACTATAAAACACGACCATTAATTTTCAAAACACACAAACCATTACAGTCATTAAACAAGACCCTTAGTACTATAAAACACAAGACCCTTTCAGTCAATAACACACAGACCCTTTGACAAAAACACCAAAACCTTAAGTACATAACAACAAGACCATTTCAGTACAAAACACACAAAACCCTACAGTACAAACACACAAGACCATTCAGTACAATAACACAAAAATGACCTTTTTCCCCCTATTCCTACGGGCCAGCGTAAAAAACACACATTTCCAGTCCAAAAAAAAAAATAATAAAATAACACAAAAAAAATTTTTTTTGTGTTCCCTTTGTACGGACCTTTTTAAAACCTTTTTAAAAATTTTTTTAAAAAAAAAAACCGTTTAAAAAAATAAATATACCTAAAACAATAATCTTTTCATGTTTTTTAAAAAAATTTTTTTAGAAAAAAATCAAGACCTTTTATTTTTATTAAATATATTAAAAAACAAAGCAACCTAAAAATATTTAAAAAAATTTTTTCCCAATGAAAATTTTAAACCCCCTTTAATTTTTAAACAAATAAATTTTTTATTCCCTTAAACCCAAAATTTTCAATTTCTTTTCACTGGTCTTTAAATAAATTAAAAATTTGTACCTTCCCTCAAAGGGTTCTAAAATTTTTTTAAATTAAACAATTTTAATACAGTTACAAAAAAAGGCTTGCCGGAAAAATATGTAAACGGGGGACTTAAAAAAAGGGGAAAATTAAAGAAAAAAGGAAGGCGGAAGAGAGGAGGAATGTGTGACGGAGAGAAAGGTAGGTTGTGACGGAAGGACAGCTGTGACGGAGCGAGGTTGGCGTGCGGGAGGAGGATAGGCTGGCGAGCGGAGGATAGGCTGTAACGAGGGAGGAACGTTGAGAAGAGGAGGAAAAGGGTGCGAAGAAGGGGGGACGCTGTGACGGGAGAAAAAGGGTAGGTTGTACGGGAGGAATGTGTGACGGAGGAGGATAGGCTGTCGGAGAGGAGGGGAACCCCGTGGCAGAAAGGGGGTAGGCTGGGGAGGAAGAGGAGCCGTGGCGAAAAGAGGCCTGGTACGGAGAGGAAAACCTGTGGGGAGGGGAAAAAAAGGTTGTAACAGAAGGACGGCTATGATGATAAAATAGGGCGATGGGAAGACTGGTTGAGACGGAGAGAACAGGCTGCGACAGAAAAAAAAGAAATAACGGGTATGCGGAAAGAAAAAGGTAAGAAAAGAAACAGGAACTTAATGTAGGAGGGCTCGAAGATTTACTTTAGATTATGCCACCGATCGGGGGGGGGTTTATGTGCACCTATATTTTATGCCCCAGGACGTAGCGTTTAGCATTTTAAAAAAATTTCTGGGCGGCCATAAATGAAATAATAGGATAACCTTTGGCATATATTGTTCTTGCAATATTTTTTAAGTTTTTTTTTTAGGTATCTGTTAAAATTGGTTATATTTCAAATAAGACACCTTTTTATTACTGAGGTATTTTGCATCTTTGGTTTTTTTTATTGGTAATTATCAGGATTTGCAATTGTGCTGTACATTTCCTGAGTCAAAGGGAGATAGGATCTGAGGGTGGAGATCTATTGCGGGGGAGGGGAATTGGAGTGAGAGATAATGTGCAAACATGAGGGGTTTGGTGGAGAAAATAAAAGCCCGTTATGTTAATGAGGTAAACCAGTAACGCAGAGGAGGGTTCTGACCCAAAGGGGGTGTGACGGAGGAAGAGCGTGTAAGGGGAGGAAGTATGTGCCGATAAGACAAATTGTATTGAAGAGGGGCTGTAACGGGGAAAGGGAAGGTGTAACGGCAAGGAAAGTTTGGGCGGTGGAGTTCGAACGGCCAGGGTTTGGGGTAGTGTAATATAATTAAAAACTGAAGTAATTATTTTTAGCAATTGTAAATTTAATTTTAAATGAAAAGTAAATTTTTTTTGTAACCGGCCGTTGTCAAGCTTTTTTTGTTTGAAACCCTTTTTAAACTTAATGGGCTAATGATAAAATGAATTAAATATTGTCAAATGGTACATAGCTACCCAAAATTTGATGTAATTTTCGTTGTTTTTTGGGCAGTCCAGTACTGTACAACCAAAAGTTATTTTTTTGTGTGACCAAAACTCCCCTCAATCAGAATCAAAAAAGTGATGATTGCTTTTCTTTGGTTTGAAAAAATTTGTGTCAAGTTTTATTTTTATGAGTAACTTTTTAAAAAGGTGTAAAACTTTTTGGGGGAAGTTTTTTTTTTGAAAACGGAAATCATTGGACGAGTCTCCCAAAAGGTTTTTTTTCATGGGTTCATGAAAAAATTCTGATCAATAAGGTCTGTGGAAGAGTTACAAAAGAATGAGTAGAAACCCCTTTTTGTTATTGTCTAATTGTGGGACAGAAAGCTACTGAGGAGATTTAAATTTGTTGAGCTCACTTTTACAATTTTTTTAAGCAGTGTTATGAGTGAAAATGGCCAGGAAAAGGGCAGTAAAAGGCAAGGGTAACGAAATGGAGTCACTAAATTTAAATGTTTTTTTTTTCTGCTTGTTTTTAAATTAATTTTTTCCCAATGTTTGTAGTGATATTTCTTAAAACTTATGTAATGATGAATGATAAAATTCGTAAGGCGATTATGGGGTCAGTGTTTATACATTTCAAAGTTGTCAGTTCATGCAACCCAGCTGTGATTTTGAGGAATTTTTTTTCCAGTGTATTTGGGATGTTGTAGCTTGGAGAACGTATATTGAAAAAACGATCGGGGAAACTTCACTGGAAAACCTTTTTATCACAAAAACGCTGTGAAGAACTTTTGTCTCGTCAAAGGGGGAGTCGGATCAGGAAATGTGATAAGTACAGGTGTTTTGGAGAAAAAATTAAACCTTTCTGAAGGCTGTTTCAACCTCATCACACTTAAGGGGAGAGCTCGTTTTTTTTTTTAATTTCTTCCAAATTTTTTTTTTTTTTGGTGTACTTTTAGAAGCTATATTTAGTGAATGTGACAAAGTTTCAAAGACGGCCCAAAAAACAATTGAGGCTGTGCACAATAAAATTCCCAAATAAATATCGAGTTTGTACGGCCCATAATTTCAGTTTTCGCATTCCCATATGTTTAGGAGGGGGGACTCAAATTTTGTTTCTTTCCTTTTGGAACGTTGGGTAAAATTTTCTGGGGGGGAGCACACCCGGTGGGTGATTGCAAAAGTGACATGGTTTTGATCGCATTTCGACACTTGGCCTGCCGATTGGGTATGGTGTTGGGATAACTAGTTTCCGAGGTTTTTCCTGTTGACCAAGTATGGAGTGGGTAAAGGGTTTATGGATTGTAGCACACCTCTTATTAGGTGGTGTGTTTTTAATCAAACTTGTTTCACTGTCCCAGTGTTTTTTTAAAAATCTGGTTCGCATTTATTTTTGTTGTGCTCAAGCAAACGTCAAATTTTCATTGTATGGGAAGGCCCAAAACTTTTGCTGTCAAGCGTTCCCTGTATAAAATCTTCCGGCTAACAAAATCCCGGGGTTTTCTCAGTTTTGGGCTTTGTTAAAATATTTGTTTAATTTTATTTGTAAAACTTAGGATGCAGATATGCAAAACTCTCATGAACTATGAAAGGAAAAAAACCCCTTTTTAAAAAAGATTACGATTGGGAATAATGAAAGTATGACACACATTGGTGGTCTTTCCCGTAAACGTAAATTTTAATGTCTGTCGATGCGATGGATTTTAAAAGTCTAAAAGGAAGGTCTTTTATTTCAACTTATGTGAACTTAGTAGAAGGTCCAGACCAATATCTAGGGAGGAAAATCACAATATTGTGAATCTAGGCCAAAGGCAAAGCACTCTCACGTATCGAACCCCTAGTATTATTTGGGAAAAAATTTTAAAATGTCTGTCTACAGAATTCCAAAGCAGGTTGCGAGTAAGGGGGTGAGGGGGTTTCCAAGCCATTTCCCTGCTTTGGCATAATATTTCCTTTATCACAAACTTGCAATCCATAAAAAAAGTTTTAACAATTCAATAATTTTTTTGGGATAGGGCAAGGAGAAAATTTCTAGTTCTCTTCGAGGTCGTAAGCAAAATGAGGGGCAGGGACTCTGGTTTAAAAAAAGGGGGTGACATAAAAAAATTACCCGGGTGAAAAAGTTAACCCCCTTGACTTGGTTTGAGTGGGAAACACTTTTAATATCTTGGGGTTAAGGGGTTTGGGGAGAGTGATCCAAAATCATCAGTTTTAACATATCGGGGAATTTCCCCCTAAAAATGGCAATCAGTCCCCCGTCCCTGACTTTCGCTTGGGGCTGATTTCATAGGACTGAAAAATTACTTAGGGGGGCTGAACGGGAATGACCTATGGGGGTCGGGTGGTGGGTGGTTCCCGATAGTGTTTTCCCGGGATAGTTTAGCTGCTCAGTAAATTTATGTTCCAAAATGGGGAAATCAGATCAAACAAAAATGATCCTAATGGATTAACAATGATTAAATATCTGATTGGCAAAAGAGGGCATATATAGGCAAATAAAAAGAGGGGGGGGAAATTAAGAAATCGATTTTCGTTAAAGAAAAAATAAAAAAGGGAATTAGAAAAAAATGAGATTAGGGGTTTAAAGTTGCAAGAGAATCAAAGACTCCCCAAAAGGTTTCTTTCGGGTATACAGAAGTAAGATCAGGGACAAGATAGGCCCCTCAAAATTTCCCTCGGGTCAGCTCACGGACAGTGTAAGGAAATGTGTAGAATTTTTAAACATATTCCCCTTCATTTTTACACAGGAGGATACCCGATTTCCAGTAATGAAAAAATTTATGTAGAAAGGCATAATAAACTGTGCATATTTAGGGACAAAGTGACAGGCCTTAGGCAAATAGTTTAAAAAAAAACCCAACAAACCCCCGGGCCCTGATGAACTGTATGAAAGGGGTTCTAAAGGAAGTAAAGAGGAGCTTAGCACACCTTTGGCTAATCTTTTTTAAACAATCACTACAAACGGCAGGGTGCCAGATAAGGGGAAAATGGCAAATGTGATCCTATTTTAAAAACAGGTGACAGGTCCTTAGCTTCGAACTATAGCCCAAAATAAGCCTAACCTCCTAGGGGAAAAAATTTTGGAATCAATAATTGCCGAGGCAGTTCGTAGCCCCCTTTGAAAAGCATAAATTAATCAACGAATCTCAGCATGGTTTTACAAAGGGGCGTTCCTGCCTTACAAATTTTATTAACTTTTTCACTAAGGTTTTGGGGAGTAGATCATGGTAATGAATATGTTTTTGTGTATAGGATTTCAGTAAGGCTTTTGACGGGCCCCACATCAGGGGGAATTGGGAAAAAATTAAAGCACATGGAATAGGAGGAGAAATTTTTTCCTGGATGGGGCGGTTGAAAAATAGGCAGCAGAGAGTTTGCATAAATGGGAGAAATCAGGTGGGGAAGCGTCACGAGCGGTGTTCCACAGGGTCAGTGTTGGGCCCCCTGCTGTTCACAATTACATAAAAAGACATAGAGAGGGGGAAAAGAGCGCATCGGGAAGTTTTCCGAGACACCAAATAGGCCGTCGATTCATTCGACGAGGACATTCGAGCACTCCGGGAAAATTTGAATAGACTGATGCGTGGTCGGAGAAGTGGCAGATGCAGTTTAATATAGACAAGTCAAAGTTCTAAATGTTGGACAGGACAATAACCTGCCACATATAAACTAAAAATGAGTCTTAATATTTCGGATTGCGAAAAAGAATTTTGGGTTCTGGTTTGCTAATTGAAACCAAGACAACAGGATAAGTGTTTTGCAATAAACTAATGAAACCTTTTGGTTTATATCAAGAAGCAAAATAATAGGAGTCTGGTTGTTTTTTCAAATCTATACATCCCTTTGGGTTTGGCCTCATTTTGTTTGCGACAGTTTTGGGTCACCGATTACAGAAAGGGTAAAATTTTTCTGGGAAAAAAGTACAAAGGAGGGTGACAAAAATGATCCATGTATAGAAAAACCTTCCCCATGAGGATAGCAAGGGCCCTGAAACTGCACTCTCTAGAAAGACGTAGTTAGGGGGGATTTGATTAGGGTAAAGGGGGCGGAATAAAAAAGGGGATGTAAATAGTGTGCTGAAAATATCTAGCCAGACGGACTCGCACAATGGTTTTAAGTTGGAAAAAAAATTTAGATTCAGGGGGATATAGGAAAGTATGGTTTGGTAATAGAGTTTTGGATGGTGGAACAAAATCCCAAGTACCTTATAGAGGCCGAACGTTGTGTACTTTAAAAATAGGTTGGATAAATCTAGTATGTGGGTGGGTGGATTAGACCCGATAGCTTGTGCTAACAGGTCGGGTGCCCCTGTTCCCCCCTTAAATCAATGTGACCCACCGACCGGGGGGGGTGCATTGGCTTAAGCCCTAGGAGACTTGGACCTGCCCGCATGGGCCAGTAGGCCTTTTGCATGTTCCTTCGTTCTTATGTTTTAGTTCTTAATTATGGGCCACAAAAACCCAAGTTATTTAGTGGAACCTTTGTGCACGCCTCAATTGTTTGTTGGCCGATCTTATTGAAACTTTGTCACAGTTTACTAAATTTTGCTTTTAAAAGTACACAAAAAGAAACAAAATTGGAAGAAGAGAAAAAAAAAAATCGTGATTGCCCCTTAAGAGTTAGTCTCACGAAAATTCAATGCAGGTTGCTGAGTAAGGGGGTGAGGGGATTTCCAAGCCTGCCCTGCTTCGAGCATAATCTTTCCTTTAACACAAACTTTCAAAACCATAACACAAAAATTTAATCAATTCAATAATTTTATTCGTGGGGTAGGGAAAAAGAAGACTTCTTTTTTTCTTGAAATATTCAAGGAAAATACTCTCAGTGCCAATTTACTATGTCTGTTGTGGATTCTCCTGTTTCAGGTTTTTCTTTCTTATAATGACTAGGCACCTGATTTTTAACACCACATTTCTATCATTGTTATCCACTATCATCGATAATATCATTTTCATTATAATATTACTAACAACATAATTCAGTAAAACCACTAACTAGTCGCAATCACCATCGTTGTAGACAAATATGTGTACCTTGAAATGCTGTACATAGACAGGTTTAGGACCTCATGGGTCCTTCTGCATATCTTTTGGGGTATCCTAGGATGGATCGCACATTGTTCACCCATACCTAAATGAACCCCCGTGACTACTTCCTTACTACTGATGATATATCGCTCAGGTTGCAGTCTGTATTGCAGTACACCACTTAGAGCACCTGTACCATTACGATACCTACCTTACCTTCATACCTCTGAAGAATTTCGAGAGTATATCTACTCTCTGAGCCCGGCCATGGGCCAGGCTCGTCTGGTGCTCGCCTGGTCAACCAGGCTGTTGCTGCTGGAGGCCCGCTGCCCCACATATCCATCATAGCCTGGTTGATCTGGCACCTGGTGAAGATACTTGTCTAGTTTCCTCTTGAAGGCTTCAACACTAGTTCCAGCAGTGTTTCTGATATCTTCTGGTAAGATGAGATTAAGACACATGTGCAACATCTGGGTATCTTTATTGTAGACGTTTCGCCATCCAGTGGCTTTATCAATACAAATTCTAGGACATAACTTGAAGACAGTAGAACTATGTACAGAAGATGAGGTAATCAGTCCCTCAACCTAGGAGTAGGTGGCGAAGAGCACCATTAGTCGTGGAGATTCTGAGCAGAAGAAAGGAAAATATACCACCATCCACCTCCCACCAACATCCTGGCGCTTATATAGTAACATCAGGTGTAGCAGACGAGGGCATATTCACTGGTAGGCGGGATTCCCCAGTGGAAGTAGGTCCTTCCCAAAGAGATGGGTTAGTTGTAGTAGTAGTTGTCGTAGTCGTGAAGGTTATGTACATGTCCTCAGAATTAAGATTCCATGATGTTGCAGTGTCTGACAAGTTGTGTACGAATGGTATACAATACCGGTATTGTATACCATTCGTACACATTCTGGTAAGATGTTGAAAAGTCTGGGACCCCGGATGCTGATACAGTGTTCCCTTATTGTCCCCACCGCACCCCTGCTCCTCACGGGGTTTATTTTACGCTTCCTCCCATATCTCTCACTCCAGTATGTTGTTATGGCAGTGTGCAGATTTGGGACCAAGCCCTCGAGTACCTTCCAGGTATATATTATCATGTCCCTCTCTTTCCTCCGCTCCAATGAGTACATGTTCAAGATTTGCAGGCGTTCCCAGTAGTTCAGGTGCTTTACTGGCTCAATGTGAGCCGTAAACGATCTCTGTATTTGTTCCAGCTCCGATATTTCTCCTGCCCTGAACGGGGCCGTCAGCACTGAACAACATTCTAAGTGCCGGGAGCACTAGCGATTTGAAGTAGTTGTCACCATCGGCATTATTTCCCTTGTGTTCTGAAAGTTCTCAATACCAACCCCATCATCTTCCTGGCTGTCGTGATCTTTGTCTTGTTACGGTCTTTAAAAGAAAGACCCGCTGACATAATTATTCCTAAGTCTTTTACGTGTTCCTTACGTTTCTATTTGGTGACTCTCTTGAGTTTGGTATAGAGTGTCCTTTGAAGTTCTTCAGTCTTTCCATACCTAAGCAGCTGGAACTTATCACCATTGAACGTCATGTTGTTTTTTCCACTGGCCCACTGGAAAACCCTGCTGTTTATGTCTTCCTGTACTTTTTCAGTGTTCTCTACCGTACTGACTTTCATACTTATTTTAGTGTCATCTGCAGATGATAATACAAAAGTGTGCCGAGTGTTTTTGTCTATGCCTGCTATGAGGATGAGGAACAGCAGAGGTGCCAGGACAGTGCCTTGGGGCACTAAGCTTTTGACCTCGCTGATCTTGCCCTGTTCACTACTACTTTTCGTGTTGTGTGTGTTAGGAAACCGAAAATCCATCTGCCTACCTACCTTCCCCGTAATGCCCATGGCTTCATTTTGTGCGCTATCACTCCATGATCGCATTTGTCAAACGTCTTTGCAAAATCTGTGTAAATCACATCTACGTTTTGGTTGTCTTCCAGGGCCTCTGTAATCCTGTCATAATGGTTCAGCAGCTGTGACAGACATGATCGTCCTGCTATATAACCATGCTGGTTGGGTTATGTTGGTTTGGCTGGTCATGAAATTTGTAACCTGCCGTCTCATCACTCTTTCAAAGATTTTTATGATGTGAGAGGTTAGGGCTAATGGTCTGTAATTTTTAGCTAGTGTTCCAATGCCTCCCTTGTGCAAAGGAGCTATGTTGCATCTTTAAGGCCTCCGGTATTTCCCCTAGATCTAGCTCTTTCTCCAAGAATACTGGAGGGCTCGTGCTAATGGTAACTTTGACATCGTTATAAATAGAAATTCCATGAATCTGGTCCAGGTGCTGTGTCAATTTCCCCAAAAACCTTTTAAATTCTTAAAAACGGGGTTTTTAAAAAAAAAAAAAAAAAAAAAAAAAAATTTAAAAAACTTAAATAATTACTAAAATAAAAAAATAACCTTAAAAACTTTTTTAAAAAACCTTTTTTAAAAATTAACCTTAAAAAAACACAAAAATAACTCTTATTTTCTATAAAAAAAAAACCCTTTAAAAAAAATATTTCAATAATACGGTTAAAACCAAAAAAAAATTTTTTTTTTTTTTTTTTTTTTTTTTTTTTTTTTTTTTTTTTTTTTTTTTTTTTTTTTTTTTTTTTTTTTTTTTTTTTTTTTTTTTTTTTTTTTTTTTTTTTTTTTTTTTTTTTTTTTTTTTTTTTTTTTTTTTTTTTTTTTTTTTTTTTTTTTTTTTTTTTTTTTTTTTTTTTTTTTTTTTTTTTTTTTTTTTTTTTTTTTTTTTTTTTTTTTTTTTTTTTTTTTTTTTTTTTTTTTTTTTTTTTTTTTTTTTTTTTTTTTTTTTTTTTTTTTTTTTTTTTTTTTTTTTTTTTTTTTTTTTTTTTTTTTTTTTTTTTTTTTTTTTTTTTTTAAAAAAAAAAAAAAAAAAAAAAAAAAAAAAAAAAAAAAAAAAAAAAAAAAAAAAAAAAAAAAAAAAAAAAAAAAAAAAAAAAAAAAAAAAAAAAAAAAAAAAAAAAAAAAAAAAAAAAAAAAAAAAAAAAAAAAAAAAAAAAAAAAAAAAAAAAAAAAAAAAAAAAAAAAAAAAAAAAAAAAAAAAAAAAAAAAAAAAAAAAAAAAAAAAAAAAAAAAAAAAAAAAAAAAAAAAAAAAAAAAAAAAAAAAAAAACCCTAAACCCAAAACCCCCCCCAAAAACATCAAAAAATTTAAAAAATTTTTAAAATTATTTTTTTTAAAAAAAATTTTTTAAAATTTCCAATAAAAAAATTTTAAAAATTTTCCATTGGAAAGAAAAAAAATTTCCCCCCCGGGCCCTTTTAAAAACGGGGCCAAAGGGGTTTAAAAAAAAACCCCCGGGGAAAATAAAATTTTAAAAAAACCCCAAAAAATTTGGGGCCCTATAAAATTAAAAGGGAAAAAGGAAAAGGCCCCTTTAAAATAACCTTTTAAATTTTTTAAAAATTTCCAAATTTTAAAACCCCTTCTCAAATTTTAAAATTTTAAAAAAATTCCCCCCCAAACCCTCCTTTCCCCCCGGGGTTTAAAAAAATAAATTTTTTTTTATTAAAAAAAAATTACCTCAACCTAAAAAAACCTTTCCCCTTTTTACAGTTGTGACGACATAAAGAAGCGTCTAAAGTTGACATGTTTGGGTAATAAAAAATGTAGTACAATAAAGTAAACATCTCAGACGCCAAAGTCCATCCTCACATCCCGAAATATATTGCACCACAAGGAAAATAATTTTATATACGAGTTTAAACTGAGTCGACACAGGACAATGTCCCCAGACTGACAATACGCAGAGAAACCAAGGCAAATAATATATTAAGAGTGTCTATGTTGTAATAAATGAAAAACACCGAAACCAGTCAGTCAGGAAGGAAAGCCCAAAAGCCCTTCAAACGAGTGGTCAGGGAAACCTACTTTAAAGAACAACTATTTGTAATAATATTACATAATAAGCGATTAAGTCTAATCGTAATGGGTTTTAAGAAGGTTATACCTATCCCTTACATACAAACCCTACTATTACCATCCGCCATAACTACCTATCTGATTAAAACCTTGAGGTGCTCCAGAAGGTCAAACGTCCCCGCGGCACAGTTCTGACCATGCCCCCGGGTTTGATCAGGCCTGAAAACCCAAGGCGTTACGCAGAGCATGTATCCAGCTTACACTACCAAAAAATTTTTCCAGTATGACATTACCCAGAAATGGACTACTAGTAGTACACCTACAAGTAATGTCCCTCTACCAGAGAAACCCCTTTCCCAACAGGCATCCATTGAATTTAAAAACCTACATTTTCCCCAAATTTTTCTTCCCTATTTTCTACCAAATTTCAAAAAAATTCCCTTTCTACCATAATTCCCTTCTACTTAAACCTTCTCCCCAAAACCTTTTTTCCAACCCCCAAACCCCAGACTTAAAATTTTTTTTCCATACCCTCCTAACACTACATAACTTATTACAGTATTTCCCTTTCCCAGCAGTTATCATTCCACTATAGTTATCCTCTCACACCCGTTACCCAGTATTGAACCTACTAGTTGAAGGATTTTTAATCGGAATTCCCTTCCATGGCTATTATCTTCGCATTAGTTGCCCAAGTCACCAGTAGTTATCCTTCAATAGTAATTCTTAAAACGAAAAAACTAATCCTTTCACAAGTAAATATCTTCCACTAGCAATGATTTTTCCCCCATAAGTATTCATCTATCAGTCTTATTCGTTTAGTATTACCATCCCCAGTATTTTCCTTCCACATGTTTTTTCTTCAAAAATAGTAATACCTTTCAACAATAACTTTTTATTCAGTATTATTTTCCACCATAATCATCATTCCACGGACATTCCTTCACAAGTAGTTTTAAATTCTGAGTTATCTCCAGTTGTTATCCTTCCCTCCATAAATCACCAAATATCCATTAACCATTAGTTACAATCCACTAGTAACATCCTTGTACTTAGCTGAACCAGCTGATAATCCTAATATCAAAATTAATCTAGGTACCATAACCAGCATTTTGGTCACCCCCCCTGACGTGGAGATATTATAATTTTTAAACCTTCTTTTAAAAGACCAGACCAAATTTTTCCCTTTTTTTTTTAATTACCCTTTAAATCATCATACTCACTTTCAACTCCCCTTCAAAAAAAAAATTTTTATCCTTTTACTTTTTTTTTAAAAAACCTTATTTTTTAATTACTCTTTAACATGAATATGCTAAATATATCTAATGAAGAAGAAATAATTCATGTTTGATCCTTTTACTACTTTTTGTCTAAACGGTCCTAGTTTTATATAGTTTGTCATAAATAAAAATAATAATAATAATATAATAATATAATAATAATTATTATTTTAATAATATTATACTATTCCAATTTTCTAAATTCTATCTCTTAAACCTCGTTTTATTAATTTTATATCATATTTTGCTTTTTCTAAAATTTGATGGTACTTCACCTACATTTGTCATAAGCGGTACCTATTACTTACCTACAGTTTGATAAAAACGTAACCTAGTTACTTCACCTACAGTTTGTCATAAGCGTACTAGTGAACCTTATATCTATTTAAAAACTTGACTGACAACCTTGATCTTGTTTTACAGTCCTTTCTTAAATGAGACTAAAAAACGTGTTTCCTTCCTCTCTACTGGTATTACGACAAGAGCTTTGGTAAAAGGGTAAGGAAGAAGGATGGGTAAGAAGGAAAAAAGGATTGGAAGGGGGAAGAAAGATGGAAAGGGAAAATAAAGAAGGATGGGTAAGGAAGAAGGATGGGAAAGGAAGAAGGATGGGAAAGGGAAAAATGGGGTAAAAAGGGGGAAAGAAAAAGATGGGTAAAAAAGGATGGTGTAAAAAAAAATTTTAAAGGAAGGGATTAAAAAAAGGGGGGTACAAGAAATTTAAAGAAATTTAAGGTTAAAAACAAAATGGGTAAAAAAAATAAAGGAATTTGTTTTTTAAATAAGATGGTAAAAATAAATTAAGAAAGGGAGGGATGAAAAAGGGATTAAGTAAAAATAAGGAAGTTGGTGTTTTTTTTTTTTTTTTTTTTTTTTTTTTTTTTTTTTTTTTTTTTTTTTTTTTTTTTTTTTTTTTTTTTTTTTTTTTTTTTTTTTTTTTTTTTTTTTTTTTTTTTTTTTTTTTTTTTTTTTTTTTTTTTTTTTTTTTTTTTTTTTTTTTTTTAAGGGGGATTTT
>NC_069405.1:5684262-5708324 GCF_026875155.1 Cherax quadricarinatus
GTTTTAAAGCTATTTGGAAGATTGGTAAAATTTGTTGAAGGTCTTAAAATTCAGAAACATGCAAAAAACAAGAGACGGATATTACATGTAGAGTCGTAATAGCGGAAAAGTAAGGCTGTTAAGATATAATATAATAAGCAGTCTATATTGAGTCTAATAACCTTCATTTCTTAGCGAAACGTAGCCCCACTAAACGTAGCCCCACTAAACGTAGCCCCACTAAACGTAGCCGCACTAAACACTTGTTCTGAATATTGTGTCATCATACCCAAGACGATGTTAATGTTGTTAGAAAGAACTTTAACAAAAATTAGATAAAAAGCATTAGCCTCTATAAATTTTGAAAATCGAGACTAAAATATTGTTAATTAATTCGATTATATATATCATGAAACTCGTTCACTACATTTAAACTACACTACAAAGCCTACTACACCAACATATATATTAACATTTATATTAACATATATATTAACAAATATAAACATATATATTAACATATATAAAAGATACAACATTACCAATTTGTTCTGTACAAATTAACCGACAACCTAATTCCCGTAAGTAGCCAACGCATCAGACTCATTATAACTTTGCACGTGAAGTGCTAAACCCATGGGGGTCATGCAGCTCCACACGGTGTGAAGATACATTTCACTGTCTGCTTAGCATTTTGCGAGTCAGTTCCTATTTGTATTCAACTTTAGGGGAACTTCTGATGAAGCTACCGTATGTGCCGAACCATTATTATGCCACGAGAATAGGAAGAAAATTAGAAGACAGGTTGAGACAGCGGAGGAAAAATTTAAAAAGACCGGACGAAATAACAGCGAAAATAACGGAGCCTAATTCTCCCGAGTGGTGAAACGCGGCGGATGTTACCCGTAGACTTCAATTAACATTCTTCATGCTAGTCACACCGTTTTCTGTCGGGTTTACGTGTCCGTTTCTAAACGATCGCAAGTAATACCAGGAATTATATACTCATTATTTAACGTTTAATCTAGATTGTTCCTAATTTAATCTCAATGAAGCATAAATAATGAGATTACATAATGGAAAAAGTAATAAATATAAGCGGGAGGAGTTGAAAACAATACGCTTATATGTGGTGCCAGGAGCTTCAAGTAGGCATTTTATCCCGAGTCTGCAGCATCTGTTTTTTTTTCTACCAAAAAACTGTTCTAATTGTGTATCGATTTCTCTGCCTGTATATTTACATGCATGCATATTCCTAAATATATTTACATTTGTAAATATAAAATTGCATATTTTTTAACAAATATTCTTCGGTAAATCAATTTAATAATTCTGGACTCTTTTTTACGAGAACCATCACCGACTGAATAATCTCACACCCTGGAACATTTGGGTGTGAGTTTTGCCCCATAAAAATTCTCGGATGAAACGTGTTGGTGAAAGTGGTTCCCTCGATGAATTCCACCATGGAAAGTCTGCTAGGTAGCCTCAGACACAAAAGTTCCATTATGGAAGGTGTGATTAGTTGATTTTCCCATTTAATGTCGTAAAACAGGCTTCTGTTGCATTTAAAACATTTTCCACAACTATAATCATGTGCCTCTCGAGCACCAGGAAAATCACTATTCCAAGATTAACCAAAACTTTGATTTTAAGAATCCAGTAATTAATTACCTCAGGTTTCTGCACTGTTGGGCAGATGAATATTAGATCATCAGGGGTTTCTGTCATAGTTGAAAAATGGTCAATAGCCATCCCAACAAGCACAACACTAACAACCTCAACAACCACCATAATCCAGACACAGCTAACCACCCGGCTCGCTGCTAGTTTTTTTCCCGGAACGTCACTCACAGGGAGGCTGGGACCCCAAGGACATGTGCTAGGTCCCCTCGAAAAGGGGGGGAAAGCCTGGGGGGGAAAGGGGGTGGAATTGTTTTGTTGTTTGTTCTGTTTTTGTTTTTGTGGACCTTTAGGGTAGGGTAATTTACTACAGGGTAAAATGGAAAGGTTGAGGGGTTTTCTGTTGTTGGGTGGGGTGTTTTTTTGTTTATTGGTGTTTTACTAGTGGGTTAATTGGTTTCTGGAAACAGCCGGAAAATAAATGGGAAAATGGTATAGGGGGTCTGTTTACTTAGGGCTGCGGGGGTAGGTTTAATATTTTTTAATCATCCCCAAGGGGATAGAGAGCTTTTTTCCCTTTATACATTTATAAAAGTAGGAAAACTTTTAAAATAAACAAAGGTTCGGGGGGGGTGCAGTTTCCCGGGTTTTGAGGGGGAAAAAGAATTGATAATGGGGGGGAAAAGGGTGTGTAGGGGTAATTTAAATATTTTAATATAAAATAAAAAAATTTTTTGGGTTTTTAAAATTTTAAATAAAATTATAAATTTGATAAATAATATTTAATAAGTATAAAAATTTTATGGGGGTAATTTGGAAATATTAAAAAATTTAATGGGTGTTGCAAAGCCGGTGCTGTCAGGGGTACAATTTTAAATATTTTTAAATCCCCCCCAAGGGGATAGAGAGATTTTTTTCTGTGTTTACAAAGTAAAAAAGGTGGGGAATGATCACTTCTGACTCCCCAAAACTCAATCACTCTGATAGATGGGGAGGCAGTCAAAGGATTGGTGATGGGTCAAGTTTCCCATCTCCGGGGGGAGTCCCCCCCCCTTCCCCGGGGCGCGACCAGACGGCTGTTGCTACTTAAAACACTCTGGGTTTAAAGAACGGGGTAATGGATGGGTAGCGGGTCCCCCGGGGAGTGTTTCGCCCCGTCCTCCCTCAGAAAAAAAAAAAAAAAAAAAAAAAAAGGTTCTTGGGTACTATGGAGTGTTTATTCTTCCCCCTGTAGATCTTTCCCAGGGGGGGGAGGCTTAAAGCAGTGGGAAAAGGTCTCTAGGGAAACCTTTGTGCTGATGAGCCTTATGGGAAAACTTTGTCTATACATTTTCCTTTTAAAACCCCACTCTCAGATGGGGGGGCTTAAGTGGTGCGATTTTTGTTTAAATATTTTATATTTTATATTATATATATATATATATTTTATTTTTAAAATTTTAAAATTTTAAAATATATTTGTTTAGACTAGAGAAGATAGTAAATATAGTTATATGTAAATAAAAATCAGAGTTTGTCAATATTTTTTTTAAATTTCACATACAAAAGGGCAAAAAGCTGTGAAAAGTTTTTTAGCGCGAGCAAAGGGGCAAAACTGTGCGAGTTTTACTGGTTAGATAAATGCGCGTCCTCCTGTTCACTTTCTGTAAGTTAAAACCCTCCCCTTCAAAAATGATTTCCTTTCGGTAATCACTCTGCCGTCTTTCCCCCTTCTGCTGGCTTTTCTCTCCGTCGGGGGTTTTCCCTTCCTTCTCCGCTGACTGCGGGGTGCGCTCAAGGTGCCAGTTTGTTCAGCCCTGCCGCGGCGTGACCTCAACGAGTCATAGTTTGAGAGTATCGAGCGTAGAGAGGCCCACAACGAGATCGACTGCATGAGGGGGGGCTCTGCGTTTCTCGTTGTCGAGATCTGGTTCTTTCTTTCATAGGCCCCTCTATTCAGATGAACTGATCCCATCTTCCACAGGCGTAGTCATAAAGAGAACATATTTTTCATTTCAAATAAAGGAGGGGACTGTTTTAATCTCCAAAAGGAGGGAAATAAAAAGACTCCCTTTCTGAGGAAGTTTTGTTTGCGTTTCCTGACATCAAAAGACACCGCTTTAGGAGTTTGAGCCGGTGTTTTCCCTTTCCCTTCCAAATCTACCAGCCATAAAATCAAAAACTTTAAAAATTCTGACTGGTCCAGTGAAAACTGTTAAAGAAAAAAAAAAGGAGACTCAACTTAAATTATTTAAGCTCTTGCGTCGTTTTGTTTCGTTAATATTCAAAGAGAAGTATCCAATTACCAGCCGATAAAATCAAAAACTTTACAATTCTGACTGGGCAGTGAAAACGTTAAAAAAAAGGACCAACTTTAAAATTATTATAAGTCTCTTTGCACCGTTTGTTTCGTTAATATTCAAAGAATTTTTTAGCAAAATAAAATGTCCGTTCCAGAACGGAATGTCTGTTCCTTCACCATGTGAGAGTAAAAGGTTGGGAGGGGTCACCCTCATCTTTTGGGGGGAAGACAGTTCAGGGGGTCTTATTTTACAGTCAGAGGGGGCCTTACCGCCAGGGGGGGGTTTTGGGGGATACTTGTCAAGGTGACCTTTCACAGAGGGAAGCAAAAAGAAAACCCTTGTCTATTAGGCAAAATTTTCCAAGGGGTAACATTTTAAAATTCTTTAGCATATGCTATCACAAATCTGTCATTGATAAAAAGGTTTTTTCCGAGAAATTTTTTTTAAAAAAAAGTATAAAGCTCTTTCTAATCCCCAAGGCTTGCTTTATGAATAAACATCAAAAACTATAGACCGAAAGTGAGTGAAAAATATTGGGTTTTCTGCCAGAAAAACGATAAAATTTTAAATTTTTTATTTATTTTAAAAATTTTTTTTTTAAATTTATGCCTAATTCTCTGGTTTTTCCCGAACTGTCAAAGAAGAAGGATAGACTTTTTTTTCTTGTCCAAGAAAAGAGAAAAAAAATGCCCCATTTACTTTTGAGCTTTTCAAAGGGAAAAAATATTATTACAAGCATAGGGCCCTGTCTGAGGGATAGTCATCTAATTTATTTGCTGTGAGCGTTTATGAAACACCAATATATGTGCTTTTTTTCCCCCGGGCGGGTTTTAATTTATTTATTTCTGCGCAATTCTTTTTTTTTATGCTCGCAATCAAAATGAACAGATCTATTCTGGTCGATGGATAAAACACCAGTGGTCTGAGCAAATAATAAAACTACCTTATTAGAGGGGGGGCTTAGGAACTGTAATTCAATTCTAAATTACCGTTTTTTTAAATGGGGAGAGCGTTTCCATTTGGTGGGGTTAAATTAAAAATATTGATGGTTCACCCGGAGGCGAATGATTCATGAAAATTTAAATTTTCTTCCTCAATCCCCAGGAGTTAATTGCCTCATAATATAATTTATTAATGAGGGGGGAAAATCACTGTTATGCGAAAAACTGTATTATTAAAACATACAGATAAACTGGCTTCCCTGCTAAAAAATATAGACCTTTCTCCTTTTTTTTTTCCTGCAAGGCTGCGGGGGCAAAATTCCCATGAAAATTTTTTGGGGGGAATTACATGACCCCCAGGGTGATTATTGGAGGCTCGTTTGATTGTGACCTAGCACATAATTTTTACTTAGAGTCGATTAAAAGTATATATTATGGGGCTTTGCGTTAAGGTAGGACTTTTAAAGGGCCATATAAGTGATGTATATGGGTATACTCTTTTAAAGGGGCACATTTTAGCGTAATTAATATGGAGCGGGAAAAATGTGCTGGCATCATCGTCTTTTTTCAGTCCCCGCTTGAGGGGAAAATTTCCACCAAATTTTTAAATTCGAATTGTCAAGAAATTTGGGTTTTCCGAGTGGATTGTCCAACCCAAAGGGGAAAACACGGTTATCCCCTGTTCTTTATCATTCTTTGTCAGACTGGGTTTCTTTTGCCGATGTCGGGCAAAATAGGCTGATCGAACAATTTGTTTCCTTCTCCTCCTTTAAAGTCGGGAAAGAAAACCCCCAGTGGGGGGCGATATGGGAAAAAGGGGCTTCGTTTTATGAGCTGCAGGTTTAATAAGGGGACCGAAATAAAAACAGAATTTTTTTTCCGTTATTTCTCGCCGGGAAACACTGGAATTTTTAAAATAACGTGTTGGAAAATCCATTGTGAGTGCGATGTTGGCTTTTTTCCCCTGTGGCTTTGCCCATGGGCCTCTTTTTGAGTCACTAAAAAATTCTATAACTATTTTCCCCAAAATCTAAAAATGCCCCGGGAAACTCCAGGAAATTTCAAAATTCTAAAAAATTTATCTTTTGTTTTTGAGAGAAGGAAGGTTTATGGTGAGTATCAAAACTCTGAGGGGACTATGGAACTCTCAACTTGTCTCGTCTTCCCCGGTCGGGGGAATTTGATTAATGACGCTGGAAAAAAAACATTTAAGGGGACTTTGAGTCCACTGTTTTCACCCCGACACCCGCCAGGGGCAAATAAGCAATGTTTTTTACGAGAGAAATACATCCTTTTATAAGCAATCGGCTTCGTCGGCGTTTATTTAACTTGCATTATTATTCAGCGCGGCTTGGGTCCCCCGTTACTTGCCCCCCGAAAAATAAAAACCTTTCTTTGGACAACTTTTAAAGATCTATCCCGTTTAAAAATTTAAGAGAAAAGCTTTCATGTGTTTTTCCCCAGACTATAATCAAACGAGCATTTTTAGTTCCAAATTCCTATGCATTTGGGGCGCAGCCACTCGAAAAGAAAAGGTAAAGTCTTTTAGCTAGACCCGTAAAGCCGAAAAAAAAAAAAACCCCCCACCTCGGGAAACCTCTGAAAATGGCGGCGTGAAAAGTTTTTGTATATTTTTTCCCCCCAGACCACCTCCCACATGGGAGGGTTTTAGGGAGAATAAAAAACTCCGAAAAATTCTGCTCAGAGGGCCTTGAAAGGGTACACGCAGTTTTTGGCGGTTTTAGAGAAAAAATAACCCATTTTACGCAGGAGTTGGTTCTATTTATTTATCGGTCTTACATGTAACACTCGGGTTTTGTGGAATGACCCGCTTTCAAAAGCCCCAGTTTACGCCCAAACTGATCTGTCATTTGATAGCTATTTTATCTAATTTAGTTACGCATAGGGTTTGTACATCTAGGATGGCACCTTTTGAATAACCTCCTAAAAAAGGCCCCGAAACCCCCCCATCCAGAATATTGCCCCTAACTGACTGGCCCCTTATTTGCGGTTCCACAATATCACTATTTTATTAAAACAAAACAACCCCGCTTCAAAGGGGCAACCCAATCCCCCCCCCGCACTCAAAAAAAAACACCCTACCCAACACCCACACCGTTTAAAAGGCAAAAAAGGGCACATTTGTTTTTTCCCTTTCGCCCTCAAACAAAAACCCCCCAATTCCGTCACAAATTAGTTTTTTTCCCTTTCGGGAAATTTGGAAAATTACTTAAAGGCTTTTTTAAAACCAAGCGCATTAACCCCCCCAAAATTTCCCCCCACCGCCCAAAAAAAGGGGGCCCCCTGACCCCTGAAAAAAAAAACCGCAGGGGCCCCCCCCCCCCCCCCTTTTTTTCCCCTTTTCGGCTTTAACGGCGGGGCCCCCCAGGGGCCCCTTTTTCCCCCCCCCCCCCCCATTTGGGCAAACCCCCCCCAAAAAAAAAAAACTTTTTTTCATTTTTTTTTTTAAATTACGCGGCCCCCCCCCTTCCCCCCCCACCCTCAGGCCCTTTTCACCTCCACGCCGGCCCCCCCCCCCCCCCACCCTTCCCCCCCCCCCCTCCCCCCCTCCCCCCCCCCGCCCCCCCCTGACCCCCCCCCCCCCCAGCCCCCCCCCCACCCCCCCCCCCCATCGGAATTTTTTCCCCCCCCCCCACTCCAAAACCAAACCCAAAAACCCCCCCCCCCCCTTTTTCCCCCCCCCCTTTTTTCCCCCCCCCCCCCCCCCTTTTCCCCCGCCCCCTCCCCCCTACAAACCAACCCCCTTTCCCCCCCCCACTGAGAATACTTTTTGTGCTGCAAGGTGGGGTTTTAAAAAAAACCCTTTGGGCCCTGTCGTCAGGGTTTTGGGTTTAGGGGGGGGGGTGATTTTAGACAATTTCCCGGGGGTGTGCCCGATCTGAGCTAGGGCACGGTTCACCAGGATTGGGTTTTTCGCTCAATTTTTTGGAAAAAAGGATATTTTTCCCAGAGTGAAAGACCCGGGCTCGTAGGGGCGAGCAGAAGTAGCTTTTTGGGGGGATACAGATACAACCCCCTATTCCGGATTCTTGCCCTTTATTCCCCCGAAAAATTACTGGAAAAATTTATATTCCTTTCGTCCAGTTGGGTTCCTTGAGCCCCTCGCTGGGGGAGTGGAGGGGAAAATGTTTTCGGTACGTGGGCGGGGGGGTTTAAAAAACCGCGCTGTGTACCCCTCCCACTCCTGGGGGGGTTTGGTAGGGGTTTGGGGGCCCTCCTAGGTGCATTCGTCTAGGTGCTTATAAAAGCTTTGGGCCCCTTCAAAAGCTTCTATCTTTCCCCCGGAAATCATGCGTGGCATATTCTAAGGTCTGTTTTCAGCCTAGTTTTTCTATTAAAAAAAAAATTTTTAATTTTTAAAAATTTTAAGTAAATTGGTATGGGGAAAATTTTGATTTAAGGATTGTAGGTTTGATAAATTTGTATACAGGTTTTTAAAAATTGTAAAAAAATTTTTGTTTGAGTTATTTGTTGATAATTCGCAAAAGGGGGGTCCTTTTCTTTCTTATTAAAAGGGGAGATTAATTTTAAAATAAGTGTGGCCCATTTTTTTTTTTTTTATGAATACACTTCGGAAGGAACTTTTTTGTCTCTATCCTGCCCGGTATTTACTAAAGGGGCAAAGCTTTCTCTCGATTTTTGGAAGCTTAAATTTCAATAGGCTCCCCAGAGCGGCTTTTTTTCCGCGGTCTTTTTAAAAAAAAACCCCCTAATATTGTTTTCCGCCTTGTGATTTTTATAAATTTTTGGCCTAATCTAAAAAGGCTCACTAATTCCCCTAAAAAGGGGCAAAATTTTTTTTATCGATGTACGTCGAGCTTGTCAAAGATTTAATGATTTGAAAGATGTTTAAATTATGGTATGGAGGGAAAAAAAATACCTCTCTTATCCCACCGAATGAAAAATTATTTTAAATAGATTCAGCTAGATTTCGCGTATGGAAATTCTTCTTCGTGAAATACAAAACAATTATTTCTTTTAAATTTGGGGAAGGCCCTCAGGCGAGAGAGAAAGATGTTTTTTTTTTCTTGATATTAAAAAAAAAAGTTTTTCCGGCGGGAGTTTTTTATTATTGGCTATTATTATTTTCTTTTTCGGTTTTTTTTTTTTACTCTTAGACCTCACGGCAACTCCCCGGGGCGCCCCCGCCACTGCACCGCCGCAGCCGCCGCCACTGCCCCACTCCCGCCACCACCGCCACCGCCCGGGCGGTTTACAGCGAGCGAGCTTATTTTTTTTTTTTGTTTTTTTTAGGGGGGACTCACCATCCAAAAAAGGCTGGGGGGTGCCCGCTCGTGGGGGTGGTAGTGAAGCGGTAATTACCCTTATGAGGGCGAGTTGCTATGCTGGGGAAACTGACCTTCTCATCCTTGTTTTGGGGCTGGTTTCACTTTACTTCGAGGGCTGGAAGATTTTCCTACGGCCATAGTGGGGGTTTGCGGTGCTTTTTGCAAAGGGGGGAAAAAGGGAATTCGCGTTAGGAGTGGGAAGTATTTGTTCCATTTTTAAAAATATATTTTTCGGCGGTTAGCCGAGGGATGAGACAAAAATTTCCCTTTTCCACCATTTCGATTTTTTTTACTTTATAAAACTACTAATCGCGAGATGACCAGAGGTAAGAGTGTAGTTAAGGGCTCCTCCCCGCTTTGAAAGAAAATTTTTTTTTTTATAAAGTGGAGTTGTTTACGGGCAAAGGTGAGAAGTCCCCTAAACTTTTTTAATTTGCTCAAAATATCGTTTTTACTGTTGATTTTTTTTTAAGAAAAATTTGTAAATATCCAGTATGCAATTTAAATTTTTTTTTTTTTTTTAATTCCCTTAAAAAACGATTTCGAGCTTTAGGGAAGTTTTTTTAAAAAATTAAAAACTCTCTGGTTTCCTGTAGGGGCTTACCCCTTTTTGACATTTTGCATGTCCCTTCTCGTGCACCCCCCTATCTGCACTTCGGGGTAACCCCACCCAGCTCACCAAATTCCCTTTTGCCGTCAGTTTTTCTTTTCCTCTCAATATTTTAATGGGAAAAAATTCAGGTAGAGATGTTTCATTAAATTCCCGAGCGTAAAATTTCCCCAGTATTTTTTCCCGTCAGGGCGTAAGAGAATATGTGGGGGAATTTTTCTTCGAATTTCAACCGAAGGGTTTTAAAAATTTCTTTGGTGTTTTGGGCCAAATAACTCTTTTGAAAAATCCCCCCGGGGGTGTTTTCCCCAATGCGCCCAGGAGCAGTCGGGACTAGTACGAGGTGATGAGGACGGGCATTTAAATCATTACCCAAACTGCCGACGAATGTCTCGAGGAAGACTCAGGAATGCACTTTTTGTGGAGTTTGACCTTTTTGAGAAGGGGTGGAGTTGAGTTGTAAAATTTCTACTATGGTGGTAATACCTCTATATATTTTAAAGAATTTGTTAAAGTCAATAGCGGTGATTCATGCTTAAGCGTGCAATAGCCGTTCCGCTATTGCAGCCTTTGTGTCGAGAAAGGGACTGTATAATTTTTAAAATTTTTTTTTTTTTTGGTAATTCAGAAGAGGCGATTATAAAACTCGGTCCCTCTGTCGGTGTAATCTCGAAATTCCACGGAAGGTGGGGCTTCTAAATATTTCGTAATGAAAGACGCTTTTTTAGTTTTTTTGATAGTCCTACCCCTTCATTAACCTTGAAAAAACATTTTGCATAAAAAAATATTAATGCCCACCATTGTGGGAATGTAAAAAAGTCATGTCCGCCAATCGAGGGGAGTATAAGGGGAGGGGGGGAGCGGCTATGATTTTCCGTTGGGAAAACGCAGAGGCTGCAATTTATGAAAGTATAGGCCCCCCTGAGAAGAGAGATAATTATACGTCTTTTTAAGTAATAGAGGGGTTTTTCTCCCAGCGCCTAAAAATTTGTAACATTCCAGTAAAGCCCCCCGGGGTATTGGTTCTATAATTTTTTTTGAATTTTTTTTTTTATGTGAATTTAAGGCCATTTTTGTTTTTACCAGCGGGATACAGTTTCACAGTTCCCTCTCCCGGGAATGAAGCTTCGTAATTGAATTTTCGGAGCCCGGGTTTAAAACAACCCAAAAATGCCGTTTTTATCCCCAGGGCGTGACGATAATTCAACAAATTTCGGGGCTAGATTTTTTCCATAAATTTTGTCGCCCGAGACATTCCAAATGAGACAGATCCTTTTTCTTAATAAATTATTGACTACAAATTTAAACGTGATGTGCGAGGTATTTTCCCTTTTAAATTTAAAATTTTTAGATATAAAATTTCGGATATTTCTCGTGTCTTCCCCCTTTGTAAAAAAAATTTGCTTAAAATCACTCTTAAATGCTTTATTAAAAAGGTCATCAATTATATACAAGAGCATTTTCGTCTCAAGGGGATTTTGGTAATCCGCCGGGTTATGAGCCTTCACTAAAATGATTTTCTCACTAAGAGAGGTTTTTTTTGTTTTTTTAAAAGGGGGAGTTTTATCATCCGACTGGAAATGATTATTCTCGCGAAAGAAACCCGGCATATTTTTTACATAAAAGCTCCCTAGACTGCTCTTGCCCGCCCCTTTTAAAAAACCAGCGACAAGTATTCTTTCAGGCTCCTGAAAATATTCAAACCTTCCTCTGTAAAAGGGACGACCTTGTCCATCTTCCCCCTTAAATGAGCCTTTTTTTTGGAAGAATATTTAAATAAAACATTTCTTTTTTGTTCAAACGAGGGGGGGGAGGGGGGGGGTTTCCCCCGGGGATGAAGAAACAATGGCAGCATGACCCTTTCCCCCCCAGAAACCATAGAAAAAAAAGCCCGACGACGTGAAGGTCGTCTGGATATTACGCGTTTCACTACCCCTTTCCCCACGCAGGTGGTGGTGGGTAGAAAGGAGGTCACAGACAAAGAGAAGCAGGCTCCGCCACTTTCTGCCGGTGATCCTATTTTTTTTTTTTGGGGGGAAAAAAAATATTATTTTTATTATTATTATTTTTTTAAGAATATTTAGTTTTGGCGATGGACCCAAAATCTAAAAATTAAAATCTTTCCCCGCCTCGGTTTAACAAATGGGAAAATTTCCCTGATATGGCAAAATTTTCAAAACCTCCCTACTTGCCCGGGCTAAATTCTTATTTTTTTTGTTGGGAAAAAGTTTTTCCCCGATTTTTCCCTCTTACTTTATTGACAAAAGAAATCTTTTCTAGATTTTTTTATAATATTAAAACTTGCAGGGGTTTTGTTTTAAAAAAATTCTCTGAAAATAGAGAGAGATGAGTGGAAAAAATGTACCCCTACTTTGGGGGAAAAATTTAAATATCTTAGGGGCCGCATCCAAAAGCGTGCTAAAATACGCTCACCTTTTCGTCTAGGGGAAAGGTGCTCTTCCCCCCTCACCCCAAGAAAGTTACCCGCTTAGATTAGAGCAGGTTAAAAAATTATCATCTAGGGAGTTAAAAAATTATCTTAATTTAAATAATTTATGGAATATGAGGTGAGGTGTGTATTTCAGTATGGTCGTCACCAGCTCGCAGTGCCACCTTGCGGGCGATTAACCCCGGGTGCAGTCCCACACATTCTCCTTAGTTTCGCGGGGTACATGTGTGTAGCGAATGTCACAGCTCATCGAGGAGATGCGTGACAGGGAGATTACCAGGTTATTTCTCTGAATTGATGTTTTTTTAAAAATGCTATTTTTAGATAATGAAAAAAAGTCTTTAGCTAAAAATAATAATTTTTTCCAACGTTGGGGGGGGGCAATACTCCAAACGATGATCCGGGGGGGGGGCCCGGGAAGAAAGGGTCAGCGCTCTTTTCTTAATCAATTATTTTTAAACAGTCAAACATTTTTTAAAATTGTTTATAAAAAATCTCACTACAAAATAAAAAACATTTTTTAGAAACCGCAATTTTTTCCATAGATTTCTTGCTTCTCCTTTTATACTTTAACAGTAACATTTTTTTAAAAGATTGCTGAGTTTAATTATCAGTATGGTTTTTTAAAAAAAAATAATAATAAATAACTTTCTCTATTTAAAATTTTCGTCAGTTGTGCCCCCCCTAATTTGACCGAACACTCCCACAAAAGGGAAGTTGAGCGATTGCCGGGCCCAGTGGTGGAGACCAGGCCCACAAGGGGCACTCCTCTTCCAAGGATCATTATATCTTTCTTGGGTTCCCCCCCCTTCTGCTAATCGAAGGGTTTACTTCGGTAAAAAAAATTTTTGTTCGATGAGGAAGAGAGTGAAATGGGAGCGATTCCTTTCAGGGAAAACCCCCCCATATCATACAACCTCGGGAAGTTTTCAAGGTCACTTCTGTCGAATAAATATTCAATTTCCCCCTCTCATAAACACGACCCCATTTTTTCTTCAGTCCTTCGCAACAACATTTTTTGCGGCAATATTACAGTTTTTCCTGTTTACAGGACGGCACTTTATGAAAATGCTCTTAGGGTTATGCCGAATGGCCTTTTTTTGCGCAGACAGTCGCTACTTGGAGGGTGCAGTCGGAGATTATATAACTTTTCCCGCGCAACTAGTTTTCCGGGTGATATTCTCGGCTCTTAGGTCATGGGGGGAGTCCTTAGCACGCGATTAGAAACTGAAATTTCATCGGGGAGGGGGTCAGGCTTCATACTAGATTATATAAAAGGGTTTTTTATATTGTAAAAATGCAAGAATGGAGTGCGTGGAACCTAGGAGACTATATAAATATCCCACACTTTACGAGGGGAAAAAAAAACAGATTTTTAAAACCCCAGAGGAGTAAAAAATAGCTGTTTTTTTCAATGTTGGCGGCCTTTTTTCTGTCTAGACTTGCTGGGGCTGGTATAAAATCAGGGGCATATTTTTTTAGATGTGTAGCCTTTGAAAATTTTTCAAATTTCTCGCGAATGACTCTCCCTGTCCCGTGGAGGACATCCCAAACTCGAGTCTGACAACAAAAATAAAATTTTTTATTGCTTTAAACCCCCCCCATGAAGGGACCTATCATGCTACTTTAGTCGTAGGGGTAGTTAAAATTCACTGGTGTGGCCCCGTTTTTTTGTTGGGAAAAACTCATGTGCTTTTAAACAACACTTCCAAAATATATGAGAATTTTCTCCAGAAAAAAAATTCACCAATAAGCACTTTTGCTTGAATTGTTTAAAATGAATTTAGTGACATTTGCAAATTAAAAATCATTTCAATTATGCGAAACCCAAAAAAAGTTGATTTTTTTCCCCCCGCTGGAACCGTTTGCAAATTCAAAAATCTCACAAGGGCTACTTGCCCTCTCATCTGCCTTTTGGATTTAGAAGCCTATCTCGATAAACGTAAGCCCGAGGGGGTAATAAAAAAGCTAGACACTAGAAAAGTTATGGCTATATAGGATAGACAGAAATAACACTATAATAGATAGATATGTCCATCGGGGGGTACAGTTATTGATCATATGTATGAAGACTTTCGTCTTATGGGATTTTAAAGATGAACACTCCCTGTTTTCCCTTCAATGACCGGGAGCAGCTTACATTTTGCCATACAGAAAAGGCAACTTCGTATCAGGGGCTTACTCTTACCAAACCAAAGGTGAGGCATCATGACCCTCTAATGCCTAAGGCAAATTTTTTAGGGCACTCTGCAATAATGCAATTTAAGGCAGAAAAATTCAGGTAAATATTTTTCCCGTTTTTTTCATAACCTATCATTTTTCTTTGTAAATTAAAAAACTAAGTGTTAAAGCCCCAAAACAATGTTTTAAGAAAAAGGGGGTATAAATTCCTAAAGGTAGAAAAAGGAGCACTACGTTTCCTGGGTATCCCTTCTTTTTCCCCTGGTTTGGCTAGTTTGGCTCAGGGCAATGCTTTAAAAACACCCTTGAAATTCCCCGAGGCGAGATAATCACTACCCCCCCAAAGTTGGGGAGCTTATTTAAACCCGGGAAAAAAAGTGTTTCCTTATGAATATTGCAGCTCCCCCCGAAAAGGGTCGAAAGAAGACTTTACCCCCCCAAAAGAGTTTTCGTTCTTGTTAAGAAACATATTAGCCCAAAAAGAATTCGATCATGCTCATCTGGTTTGGGAGAAAAAAGCTTGTCAAACTTAGGGGACTATCTCCCAGTATATCTCAGCTGTGATGTAGGACTTTGGGACATTTCACCTTGATAGGAGATTATTATACAAAATCTTAATCTAGATGTTGTTCACTTTTTTTCTCCCCGGGTTTGCTTTAGCCCTTTTAAAAACCCGTGGGGTGGAATTAGAATTTTACTGATCAGGAGTTTATAACATCATACAGTCTAATATAAGGCGGGTTACTACTGCTGTTTGGGGCGTTTTCTCAGGCCCAAAAACCCGTTCATTAATCCCAATTTTGATGAAAAAACTTATAAGTAAATTTTTTTCTATACGGGATTTTTAAATTTTCTTTATGGTTCTTGGGAGATGAGGCGCTGCCTACGCAAAATTCGAAAAACTCTACCCCAGAAATGGGGTTTTCTCGCAAATGGGGGTCTTCTCCAGAGAATCCCCAAAATCTTAAAAGGTTTTTGGCTTTTATAACCTCAGGAATGCCCCCGAATTAGCTCGCTACCGGGTGACTTACCACTTTCTTATCACAAAAAGATAAAATTTTGATGATCTATCTGGTACACAAACAGCATTGGCTATCAGAATCAAAAACTCCCCCCTTAAAAAAACTAAATTAGTGGGGGACCCTCTCCCCAACGAAATATAATATCATTGCCTTTAAATTTGGTTTTTCTTGGAGATGGGCAAAATTTAGAAAATTATGCATATATGAATTCTCAAAGGAAAATATCTGGGGGTTTGTTGAAAAGAACGTGAGGAACGGAATATAGCACTAGTAAAGAGCAGCGATTATTTAATTTTTTGACCAATTCTGTATTCGGGAAAACATTTTTTTAAACCTCAAAAATATGCCAAAAAAACGAAAACTAAAACATCACGGGGGCATTTTTGCGACGGTGAGTAAGCCCCTATTTAAGAAAACCATAAAGCTTTCAGAAAAAAAATATTTGGGTTACGACGGGGGCGCCAGCCATAAAACTCCTTCCCTAAATTCATTGGTTACCCAAACTAGAACTTGCCAAATTTTAACTGACCATTTTTGGGAATGATTCTTAAAAAAACATCCCAAACCCAAAAAAAAACTAAATTTTTCAGAACCGTGTGTCTCTCCCGTTTAGAGGGGTCAAAAACCTTTTGATGAAATCGGAAGGAACCATTGGGAATGGATAGAACATTAATTTCCCCCAGATCATCCTCTCTACAATGATCAAGGAAGGGATTTAGGCTTCTTTAAAAGTGAGGTGGGGGGCCGCCTTTTTCAGAAATAGTCTGCATTAAACCCAAAATGTATAGCACCTGCTAGCGATAAAAACAACACTATCGTGCAAAAGGAGTTCCTCGTCTGAACACAATTAAATTTAAACCCTAATAATTTTGAAATGTGCTGGAAGACGGTTCTAAAATACCTTCCAAATGTCAAAATTAAATTTAAAAAGGCGTGACCACTTCCCCCTAGGAAACGAGGTTTAGCTCATTGATGATAAGGCTTTTTTCTTAAACCTTTTACTCTGTATCCTTGTCATCCAGTCCAGAGAAACAAAGTTTAAATTATTTAAAAATAAAACGATGAAAAGTGGGGAAGCGAAAAAAAGCTAATGCAACTGAAGAAGGGAGTACGAAGAAGAGGAAAGAGTGAGAGGGCGTTGCAATCTTTGGCGGGGAAAAGAAAAAACCGTAAAGATTTTTTCCCAGGGTCAAGCATCGACGCGAGAGAGGTAGATCTTCCCCCACTGCTCGTAGTTTCATGCTTTAGAAGCTTAGCTGTTTGAGGGGAGGGGAAAAAACAATTAATGTTAACTAATAAATATATTTGCTAAGAGAGGCTTTTTTTTTTTCACCCTTTGAAAAAAATTTGGTTATTATCCTTTTTCACACAGATGCCCCGATGACCGGAGAGCGGGCGCAGGGTGAAATCACACCCCATACCTCCAAAGAAACAGGCTGGCCGCAACACTCCCTCAGAGACTGTCACCTAAACCTTTGTACTGCCTCTCTCCCATCATCAAGTAATGAGTTTGGGGAGTCAGAAGTGTATTTCTTACTTCTGTTCCTACTTAGTAATAAGCTCTCTTCCCTTGGGGGATTATTAAACATATTAAACCCTAACCCCGTCAGCCCCAAGGGGCATACGGGCCCCCATTATCTCATTATTTTTCCATGGTCATTATCCCCGGAAATCGGGTTTCCCTCGGGGGACCAGCTACCCATCCATTACCGCGTTTTTTAAACCCATGTGTTGTGAAATAGCAACATCGCGCAGAGTCACAGCCCCGGGGAAAGGGGGGGGGGGACTCCCCCGGGGTGGTAAGCTTGTACCCCGTCACCTGAATCCTTTGTACTGCCCCTTCCCCTCTATCAGAGTGATTGAGTTTTGGGGTCAAAATGTCATTACCCACCCCTTATATAGTAATTACACAAAATAAACCCCTCCTATCCCCCTTTGGGGGTGTTTAAAAATTTAAAACTTTTACCCCCGACAGCACCTGTGTTATGAAAACCACCCCTTATACATTCTTTTTCCACACCTTATCCCCGGGAAATTTCCCCCCTGCTCACCTGAAACCTTTTTTTTACTGCCCCTTTCCCCTCTATCAAGTGATTGAGTTTGGGGGTGTCAGAAGTGATCATTACCTACCTTCCATATTGTAATTAAACCCGAAATAAAACTCTCTATCCCTGGGGGTGATTAAACATATTAAACTTTTACCCCGACAGCACCCGTGCTTATCGACCCCCATTAACACTTCTTTTCCACACTCATTATCCCCGGGAAACTGACCCCGCACACCTGAATCCTTTGTTCTATTATGTACCATTATTAAGTATAGGAATAAGACTTTTATTCCCCTTGGGGCATATTAAAATTTTTAAAAAATACCCCGTCAGCCCCAAGGTCATACGACCCCACATTATCTCATTTTCCATGGTATTACCGGCAGTGTTCTAGATCGACCAAATTTTCAAATGAGGGCATTTAGTGAGGGCTATAGGGTTTTAAATTTTGGGGTTTATGGGATTTGAAAACAAGGTAACGGGGAAACACGGGGTGGTTTTTGGAACGGGGGGTAGCATGAGTTGTTAGTGGGGCTGAGGGTGAGGTGTGTTAAAGGGGGCAAAACGAGTCGTGTTCCTAAGTATAGGGTAACAAACACAGAGTTAAAGGCAAAAGTTAAATTATGAACATTTATTTACTTTGAGTTTTTTTAAATTTTGGGTGTTAACTGAAAATTACTTATATTGTCACACGTTAAATTAGATTTTGTGGACCCTTTGTATTGATGATGTGAAAAAGTCATCATTATGGACCTTAGTATCAGTTTAAATAAGACTGTGAATTCATAGAGGACGAACAGACGGTTCCAATAGCTGCATTAAAAGTTTTTTATTTTTTTTTGTTTTTTTTATTTGAGTTAAAGGAGGAATATGAAGTATGATTTTGGGTCGTTTATGTACGAATGCGTATGCTTGGAGTGGTTAGGGGGAAAGTATTTTTTTTTTGTGTAGAGTATTTTTCTGTTGTCAGGGTTTAATGTGTTAATTTTTGTCAGTATGTTTTAAAATATTTTATTTAATTTTGTGTGCCAAAACGGGGGAAAACTCGTCTAAAAACACAGAACCCGGGAAAAGTGGTGTCCCAGAACGGTGGAACAGTCAAAAAACATAGAACCCGGGAAAAGGGGTTTGTGCCAGAACGGGGGAAACTAGTCTAACAAACCGAACCCGGGGGAAAGTGATGTGCCAGAACGGGGGAATCAGTCTAACAAACACAGAAGGGAAAAAAGTGAGGCCAAAGGGTTTGGGAACTCTTTAAACAAAATAGAACCCGGGGAAAAGTGATGTCCAGAACGGTGGAATCAGTCTAACAAACGAAGCCGGGAAAGGGTTTTTTTTTTTGTACTTAATGTGTATTATTATTGTAAATTGTTAAAAGTGAATTTTTAAATTGGGATGGGGTATATTTGGAAAAATTTCGTGTTGATGGATGAGTCATCGTTTCAAAAAGGGGGGAAAGGGTTAGGTTATGTACTTATTTTTGTTTTACGTGAAATGTCCCTGAAATTGGAACAGACAAAATGTATAAAACCTTGTGTTTTAAAAATGTAACGAGATTAGGCAATATTATTGACATGTAATATTTTAGTAGATTAAAATGTCTTGAAAAGTTTTTAGTTTTCCGAAACGTATGTGGAATATGTTGATTTTCAGTTTGGTTATCAAAAAAAAATTATTTTTTTTCTTCTGTTCTTTTGCAGTGCCAGAAGTGTGGCACTCAGTCAGTCAAGCAGGGGGCACTCGCAGTAAAGCATTTGGGGGACTAGTCAGTAAAGCAGTTGGCTCTCGAGTAAGCAGTGGGGCCCTCAGTCAGTCAAGCAGGTGGGCACTCAGTAGTCAAGCAGTGTGGCTCTCGTCAGTAGAGGTGGCACTCAGTCATCAAGCAGTGTGGCTCTCGTCATAAGCGTGTGGCACTCAGTCGGGGGTTTTTTTTGGCACTCAGTCAGTCAAGCGTGTGGTTCAGTCAGTCAAGCATTGGCACTCAGTCAGTCAAGATTTTTGGCACTCAGTCAGTAAAGCAGTGTGGCTCTCAGTCGTCAAGCAGTGGGGACTCAGTGTCAAGCAGTGGGGCCCATCAGTAATCAAGCAGTGTGGTCTAGTCAGTCAAGAGTGTGGCATCAGTCAGTAAAAGCGGGGCCTCAGTCAGTCAAGCGTGTGGACTCAGTCAGTAAAAGCAGTGTGGCATAGCAGTCAAGCAGTGTGGCACTCAGTCAGTCAGAAAAGGGGTGGGTGGGATTTTTTATATAAAATTCAAAGTGTTATAGGAGAAAGAAGTATAATTCGGGGATGTAAATTGGAAGGGGGTTACATTTTTTAATTCCGTGTGGTAAACATGTTGTCAATGTTTACGAATGTAGGGGGGTACTACAGGTTTCTTGTATAGCAAAGTTGTTTTTCAGTATCAGTATTTTGGTGTGATTGCAATAAAAAATACTTTTTTAAATTGTTAAGGAACATGTTTTTTAAAAAAATATAATGTAAGATTTTGGGTAATATTCGTAAATCTGTAATCTTTTGGCTTGTCCTATTGTCTTTATAGGGTTTTAAATAAAATATAAAAAAAAAAAAGATCAAGTTGCTACATTCTCTGGTTTTTACGTAGTTTGTGCTAAAGGGCTATATACATTTTAGTTTTTAAGTACCGTTGTACATTTTTTAAATTTATATACATCTTTTCCCTTTAATTTACCGTCTGTCATTGTTAACATTTAAAGAAATATAAAAAATTATACAAGAAGTTTGTTGATGTGTGTAAGTGCTCTAAGGTTCGCTTGTCTCAAGACTCGACTAGATTAACTGTGGACTAAAGTCTCACATCAAAACTTTTGACCCCCGGGCAATCAAAAACGCTTGCTTGAACAAGAAAAACGAGAAAACCCGAAAGCAATAGAAAAGCAGCAGCGCACAAAATCAGGAACAAGGAGATAATAAAATGCACTAATGGGACCTTAGCGATCCTCCAAAAAAAGTCACAAAACTCCCTATAATAAATTAATTTCAGCATTAGAAAAACCCCGCTGTGACAGTCACAGATCCAGTACAAATTGGTCACAAGTCAGCTGGACCTGAGTTTTCAGGTGTTATGTGACCACAACCTCGTACAACTCGAAAATCATTTGTCTGGTTTTTCTGTGAACAGATTTTAACCAAAACCCAACAAAAGAAAGCAACAGAGACGTCTTAAAAAGGGTTCAAAAGGGGGAGAGCAGGTGGGGATTTTTGCAAAGATGTCAAACAGACAAAAGGCCCGGGAGGGCCCGACAGATTACTACAGGCGAGGTGTGACCCACCCCGATCACGTGACCCTTTCCGTGGACTGCTGTTGCCCAGCAACACAGAGAAGCCCGCGGAACGAGGAAACGCTTGTTTGAAAGGCTGTCAGCTCTAACCCCTTTAATAAGGCATTAATAAAACATAAAAAAAACATTCCTGCCTAGCGCCGGGGTGGGGGGACGCTTTTAAATCCTGTCGACAGCCAAGTAACGACCTAGGTCATATGGTCTTTGCAGACGGTGAGGGAGTTGGAATTAAATTTGTGTGTGGTTTATGCCCCGAAAGTCAGAGTTTTTTTCCCCCTTGATTTCAGGGGAACCACGGCATCGCGCAAGGAGTGTTTGGTTAGCTCTCAATGGACGTTCAGGATTTTGCGAAAAATTTCTCCCCACGCAAGTGTTGGGGTTTGTTGATCGTTTCAAGGGTCATAGATAGAAGTTACCCCCAAGGGTGTCAGCTGGTGGGCGTTTCCCGCAGTTAAAGTGGGGGGAGGGTACGGAACGTACCTTTTGAGGCGAAAGAGGTCGGCTTTGTTTGTTTTGAAAGGTATGGAGTTGTACTGTGGCCCCCCCAAAAGGTAAAGGACGACGGGGGCGTATGCCGGTTTCCCCGAGGGGGTTTCTCCCTTAAAATACCCTCCGTACCCCCTACCCTTCATGTCGTCTTGGAGGATTTAGAACTCCTTGATGGTGACGTATGCCGGGCAGAGGAGAAAAGAGGACAGTGGAGCTATGTACATAGCAGCTGAGTGTGGCGGTGGGGCGGGGGGGCGAAAAGGCGAAGCAGCGCCCATGAGGAGGGAGAACGTTCCCGAGTCTGCCCCGGGAGGACAGAGGGTGTGGTCAAAATTTGTAGTGAGATGGTTGAGGCTCGGTAGTTAAGCCCCCCCTGGATGTGCTGTAAGGAGCACCAGCGTGGTGGTGGCGCAGCAGGGGTCAGGGGCGCAGAGGTTTTCATACGCGGGTTTGGCGATGATGCAGTACCGTTTTGGTCACCCGTGCCCCAGTGGGTTGACCTTTGGGGACCAGGAACTTGTCCAGAGGGGGATGTGGGATGAGGCGGCATGGCTTTGTGGGCACCAGCTGCCCCCGGAGTGGCGGCGGTGGGGGGGAGGTACTCGCGGGAGGAACCCCGTTTTTCAATGGAGGAGAGTGAGTCCCAGGAAAAGGGCAGCGCACCATCGATTCTGATGATTTTTATGGTTTTGGACACTATGCGTGCCAGCGTGCAGCGTGCCACCGTGCCCCCCATGCCAGGTGCAGCGGCCCCATTTTGTCCGTTTTTTTTGTGTTTTCACGGTCGCTCTTACGTGCTAGAAATTTAATTTTTTGCATCAATTTATAAGATACATCCCCCTAGCGCCTGGAACCCCTCTTAGGGCGGGAAAAAACATTATTACTGGTAAAAAAGGAGAATTAGTGGCATACTAGCAGAGTTTACTGCCGAGATACTGACTACTAGCGGTTTACTGCCGGGGTTATGCACTACCTAGCAGAGTTTTTCTGCCAGAGTATACTGCACTCCCAGCAGAGTTTTTGCCCGAGTATACTGCACTACCCAGAATTTACTGCCCGGGTTTGCATACCTAGCAGAGTTTTACTGCCAGAGATATGCATACCTAGAGAGTTTACTGCCAAGTATACTGCACTACCCAGAGAGTTTACTGGGGTATATGCACTCCTAGCGGGGTTTTCTGCCGAATACTCATCCTAGCGGTTTACTGCAGAGTATATGCACTACAGCAGAGTTTACGCCAGAGTTATGCCTACTGCAGAGTTTACTGCCCGAGTATACTGCCAACCTAGGAGTTTACTGCCCCAGTATACGCACTACCTACAGAGTTTACTGCCAGGTATACTGCATCCCCGCAGGTTTACGCCAGGTTATGACTACCCCGCAGATTTAGCCGAGTTTTTGCACTACCGCAGAGTTTATGCCAGAGTACGCATACCTAGCGAGTTTTTCTGCCAGAGTATACTGCACTACCTAGCGAGTTTACTGCCAGGGTAATGCACTACCTAGCGAGTTTACTGCCCGGTATACTCATACCTAGCGAGTTTTTTGCGAGTATATGCACTACCTAGCAGAGTTTATGCCAGGTATACAACATACCCAAAAAGTTTACTTCAGAGTATATGCATACCTGCAGGTTACGCGGTTATGCATACTAGCAGAGTTTACTGCCGAGTTTAAACACTACCCAGCAGAGTTTTTTCCAGAGTAACTGCCTACTAGCAGAGTTTACTGCCCGGAGTATACTGCACTACCTAGCGAGTTTATGGAGGGGAAACATAGGCCCCAACGTGCGTGTGCAAAAAAAATAATAATATAATTTTTTTTTGAAGAGGAAAGAAAAATCTCCCCCCGATAATATTTTTGTATACATAGTGTATGTGTATACACGTGGCCCCCTAGTATCTATGTATAGTGTGTATACAGTGGCACCCTAGTTACTGTGTATAGTGTATATACGTTGCTCCTAGTATCATGTGTTAGTGTATATCAGGGGCTCCTGTTTAGATAAAGTATATAGATAATAAGGCTTTAAAGTGTATTTGAAAAAAAGGGGAATTTGTAAATGAAGTGATAAACCTATAGAGGCAGGTGGAAGTGCCAGAAACTTACCAAAAGGGGGTCAGCGTTTTAATAATCTTTCCCGGCTGCTGTGTCCCGCTTAATCAGGGATACAGTGAATACAGAAACGTGTTGTAGTACCAACTAACAGTATTTAAGGTACTTAGTGGGTGGGTGACTTTATTAGTTTAAAAATTTTTTGAAACACCGGGATATCTTGAATCTCATATAACCTGTGTTACCGCGGTCGCAATTACAAAAGAAAGCTTTATTTCCAAAAAAAAAGCGTCCATCCTCCTTTCCCCCTCAACTTGTTAATTCTTTTTTTTTAACAAAAAAAACCTAAAAACTTCTTTTATCAATTATCCCCTTCTATTTAATCCCTCACCCTTTCTTCCCCGTTTCTTTTTTAAAATTAACAGTACCATATTCTTATAATACTTAGGATTTTCTGTGTTAGCAAAAAAACCGAAAAGTTTTTTTAAGTGAATGTAAAAGGTTGAACTTGACTGGGCCAATTACGGTCGAGTCACCCTTTCAAAGGTTCTTGGAAAAAAAACAGATTAACGTCGGGTTTGGCGCCCCATGAAACCAAAAAATAAATAAAAAGGACATATCCCGAACTGTCCAACCCTTTTTTGAAATCAAAAGTAGGCTTCACTTTAAGAAAGGTTTTAATGAGATTAAAAAGGTTTTGGTTAAGAACAACATTCAAATATTTATAACCCCTTGAGTCTCGTAATCAAAAAAAAAGGCTTAAGGAAAAAAAT
>NC_069405.1:5708824-5727742 GCF_026875155.1 Cherax quadricarinatus
ACTTTAGTTCCTTTATAATTAACTTGTATCCCAGGAGATGCATATATGCAGTTCAAGCGTGCTGCATAACCGTTCACATAAGTATGCTCCCCCCCCCACTAACTACATCCATTAATCCGACTTCCCCTAATACATCCTGTAGGATTTCCAACACACACCCAGCTCCCCGCGGCTCCACATCCTTCTTACGTATCACACTATTCCAATCCCCTCCAAATAATTTATAAACTGGTAACCTCCTCATATGATAAATTAGTGTGTCCCGAACAAACTCCTCTTTAACACGCCTATTGCTGTCCGCCAGCATGTACACACTCAGAAAACACACTCGTACCCCACCCCATGTTCCATCCACCCTCACTACTCTCCCATCTCCCCCTTCTTCCCAGTGCAACAATTGAAAAGAACTGGCCTCAGCTATTAATACCGCAGCACCTCCCTTCAGCTTCCCAGTATACCCAGCATAAACCTTATACTCATCTATCAATAAATCCCTTCCATACTTAAAATTATGCTCTTGTAAAAATATGATCTGTATTCCATGTCTCTTTAAAAAGTCACTAAAGATCCTGCGCTTTACATCGGCCCTTATGTCATTTACATTCAACGTTAGGCACTTAAAAATGCTATCGGGGGCTTACCAATCGACCGATGTCCATACGGGTTCTTACGTTTTTGCACAGTATGCTTTTCACAATGCCCTTTCCTTGCCTCACCTTTCCCCTGCCCCTTACCTCCCCTTGATACTTTTTTTGGGACATCCACAGAGTGTTTCTTACCAGATCTTTGCGCAGGTGTCAGAACATCATCACTGTCAGAAGCACCTGCCTCTCTCTTTCGTGATGCCTCAACTACGTGCATGCCCTCATCTGCATTTTAAATTCATGCACTTCAACCACAACCTCACAAATCCTCTGTGGTTGCCATCCCCACCACCCACATTGCCTCCTTGAATTCCACCCTTATCTGCAGTGTCTCATCCGACACCATACGTAGTGTTCCGTCCCTTTATTCTGATCCTCCAAAGTCCCTGTATAACAGTGTCTATTGCAGCTGTAACTTCGCTACCCAATTCACCTTGTCTCACCTCATCCTCTATACGCATGGTCTCAATCACCTGAGAGACCTCCGGTAATGTTATACATTCCACCGGATTGTCCTCCACAATTTCAACTCCATGCCCTGTGGGCCCGAGGATGCTCCCGTGTTGACTGGGTCGTCACCTCTCTCTCCTTCTCCATTCCTTTCCCTTCTCCATGTGTCTCAGTTGACGATCGTCGAGGGACACATCGCAGCATATGATCATACGCTCCACACAGTCTGCATGTTCCTCTCCCCCCTGCTATGTGACATATACCTGGTTCTAAATCACTCAGTGTCAATAGAGGGGATAGTTTTGCGCAGCCCGCATACATTCCCTCAACCACCTTCCAACGTTGCTTGATTATAAACCAAACTTTTCGAAACCGGGGTCAGAGAGTCTCAAAACCCCAACCCGTCGCGTTCCCACTGGACGCTACCCACAACAAGTTTGCCCAAAATAGGTATTTTCTACCCATAGGTTTTGTTTGAAATCGGTCATTAGATTTCATGAGTCATTTAGCGGCTTTGAGGGGATTTGGCTAGAGTTCGTCGGGCACGCTAGCTGGAGATTCTCTGTAAAACTTGCATTTTGGTACGGGGTGCCTATGCTAACCTTCTATGGTGTGAAATATCCCTATTTGGGGACAAATTTATTGTGGTAGCTGGTCCAGTGGCTAACGCGAGGTTGGAGTTTTGAGGACCTCTCTGATCGGGGTTCTACCCCCGCCCGTGGTATGATTTGTTTTCAGTCGGTCATTACGTTTTTTCGTGAGTCCTTTTAACTCTTCGAAAGGCTTTTATGTCTTCCCATCCCCCCTCAAATGGGACTTTCCGTATTTTACCCAAGAAATATTGGATACGTCCTCAACGTACTTCTAAACCGGGTTAACCAGCATCACACATCCTGGTACTTTTCCACCATCTTTTTCTTACAGCCCCGTCACGAATTTTACAAAGATTTTTGTGCTCCATTCAAAGCAATTTATAAAAATCGTCGCTTTTGATGCATGGTACTTTTAAAGATGGGGGCAGCAAAAACTGATGCATTGGTGTTATAACTGGCCCCCCTTTCAACCCCTCAATACACACAGTTTTATCCTCCTCCGGTGTCTGTACCATCTTGCAAAAATTCGTTCCAGTGCTCCCAACGTAGCGAGTGCAGTGCCAACGTCCCGTCCCCACCAATGGTGTTTGCAAATGCAGAAGCAAAAGCAAAAGCACAACCTCTCGGCCCGAAAGCGAAGGGTCAATAAATTTTAAAAATTAAATTATTTTTGTGGGTAGTTTTTAAACCCCTTTAAACCCAACCAATCAAAAATTTTTTTAAAGAAACGAGAGATTGATCACCCTACGAAGGACGGATAATCCCGTCAAAACTCTTCTTTACTGTTTTTGGTTCTAAAATTCGACCAAGAAGACGGTGCGGAGTGGTATTAAATGAAGCTATGTACAAAATTCTATCATTCACACTGGCCACACAAAACACACACCACACACCCACACACACCCCAAACACACCACACACACACACCAAAAGACACACGGACAAGCCGCATATACATGCATACCCACCCCAAACACTCCACAGAACTGAGGAGGCCAAAAAGGGGAATACGAAAAACAACGGGGTATGGTGGACACACTGGCGGAGGTGGCAAAAAGAGCTCACTCGAGCAAGAAAAGTTATGGTAAGGGGGATTTCAACCCAGGGGATCGCTGAAAAACCTGGAGCCCCATGGGGGGCCCCCAAACATGGAGAGCCCAAAATGAAAGGATGTGGTTTTGAAAACTCATGCATCACATGTCAGGCACAACCAGAGGGAGGGGAGGATGAACCAGCAAGACTGGATCTTGTGTTACCCCCGAGCATTCGACATTGAGGACATCCTTACGGGGGGCCCTTGGAGCTAGCGATCCGTGGTTCGAGTTTTGGGCATATATGATTCAAGTGGAGAAAGTAAAGGAACTAAGGGGACAGGCCAAACTATAAAAGGGGGGACTACACAGGTATGAAAACTTTCCCCAGGAGGTTCAGTGGGACAGAGAAATGGTAGGAAAACAGTAACGAATGATGGAATATGTGGCAAAAAAGTGAAGGAGGAGAGGAAAGTTTTGTTCCCAAGGGAAGTAGAAATAATGGGAAAACCCAAAAAGAGTCCTTGGTTTACCCCCAAGGGGTGGGAGGGAAAAACTAAGTGGGGAACAGAGAATGGAAAGGTACAGGAGGATAGGGCCCCGGGAAAAAAGGAGATTTGTAGAAAAACCAAACAGTAGGTAAAACCCCCCATTAAAACGAATACTTTAAAACTGAGTCTGTAAGAATTAAGAAAAACATCAAGGACCCGGTTTAATGAAAAGAATAGAATAAAGAAACGACAAAGTTTGTAAGCCAAAAAAATTTTGGGGAAAAACAGTAAGGGCAGGAAATTGGGGGGGAAAAGATGGGAACCCAAGGGAAAACAAAAAGGTTGGAGAATCAAAAAAGGGGGTTTAAGGAAGGGATTTACTAAGGCAAGGGGGGACTCCCCGGGGGGGAAGACAGAATTTTTGGGGACCCAAACCAGCCGGAAACCAACAGGGTTGGGGGACCAAATTTTTCCCTTTTAAAAAAGGAGACAGAAAAGAGGCACTAATGGAGAAGTTTTATCAGGAGGAGAGTGGTGGAGCACCTGGAACGGAACAAGAGTATAAATGCCAACCAGCACGGATTCACGGAAGGCAAATCTTGTGTCACAAACCTTCTGGAGTTTTATGATAAAATAACAGAAGTAAGACACGAGAGAGAGGGGTGGGTTGATTGCATCTTCTTGGACTGCAAGAAGGCCTTTGACACAGTTTCCTCACAAGAGATTAGTGCAGAAGCTAGAGCATCAGGTGCATATAACAGGAAGGGCACTGCAATGGATCAGAGAATACCTGACAGGGAGGCAACAACGAGTCATGGTACGTAATGATGTATCACAGTGGGCATCTGTGACGAGGGGGGGTCCCACAGGGGTCGGTCCTAGGACCAGTGCTATTTTGGTATATGTGAACGACATGATGGAAGGGTTAGACTCAGAAGTGTCCCTGTTTGCAGATGATGTGAAGTTAATGAGGAGAATTAAATCTGATGAGGACCAGGCAGGACTTCAAAGAGACCTGGACAGACTGGACACCTGGTCCAGCAAATGGCTTCTCGAATTTAATCCTGCCAAATGCAAAGTCATGAAGATAGGGGAAGGGCACAGAAGACCACAGACAGAGTATAGGCTAGGTGGCCAAAGACTGCAAACCTCACTCAAGGAGAAAGATCTTGGGGTGAGTATAACACCGAGCATGTCTCCCGGAAGCACACATCAATCAGATAACTGCTGCAGCATATGGGCGCCTGGCAAACCTGAGAACAGCATTCCGATACCTTAGTAAGGAATCATTCAAGACACTGTACACCGTGTATGTCAGGCCCATACTGGAGTATGCAGCACCTGTTTCGAACCCGCACTTGATAAAGCACGTCAAGAAACTAGAGAAAGTACAAAGGTTTGTGACAAGGTTAGTTCCAGAGCTAAGGGGTATGTCCTATGAAGAAAGATTAAGGGAAATCGGCCTGACGACACTGGAGGACTGGAGGGTCAGGGGGAGACATGATAACGAATATAAAATACTGCGTGGAATAGACAAGGTGGACAAAGACAGGATGTTCCAGGGGGGGGACACAGAAACAAGAGGCCACAATTGGAAGTTGAAGACACAAATGTGTCAGAGAGATATTAGGAAGTATTTCTTCAGTCATAGAGTTGTAAGGCAGTGGAATAGCCTAGAAAATGACGTAGTGGAGGCAGGAATCATACACAGTTTTAAGACGAGGGTTTTATAAAGCTCATGGAGCGGGGAGAGAGAGGGGCCAGTAGCAAAACCCGGGGAGAGGCTGGGCCAGGAGCTAAGACTCGACCCCTGCAACCACAAATAGGTGAGTACAAATAGGTGAGTACACACACACACACACACACACACACACACACACACAAACACACACACACACACACACACACACACACACACACACCACACCATCACACAGTCACAGCACGCGAGGGGGTGCACAAGGCCCCAAGAACCTTAGTTTTTTTAAAAAGGGTGCAGTAACTGCTAGCAGAATCAGGGGTAGTGAAATGTCAGTCAAAAACCCAAGTTATTGTTAAAAAAAAGTCGAGGGGAAGCTGAAATCTTTAAATTTTTCCAAGTCCAAATCGTTAGGGCCTATAGGCCCCTGACCCACACAGATTAAATATACAAAGATCAAAGTGAGTGTAAAAAGGGGTGTTCAAAAATTTACGAGAGACGGTTAACAGTAAAATGTGGGGCACCATACAGTGAGGTAAAAAATTTAATAAGGGCAAAGGAGAAAGGAAAAATAAATATGAAACAAGGAAGGTACAGTGTGGGCCTGCTGAACGGGACCACAACTTTGTGTGAATTAACATTTAAAGTGTAACACCGAATGTGAAGTGTATTCCACATAAGTGAAAAGTGAAATCATATAAAGAATGGGGTGATGAGCAATTATGGTTATAAAATCCGGGTGAAGGATTTTTTCAAATAGTGATAGAAGGCCCAGGTACAACGAACGTCATCACATCTGGCAACCTGTCACCACACCCTGCCACCAAGAAAAGCTCACCTATTGTGGTTGCAGTTGTCGGGCTCTGGTTTTGGGTCTTGCATCACTGTTAGATACGGTACCCCTGAAACTGTTACAAATTACAGTAAAAAAGAAAAGGAAAGGTGAAATAGAGGTGCGAAGTGGGGGAGTAAAGGGGGGGTCTGAGGGGTAAAGTTAGACCTCCTAAAAGTGAGCAAGCTAAATTTTCAACTTAGTTCTTTTCTGTTTTTTAAAAGGGAAAATTATAAGTTTTAGAATTACTTTGGTAAAAATTAGTATGAATACTAGAAGTGGGGGGGACACACACACACCACACACACACACAGGAACAAACGTCAGGCACTTGTAAAAAACGTAGTACACACGCACACACACCCACCATACACGGATTTCACCTTCCTGTTAACTGCCTGATAACCCTCCTTAAAAAAATTCCATATTCACATTCCCCCCCTCTTTTTCTCTCTCTCAATACCATCTCTCTCTCTCTCTCTACCCCTCTTACCTTCTCTCTTCCCCTCTCCCCCCCCTAACATCTCTTCCCCCTGCACCTCCCCCTAACACTCATCCCTTCTAACATTTCACCTTCTAACATCTCTTCCCCCCCTTTCCCCCTCTGTCTCTCTCCCCTCCTCCTCTCCTTTCCCCCATCCCTCTCTCCCCTCTCTCTCTTCCTCTTCCCCTCTCTCCCCTTCTCCCCCCTCTTCCCCCCCCTCTCCCCCCCTTTTTTTTTATTTTTTTTTTAACAGGGTTTGACAAAGGGGGTGTGCCCCCCCTCTCTGTCTTTCTTAGTCCCTCTGTCTCCCTTTTTGAACATTCTTTGAATCTTTGAGTTTTTCCATACCATGGGCATTTCTTTTTGCTCTCCTTCCCTTTTTTGCCTGATTACCCGGTTCTTGACTGTTGTTTTTCTCCCGATGTGGCGTTAAAAGCTTCGGGGAAATTTGGGTTTCGCTGCTATGTCGATTTATATTTGTTGGGCGTCCCTCTTTCTGTGCAATTTATTCTGGCTCTACACTGCTTTTCTTTTCTCCTGGGTCCTTTGCCTTCTATATTTCTTCCATTCCCTAGCACACTTGGTTTTTGCATCCTGCACCTTTGGGTGAACTATGGCCTATTGGCCTTTTCATTATTCCTTTACCATTGGGTACAAGCCCCTCATGAGCCTCCCTTTCACTTGTTGCTAAAATTCCACTCTCATTAACTGGGTTCCCCGCAGTTCTTGTCCCCTTTAACCCCGTTCAGGAAAGTTCCTCATTCCGTGTAGTCCCCCTTTTTTGAAGTTTGGCTTCATTCGTCCTGGTCTTCTTGCTTCCCCCCCACTGAGCTCTACTGTTATTGTGTGTGTGTGTTGTACTCACCCAGTTTTAGGTTTTCAGGGGTCGAGTCCAAGCTCCCGGGCCCCCCTCTTTTACTGGGCGTACAAAGGGCACTCTCCCTGAACCCTGGCTTTTTCATACCTCTGCTTAAAGCTGTGTATTGGGTTGCCTCCACTACATCGTTCCCAAAATATTCACTTCCGACTACTCTGGGCTGAAAAAAATACTTCCTAACATCCCCTTTTGTTTATTGTTCTTCAACTTTCCAAATGTGTCCCCTTTTTTTTTCTGGTCCAATTCGGAACTCCTGTCTTTGTCCACCTTGTCAATTCCTCTCAGTATTTTGTATGTCGTTATCATGTCTCCCTATCTCTCCTGTTCTCCAGTGTCGTCAGGTTGATTTCCCTTAACCTCTCCTAGTAGGACATACCTCTTAGCTCTGGGACTAGTCTTGTTGCAAGCCTTTGCACTTTCTCTACTTTCTTTACGTGCTTGGCTAGGTGTGGGTTCCAAACAGGTGCCGCATACTCCAACATGGGCCTAACGTACACGGTGTACAGGGTCCTGAACGATTCCTTATTAAGATGTCGGAATGCTGTTCTGAGGTTTGCTAGGTGCCCGTATGCTGCAGCAGTTATTTGGTTGATGTGCGCTTCAGGAGATGTGCCTGGTGTTATACTCACCCCAAGATCTTTTTCCTTGAGCGAGGTTTGTAGTCTCTGGCCCCCTAGACTGTACTCCGTCTGCGGTCTTCTCTGCCCTTCCCCAATCTTCATGACTGCACTTGGTGGGGTTAAACTCCAGGAGCCAATTGCTGGACCATGTGTGCAGCCTGTCCAGATCTCTTTGTAGTTCTGCCTGGTCTTTGATCAAATGAATTCTTCTCATCAACTTCACGTCATCTGCAAACAGGGACACTTCAGAGTCTATTCCTTCCGTCATGTCATTCACAAATACCAGAAATAGCACTGGTCCTAGGACTGACCCCTGTGGGACCCCGCTGGTCACAGGTGCTCACTCTGACACCTGGCTGCTGTCACCATGTCATAGAACTCTAGTAGGTTTGTGACACAGGATTTCCCATCCCTGAAATCATGTTGGCTGCTGCTGATGAGATCATTCCTTTCTAGGTGTTCCACCACTCTTCTCCTGATAATCTTCTCCATGATTTTGCATACTATACATGTCAGTGACACTGGTCTGTAGTTTAGTGCTTCATGTCTGTCTCCTTTTTTAAAGATTGGGACTACATTTGCTGTCTTCCATGCCTCAGGCAATCTCCATGTTTCGATAGAGGTATTGAATATTGTTGTTATGGGTACACATAGTGCCTCTGCTCCCTCTCTCAGGACCCATGGAGAGATGTTATCCGGCCCCTTTGCCTTTGAGGTATCTAGCTCACTCAGAAGCCTCTTCACTTCTTCCTCGGTTGTGTGTACTGTGTCCAGCACATGGTGGTGTGCCCCACCTCTCCGTCTTTCTGGAGCCCCTTCTGTCTCCTCTATGAAGACTTCTTTGAATTTCTTGTTGAATTCCTCACATACTTCACGGTCATTTCTTATTGCCTCTCCTCCTTCCTTCCTTAGCCTGATTACCTGATTACCTTAGCTGTCTACGTAACATTGTCTATTGACCAGCCTGGTAACCACATAGTCCGTATAACATTGTCCATTGACCTGCCAGTAATAAAATATTCGTTGAACATTGGCGTTGACCAAGCCAGGTACTGGAACTTGCCCCAGATAAAAGTGTTAATGTTAAAATTTCAAGTTGCAAAAGACATACTACATTATAAACGAAAAATTCGAGAAAAAATTTTTTTATTAAAAAAATTCTGAAAATAAGAAAGCCCTGTCTGGGAAAAATTTTAAAAACCACTAAATTTTAGAAATATTTTTCATGTATTTTTTTATCTTTATTAATTTTGTTTTTAAAAAATAGCAAATTGCCAGGCATACTGGGCGAAATTAGTGTAAAAGTACTTATATTTAAGATATACCGGTCTTTAGGGTTGAAGTCGAGGCAGCAGAGCCATTCTCTAGTTATTACATGGGAAGCAATTTAATAAAATTTGCAAATTTAAATTTACACAGCTCGAAGTTAACACCAAGTTATCTTTTAACAAAGTAAATCAATGGTGAAAGTTTCAAGCCTATCAGAAAAGGAATTCTCCAGTGTGTGGTTTCAACGGTACCAAGCTTTTTTTTTTAATCATTTAAGTAAAATTTCAACGTTGCATCTACTCAGACTAAACTTTAAGACATCATCATTCTTACACAAACGTAATAATTAGTATTTTGATCACACAGTATAACAGTGTGATCTGTGTATCTCTGTTGTTATTGTGTACAACAGTGTGATCTTTGTAACTGTTGTTATTGTGTACACTAGTGTGATCTTCGTAACTGCTATTTTGTACACTAGTGTGATCTTTGTAACTGTTGTTACTGTGTACACTAGTGTGATCTTTCTATTTTTTACCTGGAGTTTTACCTGGAGAGAGTTCGGGGGTCAACGCCCCCGCGGCCCGGTCTGGGGACCAGGCCTCCTGGTGGATCAGAGCCTGATCAACCAGGCTGTTGCTGCTGGCTGCACGCAAACCAAAACGTACGAGCCCAGCCCGGTTGATCAGGAACTGATTTAGGTTTTGTCCAGTGCCGCTTGAAAAACTGCCAGGGGTCTGTTGGTAATCCCCCCTTATGTGTCCTGGGAGGCAGTTGAACAGTCTGGGGCCCCCTGACATTTATTGTATGGTCTCTTAACGTGTTTGGGGACACCCTGCTTTTCATTGGGGGGATGGTGCATCTTTCCTGCCAAGTCTTTTGCTTTGTAGTGAGTGATTTTCGTGTGAAAGTTCGGTACTAGTCCCTCTAGGATTTTCCAGGTGTATATAATCATGTATCTCTCCCTCCTGCGTTCCAGGGAATACAGGTTTGGGAAACCTCAAGCGCCCCCAGAAATTTTGAGGTGTTTTTTATCTCCGTTATGCGCGCCGTGAAAGTTCTCTGTACATTTTCTAGGTCGGCAATTTCACCTGCCTTGAAAGGGGCTGTTAGTGTGAAAGCAATATTCCACCCTAGATAGAACAAGTGACCTGATGAGTGTCATCATGGGCTTGGCCTCCCTAGTTTTGAAGGTTCTCATTATCCATCCTGTCATTTTTCTAGCAGATGCGATTGATACAATGTTATGGTCCTTGAAGGTGAGATCCTCCGACATGATCACTCCCAGGTCTTTGACGTTGGTGTTTCGCTCTATTTTGGGGCCCAGAATTTGTTTTGTACTCTGATGAAGATTTAATTTCCTCATGTTTACCATATCTGAGTACATATTGAGTACACAAGTGTGTTATTTCTGATAAAGTGTACACTAGTGTGATATTTCTGTTAAAGTGTACACTAGTTTTGATTTTCTGTTAAAGTGTACACTAGTGTATATTTCTGTTAAAGTGTACACTAGTGTGATATTTCTGTTAAAGTGTACACTAGTGTGATATTTCTGTTAAAGTGTACACTAGTGTGATATTTCTGTTAAAAGTGTACACTAGTGTGATATTTCTGTTAAAGTGTACACTAGTGTGATATTTCTGTTAAAGTGTACACTAGTGTGATATTTCTGTTAAAGTGTACACTAGTGTGATATTTCTGTTATTGTGTACACCAGTGTGATATTTCTGTTATTGTGTACACCAGTGTGATATTTCTGTTGTGTACACCAGTGTGATATTTCTGTTATTGTGTACACCAGTGTGATATTTCTGTTATTGTGTACACCAGTGTGTTTTAATTTCTGTTATTGTGCACTAGTGTGATATTTCTGTTAAAGTGTACACTAGTGTGATATTTCTGTTAAAGTGTACACTAGTGGGGATATTTCTGTTAAAGTTTTACATATTTGTGATTTTCTGTTAAAGTGTACACTAGTGTGATATTTCTGTTAAAGTGTACACTAGTGTGATATTTCTGTTAAAGTGTACACTAGTGTGATATTTCTGTTAAAGTGTACACTAGTGTGATATTTCTGTTAAAGTGTACACTAGTGTGATATTTCTGTTATTGTGTACACCAGTGTGATATTTCTGTTATTGTGTACACCAGTGTGATATTTCTGTTGTGTACACCAGTGTGATATTTCTGTTATTGTGTACACCAGTGTGATATTTCTGTTATTGTGTACACCAGTGTGATATTTCTGTTATTGTGTACACTAGTGTGATATTTCGGTTAAAGTGTAAAACCAGTGTGATATTTCTGTTATTGTGTACACCAGTGTGATATTTCTGTTATTGTGTACACCAGTGTGATATTTCTGTTATTGTGTACACCAGTGTGATATTTCTGTTATTGTGCACACCAGTGTGATATTTCTGTTATTGTGTACACCAGTGTGATATTTCTGTTATTGTGTACACGAGTGTGATATTTCTGTTATTGTGTACACCAGTGTGATATTTCTGTTATTGTGTACACCAGTGTGATATTTCTGTTGTGTACACCAGTGTGATATTTCTGTTGTGTACACCAGTGTGATATTTCTGTTGTGTACACCAGTGTGATATTTCTGTTGTGTACACCAGTGTGATATTTCTGTTGTGTACACCAGTGTGATATTTCTGTTGTGTACACCAGTGTGATATTTCTGTTGTGTACACCAGTGTGATATTTCTGTTGTGTACACCAGTGTGATATTTCTGTTGTGTACACCAGTGTGATATTTCTGTTATTGTGTACACTAGTCTGAGCTGTGTATCTTTGTTAGTATTGTGTATATTATTATTATTATAATCAAGGGGGAAGCGCTAAACCCGGAAGATTATACAGCGCCTGGGGGGGGGGATGTGGAAGGCATTCAGGCTTAATTCGGGGAACTGGAGCACAGATCCAATTCCCTAAATCAAGAGCCCCTCACCAACATCAAGGAACCTTCCTTGAGGGGAGTATTGTGTATAACAGCGTAAGATCTGCATTTGAGGTGTTACTGTGTATAACAATGTAATCTTTGTATCTGTTGTTACAGTGAATAACAATGTGATAAATGTATTTATGTTGTTGCAGTGTATACAGTGTGATATATGTATCTATGTTGCTACAGTGAATAATAATGATATATGTATCTATGTTGTTACAGTGTATATAATGTGATATGTATCTATGTTGCTACAGTAAATAATAATGATATATGTATCTATGTTGCTACAGTGAATAATAAAAGATATTTATAGTTTGTTACGTGTATACAGTGTGATGTATGTATCTATGTTGTTACAGTGAATAATAATGTGATATATGTATTTCTGTTGTTACAGTGAATACAGTGTGATATATGTAGTTGTTGCTACAGTGAATAATAATGTGATATATGTACAACGCGATTTTTAGATCTACTTTTATTATTCAGTAGAGTGGAATATCTATATATTTTATTTCTATGTAAATATGTGGGTTCGTGTATATCTTTGTATATCCCTGATATACAGAGATATTCAGCAGGGACAGAAGCATTGGTCAAAGTTGGTGCCAGCAGTGACAGAATCACTGGTCACTAGTACTCTCAAAGTTGATGCCATCAGTGACAGAATCACTGGTCACTAGTACTCTCAAAGTTGGTGCCATCAGTGACAGAATCACTGGTCACTAGTACTCTCAAAGTTGGTGCCGGCAGTGATAGAATTTCTGGTCACTAGTACTCTCAAAATTGATGCCATCAGTGACAGAATCACTGGTCATTAGTTCTCTCAAAGTTGGTGCCAGCAGTGATAGAATTTTGGTCACTAGTACTCTCAAAGTTGATTTCCTCAGTGACAGAATCACTAGTCACTATTACCCTCAAGATTGGAGCCAGCATTGACAGAATCACTGGCACTACTTCCCTCAAAGCTGGAGCTATCATTGATAGAATCACTGGAACTATCAATGACAGAATGACTAGAATTCTCAAGATTGGAGCTAGCAGTGACAATCACTGGTCACTAGGATCCTCAAGGTTGGAGCCAGCAGTGGCAGAATCACTGGTCGCTAGTATCCTAAAAGTTGGTGCTAGCAGTGACAGAAGCAGTAGGCACTAGTATCCTCAAGATGGAGCTATCAGTGACAGAATCACTGATCACTAGTAGTCTCAAGATTGAACACTGGTTTTTAAACACTCTCACCACTGTTGTTTAGACATTGTTATTTAAACACTCTGAAAACTGTTATTTAAAACACTCTGAACACGGGTTTTTTAAAAACTGTGAACACTGTTTTTTTTTAAATCCTGTTTTTAAAAACCCACAACTCTATAGGAATCCCGTCTGTATCTCGCCTTTTCGCGCGTGCACACATTTACACACACACCACACACACCAAAACACACACACAAACACACACACACCCCACACACACACACACACACACAAGCAACGACCGAGAGGTATGTCAGGAGCTCAACACGAGATTTAAAGAAGTATTTACAGTGGAAACCGTAGGACTCCAGGAAATCAGAACAGGGGGGGTACACCAGCAAGTGCTGGATGAGGTACATATAACCAAGGAGGAAGTGAAGAGCTGCTATGCGAACTTTACACCTCAAAGGCGGTGGGACCAGACAACATCTCTCCGTGGGTCCTTAAAGAGGGGCAGAGATATTGTGTGTGCCATTAACAATGATCTTCAACACATCATTTGAAACTGGGCAACTCCCTTTAGGTATGGAAGATGGGAAATGGAGTCCCAATTTTAAAAAGGGAGACAGACATGAGGGACTAAACTACGACCTGTATCACTAACGTGTATAGTATGCAAGGTCATGGAGAAGATCATCAGGAGGAGAGTGGTGGAGCACCTGGAAAGAAACAAGTGTATAATTGACAACCAGCATGGTTTCAGGGAAGGAAAATCCTGTGTCAACAAACCTACTAGAGTTTTATGACAAGGTGACAGAAGTAAGACAAGAGAGAGAGAGGGGTGGATCGACTGCATTTTTTTGGACTGCAAAAAGGCCTTCGACACAGTTCCTACAAGAGGTTACTGAAAAACTAGAAGATCAGGCACAATAACAGGGAAAGGCACTGCAATGGATCAGAGAATACCTGACAGGGAGGCAACAACGAGTCATGGTACGTGACGAGGTGTCAGAGTGGGCGCTTGTGACAAGCGGGGTTCCACGGGGTCAGTCCTAGGACCTGTGCTGTTCTTGGTATATGAGAACGACATAACGGAAGGGATTTGACTCAGAAGTGTCCTTGTTTGCAGATGATGTGAAGTTAATGAGAAGAATCAAATCGGATGAGGATCAGGCAGGACTACAAAGGGGACCTGGACAGGCTGCAAGCCTGGTCCAGCAACTGGCTCCTTGAGTTTAACCCTGCCAAATGCAAAGTCATGAAGATTGGGGAAGGGCAAAGAAGACCGCCAGACACAATATAGTTTAGATGGGCCCAAAAACTGCAAACCTCACTCAAGGAAAAAGATCTGGGGGTGAGTATAACACCGAGCATATCTCCTGAGGCGCACATAAATCGATAACTGCTGCAGCATACGGGCGCCTGGAAAACCTACGGATAGCGTTCCCATACCTCAGTAAGGAGTCGTTCAAGACCCTGTATACCATTTACGTCAGGCCCCCTACTGGAGTATGCAGCACCAGTTTTTGGGAAACCACAAACCCAGTCAAGCACGTCAAGAAATTAGAGAAAGTGCAAAGGTTTGCAACAAGACTAGTCCAGAGCTACGGGGATTGTCCTACGAAGAAGGTTGAGGGGAAAACGGCCTGACGACACTGGAGGCCAGGAGGGTAGGGGAGACATGATAACGACATATAAAATACTGCGCGGAATAGACAAGGTGGACAAAGACAGGATGTTCCAGAGATGGGACACAGACACAAGAGGTCACAATTGAAGTTGAAGCTCAGATGAATCGAAGGGGTGTTAGGAAGTATTTCTTCAGTCATAGAGTAGTCAAGTCATGGAATTTGTCTAGAAAGTGAAGTAGTGGAGGCGGGAACCATACATAGTTTTTAAGGCGAGGTATGATAAAGCTCATGTAGCAGGGAGAGAGAGGACCTAGTAGCAATCAGTGAAGAGGCGGGGCCAGGAGCTATGACTCGACCCCCGCAACCACAAATAGGTGAGTACACAAAAAAAAAAAAACATACACAAACACACACACACACACACGTATATTTCACAAAGGGGAACAAAGGCAAGATTTTTCCAGAGACTGGACACAGCAACACGGGGACACATTTGGAAGCTGAAGACACAGATGAATCACAGGATGTTAGGAAGTATTTCTTCAGCCACAGAGTAGTCAGGAAGTGGAATAGTTTAGGAAGCGATGTAGTGGAGGCAGGATCCATACATAGCTTTAAGCAGAGGTACGACAAAGCTCATGGTTCAGGGAGTGACCTAGTAGCGACCAGTGAAGAGGTGGGGCCAGGAGTTTGGACTCGACCCCTGCAACCTCAACTAGGTGCGTACAAACATGTAATAAGATCACAGTAAACAGCTCCTCGTTAATGTGAGAAATCACGACAACGCTTGAAATTTCACTGTTTTTCACAGTGGTTGTTCTGCACATATAACCATATATATATTGCATTACATATGAATACGTTTATGAATACATAAAGATATGCACTCATACACAGGTATATACATAAGTATACCAGCTAATACATGACCACATACATTATTCAATGTCTATATTTAATAATAGTTAACCAGGGTTGAAAATTTGAAGCCGATCGAATAGGGCGTTCTGAAGTGATGAATGAAAGCCTTCGAGGCAGTTAACAACAATTGTAACAACAGTAACAATAACAACGGAACCAACATTGGCAACAACAGTAACAATAACAAAGATAAAAACAACAATGACAACAATACACAAATAACCCGCACATAAAAGAGAGAAGCTTACGACGACGTTTCGGTCCGACTTGGACCATTGACAAAGTTGTTAATAACAACAGCAACAGGGTGAGGAAGTGCGTCGAGAGTAATATTACTAGAGGTGGTACAAGATGAGACAAGGTGGTGCGTGGTATACTGTGTGTTGTGGTGTGGTGTTCTCTGTGTTGTGTGTATTGTGTGTTGTGATGTGTCTGGTGTGTTCTCTGTGTTCTGTGTTGTGGTATACTGTGGTGGTGTGTTGTGGCATTTTGTTGTGGTATGTTCTGTGTTGTGTTGTGCTGTGTCTTCTGGTGTGTTGTAATGGTATATTGTGGTGGTGTGATGTGGTGTGTTTGTGTGTTGTGGTGTGTAGTGTGTTGTGGTATGTCGTGTATTATGATAGTGTGTTCGTACCCAACTACCAAACTATCCATGCTATAATTTTTCCTCCACTGACCTCTACATCTTTTCCAACAATGACATATTCATATTGAAAAAGCCATTTCTCAATAACCTCCAAGGCAATGACCATTTTTCAATACACAAATAACCCGCACATAGAAGAGAGGAGCTACGACGACGTTTCGGTCCGACTTGAACCATTTACAAAGTCACACTAACGAAAAGGAGAGCAGGATGGGTATATATAAGCAGGAGGTGGTAGTAGTACTACCACCACCACTACTACTACTACCACCTCCTGCCTATATATATCTACCCATCCTGCTCTCCTTTTCGTTAGTGTGACTTTGTAAATGGTCCAAGTCGGACCGAAACGTCGTCGTAGCTCCTCTCTTCTATGTGCGGGTTATTTGTGTATTTTGGGATGGCTATTGACCATTTTTCAACTATGACAGAAACCGCTGATGATCTAATATTCATCTGGCCAACAGTGCAGAAACCTGAGGTAATTAATTACTGGATTCTTAAAATCAAAGTTTTGGTTAATCTTGGAATAGTGATTTTCCTGGTGCTCGAGAGGCACATGATTATAGTTGTGGAAAATGTTTTAAATGCAACAGAAGCCTGTTTTACGACATTAAATGGGAAAATCAACTAATCACACCTTCCATAATGGAACTTTTGTGTCTGAGGCTACCTAGCAGACTTTCCATGGTGGAATTCATCGAGGGAACCACTTCCACCAACACGTTTCATCCGAGAATTTTTATGGGGCAAAACTCACACCCAAATGTTCCAGGGTGTGAGATTATTCAGTCGGTGATGGTTCTCGTAAAAAAGAGTCCAGAATTATTAAATTGATTTACCGAAGAATATTTGTTAAAAAATATGCAATTTTATATTTACAAATGTAAATATATTTAGGAATATGCATGCATGTAAATATACAGGCAGAGAAATCGATACACAATTAGAACAGTTTTTTGGTAAAAAAAAAACAGATGCTGTAGACTCGGGATAAAATGCCTACTTGAAGCTCCTGGCACCACATATAAGCGTATTGTTTTCAACTCCTCCCGCTTATACTTATTACTTTTCCCATTATGTAATCTCATTATTTATGCTTCATTGAGATTAAATTAGGAACAATCTAGATTAAACGTTAAATAATGAGTATATAATTCCTGGTATTACTTGCGATCGTTTAGAAACGGACATGTAAACCCGACAGAAAACGGTGACTAGCATGAAGAATGTTAATTGAAGTCTACGGGTACCATCCGCCGCATTTCACTACTCGGGAGAATTAGGCTCTGTTATTTTCGCTGTTATTTCGTCCGGTCTTTTTAAATTTTTCCTCCGCTGTCTCAACCTGTCTTCTAATTTTCTTCCTATTCTCGTGGCATAATAATGGTTCGGCACATACGGTAGCTTCATCAGAGGTTCCCCTCAAGTTGAATACAAATAGGAACTGACTCGCAAAATGCTAAGCAGACAGTGAAATGTATCTTCACACCGTGTGGAGCTGCATGACCCCCATGGGTTTAGCAATTCACGTGCAAAGTTATAATAAGTCTGATTCGTTGGCTACTTACGGGAATTAGGTTGTTGGTTTATTTGTACAGAACAAATTGGTAATGTATCTTTTATATATGTTAATATATATGTTTATATATGTTAATATATATGTTAATATATATGTTGGTGTAGTAGGTTTTGTAGTGTAGTTTAAATGTACTGAACGAGTTTCATGATATATATTAAGTTAGCTACATAATCGAATTAATTGACAATATTTTAGTCTCGATTTTCAAATTTTATAGAGGTTAATGCTTTTTATCTAATTTTTGTTAAAGTTCTTTTCTAACAACATTAACATTCGTCTTGGGTATGATGACACAATATTCAGAACAAGTGTTTAGTGGGGCTACGTTTAATGGGGCTACGTTTAGTGGGGCTACGTTTAGTGGGGCTACGTTTAGTGGGGCTACGTTTTAGTGGGGACTACGTTTAGTGGGGCTACGTTTAGTGGGGCTACGTTTAGTGGGGCTACGTTTAGTGGGGCTACGTTTAGTGGGGCTACGTTTAGTGCGGCTACGTTTAGTGGGGCTACGTTTAGTGGGGCTACGTTTAGTGGGGCTACGTTTAGTGGGGCTACGTTTAGTGGGGCTACGTTTAGTGGGGCTACGTTTAGTGGGGCTACGTTTAGTGGGGCTACGTTTAGTGGGGCTACGTTTCGCTAAGAAATGAAGGTTATTAGACTCAATAATAGACTGCTTATTATATTATATCTTAACAGCCTTACTTACTGCTATTACGACTCTACATGTAATATTCGTCTCTTGTTATTTTGCAGTGATTTCTCGAATTTAAGACCTTCAACAAATTTGACCAATCTTCCAAATAGCTTTAACATATTGTTTGACAAATATTTGAAAGAGAATGTTGGGAAAGACCTTATGAGCATACAAGAAAAATCTTGCTGAAATGCTATACAATTTCCACGCTCTTATTGACAGTGCGCTGATGTAGAGGACGATGTAGCGCGCGTATACCATAAGAAAGGTTGAAGTATATAAGACAAGCCCCAAAACCCC
>NC_069405.1:5728242-5784662 GCF_026875155.1 Cherax quadricarinatus
TCATGCCTGAGTAGTCCCCCTTTTCTGAGTTTGGTTTTCCAATTTTTCCTGCTACTCTCTCCACTTAAAGCTCAACTATGTAGTCAAAGCACAGAACCACATGATCACTAAGCTCCTAGGGGCCTTTCATACATAATATCCTTGATGTCCGAACTAATCAAGGTGAATACAAGGTCCAGCCTTGCTGGATCATCCTCACCTCTCCCTCTGGTAGTGTCTCTAACATGTTGATGCATGAGGTTTTCCCAGTACCACATCCATCATCTTTGGGCTCCCCAAGTTTCGGGCCCCCTAGGGGGCCCTCCAGGTTTTCCCCAGTCAATCGCCTGTGTGTGTTTTGTGTGTGTGTGTGTGTGTATGTATGTGAAAATCACTAGTTGTACTCACCTAGTTGAGGTGCGGGGGTCGAGTCGAGCTCCTGGCCCCGCCTCTTCACTGATCGCTACTAGGTCACTTTTCCCTGAGCCGTGAGCTTTTCATACCTCTCCCTTAAAGCTATGTATGGATCCTGCCTCCACTACATCGCTTCCCAAACAAATTCCATTACTGACTACTCTGTGGCTGAAGAAATACTTCCAACATCCCTGTGATTCATCTGTGTCTTCACTTCCAACTGTGTCCCCTTGTTACTGTGTCCAATCTCTGGAACATCCTGTCTTTGTCCACCTTGTCAATTCCTCTCAGTATTTTGTATATCGTTATCATGTCCCCCCTATCTCTCCTGTCCCCCAGTGTCGTCAGGTTGATTTCCCTTAACCTCTCCTCGTAGGACATACCTCTTAGCTCTGGACTAGTCTTGTTGCAAACCTTTGCACTTTCTCTAGTTTCTTCACGTGTTTGGCTAGGTGTGGGTTCCAAACTGGTGCCGCATACTCCAATATGGGCCTAACGTACACGGTGTACAGGTCCTGAATGATTCCTTATTAAGATGTCGGAATGCTGTTCTGAGGTTTGCCAGGCCCCATATGCTGCAGCAATTATTTGGTTGATGTGCGCTTCAGATGTGCCTTGTGTTATACTCACCCCAAGATTTTTTTCCCCTTTAGGGGAGGTTTGTAGTCTCTGGCCCCCTAGAAAAAGTACTCCGTCTGCGGTCTTCTTTGCCCTTCCCCAATCTTCATGACTTTGCACTTGGTGGGACTGAACCCGGGGGCCAATTTCTGGACCAGGTCCTGCAGCCTGTCCAGATCCCTTTGTAGTTCTGCCTGGTCTTCGATCGAGTGAATTCTTCTCATCAACTTCACGTCATCTGCAAACAGGGACACCTCAGAGTCTATTCCCTTTCCCTATGTCGTTCACAAATACCAGAAACAGCACTGGCCCCTGGGACTGACCCCTGCGAGCCCCCGTTTGGTAACAGGTGCCCCCTCTGAAAACCCGCCCCCCCGAAACATGACTCGCTCGGTCTTTGAAAAGTATTCCCTATCCTTTGGTAGTCCCTTCCTGTTATCCCTACTTGGTCCTCCGTTTTTGCCCCCCAATCTCTTGTGGGGGAAACCCTTTTGGTAAAAAAGCCTTTTTGCAGCCCCCAAGGGAAAAGGGCAATCCACCCACCCCTCCCCCGGGGGGCGGGGGGGGGCGGTCACTAGGGTCTAAAACCCATTTGGGTTTTTGGGGACACAGGATTTCCCGCCCCCTAAAACCAAATTTTGGGGCTGCTTTTTGATGAGATCTTTCCCTTTTCTGGGAGTTCCCCCCACCCCTTTTGATAATTTCTCCATGTTTTTGCTTTACTATAATGTCAGGGGACACGGGCCCTGTATTTTAATTTTTTCATGTCTTCCCCTTTTTTTTTAAAGTTTGGGACTAACTTTTTTGCTGTCTTCCATGCCTGGCAATCTCCCTGTTTCGATAGAAGTATTGAATTTTTTTTTGTTAGGGGTACACATAGCGCCTCTGCCCCTTTTCCCCAGTACCCGGGGGAGATGTTATCGGGCCCCCCCCAAATTTCCCTTTTGAGGTTTTTAGTCACTCAAAAGCCTCTTCCTTTTTCCCGGTTGTGTGCACTGTGCCCAAAGCACAGGTTTGGGTACCCCCCCCCCCACCCCCGCCCCTTTTAATTTTTTGGGGGGTTTTTCCTTCTTCCCCTTTTTTTGGCCCACTTTTTTTTGGGGGTTCTCCTTGTTGTTTTCCCCTGGGTAACCGGGTATTTCTTGGGGGGGTCTTTTTCTTCCCTTTAAGGGGGGAATTCCCTTTGGGTTTGATGTTTTTTTTTCCTCCCTGATTGGGGGGAAACGGGGGGGGTTGGGGGGGGGGGGGGGGGGTCTTTTTGGGGTTGGGGGGCTTTTTTTTTCTATTTATTATTTTTTTTCCTTTTTTTTTTTTTTTTATTTTTTTCCCTTTTTCACTTTTTTTTTTCCTTTTTTCCCCTTTTTTTTGCCTTCTATTTTTTTTCCCAAATTCCCTTTAGCAAAAACTTGGTTTTTGCCCCCCTGCACCTTTGGGAAAACCCAGGGGGCCCCAACCCTGGTTTTTTACATTATTCCTGTTACCCTTGGGTACAAACCTCTCCCAGCCCCCCTTTGAAATTTTGTTGCTACATATTCCATCTCTCATTAACGGGTTTCCCGGGCCAAAGTTCTCTGCCCCACAAAAACCCCTTTTAAAGGTAGTTCCCTTCCTGTGTAGTCCCCTTTTTTTGTAGTTTTTTTTCATTCGTCCTGGCCTTCCTTTCTTCTCCCTCCACTTGTAGCTCTACTGTGTATTCGGGAAACTTTTTAAAACCCCCGGGGGTCACTGGCCCCCAAGGGGGCCCGTGTGTGTGTTGTGTGTGTGTGTGTTTGGGGTGGTGTGTGTTTGTGTTTGTGTGAAAATTGTGGGGGTACCCCACCTAGTTGTGGTTTTCAGAGGTCGTGTCACAGCTCCTGGGGCCCCCCCTCTTTTCCTGGCCGCTACTAGGTTCCCTCTCCTGAGCTTTTTTCATACTTCTTTTAAAGCTTGTATGGAAATTTTCCCTTTTTTTTTTTTGGGCCCTTTACTTTCATCACTTTCCCAGACTATTTTTTTTAACTTCCTGACAAATCTGTGCGAAAAATAATTCCTAACATCCCCGTATTTTTCTGAGTTTCAAAATTCCAAATTTTGAAACCCCGGTTTTTTTCTGTTTTCCCTTTATAGAAACATCTTATCACGGGTTTACCTTGTCGATTCCTTCAGTATTTTATAAGTTATCATATCCCCCCTAAAATTCCTGTCTTCCCGTGTCTTTAGGTCGAATTTTTCCCCTTTAAACCCCTCCTCTTAGGACATTTCCTCTTAGCTTGGGGTTTGTCTTGTTGCAAACCTTTGGGAATTTTTTTTAGTTTCCTTTCATGCTTTTCTAGGTTGAGTTTCCAAACCCCCTTGTGCCGCATACTCCAAAATGAGCCTAACGTACACCCTTTTAAAAAGAGTCCTGAATGAGTTTCCCTTTTTTAGATGTCGAAAATTTTGTCCCCGGGTTTTTTTTAGACGGGGCCCGTATGGGTGGACAGTTATTTGGGGTTTATGTGCGGCCCCCGGAAATGTATTTCCCCTGTTATAATCACCTCAAGATCCTTTTCCTTGAGTGAGGCTTTAGTCTCTGGGGCCCCTTTGGACTGTATTTCCCTCCCCGTGGTCTTCTTTGCCGTTCCCTAATTTTCCCCAAGCTTTTTCAAAACTTCGTCTTAAAACCATGTATGGTTCCTGCATCCACTACGTCACTTTCTATGCTATTCCACTTCCAGATAACTCTGTGACTGAAGAAATACATCGTAACATCCTTTTGACTCTTCTGAGTCTTCAACTTCCAATTGTGACCTCTTGTGTCTGTGTCCCATCTCTGGAACATTCTGTCCTTGTCCACCTTGTCAATTCTTCACAGTATTTTATATGTCATGATCATGTTTTCCCCTAACTCTCCTGTCCTCCAGCCTCGTCAGACCGATTTCCCTTAACCTTTCTTCGTAGGACAATCCCTTTAGCTGTGGGACTAGTCTTGTTGCAAACTTTTTCACTTTCTCTAATTTCTTCTCGTGTTTAACCAGGTGTGGATTCCAAATTGGTGCTGCATACACCAATATGGGCCTGACGTACATGGTGAACAGAGTCTTGAAGTATTCCTTAATGAGTTAATGGAACGCTATTCTTAGGTTTGCCATGCGCCCATATGCTGCAACAGTTACCTGGTTAATGAGCGCCTTAGTATTATATTCGGTATTATATACACCCTAAGATCTTTTTCTTTGAGTGAGTTTTGCAGTCTTTGGCCATACTTTGCATTTGGTGGGGTTAAATTCAAGGAGCCATTTGCTGGACCAGACTTGTAGCTTGTCCAGGTGTCTTTGTTGTCCTGACTGATCCTCATCAGATTTAATTCTCCTCATTAACTTCACATCATCTGCTAACAGAGACACTTCTGAAAGTATCTCTTCCGTCATGTTGTTCACATGTACCATAAACAGCACAGGTCCCAGGACCGACCCCTGTGGAACCCCGCTCGTCACAGGTCCTAGGACCGACCCCTGTGGAACCCCGCTCGTCAAAGACCTCCCTGCCAGATATTCTCTGATTCATTGCAATGCCTTTCCTGTTATGCATGCCTGATCCTCTAGGTTTTGCATTAACCTCTTGTGAGGAACTCTGTCGAAGGCCTTCTTGCTGTCCAAGAAATTGCAATCTATCCACTGCTCTCTCTCGTGTGTTACTTCCGTTATGTAGTCATAAAACTCTGGTAGGTTTGTGACACAGGATTTCCTTCCTTGAAACCGTGCTAGTTGTCATTTATAAGCTTATTCCGCTCTAGGTGATCCACTCCTCCTGATAATCTCCATAACTTTGCATGCTATACACGTCAGTGACACGGGTCTGTAGTTTAATGCTTCGTGTCTGTCTCTTAAAAGCTGGGACTGCATTTGCCATCTTCCATACCTCAGGCGTTTTATTGCATGTCTGTGTATACGTTATTTCAGTTTTACAAACTGAAATGACGTTCTTACTGTTGTTTTAGGCTAGCATACTGGACGTACAAATGCGTTTAATTTTTTTTATTATGTTTCCAAATGCTACCTGTAAGTGATTGGCTGAAAATTGCTTTTCATAGTTTAGATAAACAATACGTATTTCCCTGAGGAAATAAATGACGTCGTACTATTTCCTAGAGTTATCTGTAGTTATCAAGGGTTGTTGAGGCTTGAGTTTTTATATTTCCAACCTTTCTTACGGTATACGCGCGCTACATCGCCCTCTACATCAGAGCACTGGAAATAAGAGCGTGGAAATTGTATAGCATTTCAGCAAGATTTTTCTTGTAAAGTAAAAGGACACAAGTGCAACTAATGTGACATTTATTGTGGCAACGTTTCGCTCTCCAGGAGCTTTATCAAGCTTGATAAAGCTCCTGGAGAGCGAAACGTTGCCACAATAAATGTCACATTAGTTGCACTTGTGTCCTTTTACTTTACATATTGTCGGTAATTCTACCAACTTTATTACAAGATTTTTCTTGTATGCTCATAAGGTCTTTCCCAACATTCTCTTTCAAATATTTGTCAAACATATGTTAAAGCTATTTGGAAGATTGGTCAAATTTGTTGAAGGTCTTAAATTCGAGAAATCACTGCAAAATAACAAGAAGAGACGAATATTACATGTAGAGTCGTAATAGCTGTTAAGATATAATATAATAATCGATCTATTATTGAGTCTAATAACCTTCATTTCTTAGCGAAACGTAGCCCCACTAAACGTAGCCCCACTAAACGTAGCCCCACTAAACGTAGCCCCACTAAACGTAGCCCCACTAAACGTAGCCCCACTAAACACTTGTTCTGAATGTTGTGTCATCATACCCAAGACGAATGTTAATGTTGTTAGAAAAGAACTTTAACAAAAATTAGATAAAAAGTATTAACCTCTATAAAATTTGAAAATCGCTACTAACATATTGTCAATTAATTCGATTATGTAGCGAACTTAATATATATCATGAAACTCGTTCACTACATTTAAACTACACTACAAAGCCTACTACACCAACATATATATTAACATATATATTAGCATATATAAACATATATATTAACATATATAAAAGATATAACATTACCCATTTGTTCTGTGCAAATAAACCAACAACCTAATTCCCGTAAGTAGCCAACGCATCAGACTTATTATAACTTTGCACGTGAAGTGCTAAACCCATGGGGGTCATGCAGCTCCACACGGTGTGAAGATACATTTCACTGTCTGCTTAGCATTTTGCGAGTCAGTTCCTATTTGTATTCAACTTGAGAGGAACCTGTGTTGAAGCTACCGTATGTGCCGAACCATTATTATGCCACGAGAATAGGAAGAAAATTAGAAGACAGGTTGAGACAGAGGAGGAAAAATTTAAAAAGACCGGACGAAGTAACAGCGAAAATAACAAAGCCTAATTATCCCGAGTGGTGAAATGCGGCGGATGTTATCCGTAGATTTCAATTAACATTCTTCATGATAGTCACACCGTTTTCTGTCGGGTTTACATGTCCGTTTCTAAACGATCGCAAGTAATACCAGGAATTATATATTCATTATTTAACGTTTAATCTAGATTGTTCCTAATTTAATCTCAACGAAGCATAAATAATGAGATTACATAATGGGAAAAGTAATAAGTATAAGCGGGAGGAGATGAAAACAATACGCTTATATGTGGTGCCAGGAGCTTCAAGTAGGCATTTTATCCCGAGTCTACAGCATCTGTTTTTTTTTCTACCAAAAAACTGTTCTAATTGTGTATCGATTTCTCTGCCTGTATATTTACATGCATGCATATTCCTAAATATTTTTACATTTGTAAATATAAAATTGCATATTTTTTAACAAATATTCTTCGGTAAATCAATTTAATAATTCTGGACACTTTTTACGAGAACCATCACCGACTGAATAATCTCACACCCTGGAACATTTGGGTGTGAGTTTTGCCCCTTAAAAATTCTCGGATGAAACGTGTTGGTGGAAGTGGTTCCCTCGATGAATTCCACCATGGAAAGTCTGCTAGGCAGCCTCAGACACAAAAGTTCCATTATGGAACGTGTGATTAGTTGATTTTCCCATTTAATGTCGTAAAACAGGTTTCTGTTGCATTTAAAACATTTTCCACAACTATAATCATGTGTCTCTCGAGCACCAGGAAAATCACTATTCCAAGATTAACCAAAACTTTGATTTTAAGAATCCAGTAATTAATTACCTCAGGTTTCTGCACTGTTGGGCAGATGAATATTAGATCATCAGCGGTTTCTGTCATAGTTGAAAAATGGTCAATAGCCATCCCAACAAGCACAACACTAACAACCTCAACAACCACCATAATCCAGACACAGCTAACCACCCAGGCTCGCTGCTAGATTCTTCCCGGAACGTCACTCACAGGGAGGCTGCGGAGCCCACCAGTGTACACTGTGCATAGCGATCCCTCGAAAATGTGTGAGCCTGAGGGAAAGGGAGGAATTGTTTCACTGCTTGCTATAGTTACTAGCTTTTTTGTTTTTGCTGCGATCTCTTACAGGGTGAGGAAGTAATATTACTACAGGTGGTGCAAGATGAGACAAGGTGGTGCGTGGTATACTGTGTGTTGTGGTGGGGTGTTCTCTGTGTTGTGTGTATTGTGTGTTGTGATGTGTCTGGTGTGTTCTCTATTGTGGTGTTCTGTGGTTGTGGTATTACTGTGGTTGTGGGGTTGTGGTATGTTGTTGTGGTATGTTCTGTGTTGTGTTGTGCTGTAGTCTTCTGGGGTGTTGTATTGGTTTATTTTGGTGGTTTTGTGTTGGTGGTGTGTTGTGGTGTGTAGTGTTGTTGTGGTAGATGTTGTGTATTATGATGTGTGTTCTTACCCAACTACCAAACTATCCATGCTTAATTTTTCCTTCCACTGACTCTACACTTTTCCAACAATGAAATATTCAATATCAAAAGCCATTTTCAATAACCTCAAGACAATGTCCATTTTTCATTACAAAATAACCCGACATAGAAAGACAGGAAGATACGGACGACGTTTCGGTCCGACTTGGACCATTTACAAAAGTTCACACTAACGAAAAGGAGAGCAGGATGGGTATATTTATATATATATATATATATTTATATATATATATATATATATATTATATATATATATATTTATATATATTATATATATATTTATATATATATATATGAAAATATATAATAGGCAGGAGGTGGTGGTGGTAGTAGTACTACTACCACCTCCTGGCCATATTTACCATCTGCTCTCCTTTTTCGTTAGTGTGACTTGGTAAATGGTTCTAGTCGACCGAAAAACGTCGTCGGAGCTCCTGTCGTCTATGTGGGGTTATTAGTGTATTGAAAATATGGTCATTGTCTTGGGAGGTTATTGCGAAATGGCTTTTTGAATATGAATATGTCATTGTTGGAAAATGGATGTAGAGGTCAGTGGAGGAAAAATATTATTGCATGGAAGTTGGTAGTTGGTTACGTACACAACCATCAAATACCACAAACATACCACCAAGCACTACACACCTCAACACACAACAACACACATCACACCACCACAATACCACTACAACACACCAGAAGGACACAGCACAACACAACACAGAACATACCACAACAACATAACCACACCCCACCACCACTGTATACAACAACACAGAAAACAGTGAAACACACCAGACACATCACAACAACACAATACACAAACAGAGGGAACACACCACAACAACCACACAGTATACCTCGCACCACTTGTTCATCTTGCACCACCTGTAGTAATATTTACTCTTACGCACTTCCTCACCCTGTAAGAGATCACATCAAAAATAAACAAAAAAAAAATAGTAACTACAGCAAGCAGGTGATACTATTACTACTTTCCATAGGTATCCACCATTTTCGAGGGGATCGTTATGCACAGTGTACCCTCTGGTGGGCTCCGCAGCCTCCCTGTGAGTGTCGTTCGGAAGAATCTAGCCCAGCGAGCCCTGGAGTGGTAGCTGTGTCTGGTTTATGGGTGGTTGTTGAGGTTGTTATTGTTGTGCTTGTTGGGATGTGGTTATAGTTGTAGGTTTTTAACGATGATTTGTGGCTGTTGTTATTAAACATTGTTGTCCATTGTTGTTTTTACCTTTGTTATTGTTATGTTGTTGTTGCCAATGTTGGTTCCGTTGTTATTGTTACTGTTGTTACAATTGTTGTTAACTGTCTCGAAGGCTTTCATTTATCACTTCAGAACGCCCTATTCGATCGGCTTCAAATTTTCAACCCTGGTTAACTATTATTAAATATAGACATTGAATAATGTATGCGGTCATGTATTAGCTGGTATACTTATGTATATACCTGTGTATGAGTGCATATCTTTATGTATTCAGAAACGTATTCACATGTAATGCAGTATATATATGGTTATATGTGCAGAACAACCACTGTGAAAAACAGTGAAATTTCAAGCGTTGTCGTGATTTCTCACATTAACGAGGAGCTGTTTACTGTGATCTTATTGCATGTTTGTACTCACCTAGTTGAGGCTGCAGGGGTCGAGTCCAAGCTCCTGGCCCCGCCTCTTCACTGGTCGCTACTAGGTCACTCTACCTGAACCATGAGCTTTATCGTACCTCTGCTTAAAGCTATGTATGGATCCTGCCTCCACTACATCGCTTCCTAAACTATTCCACTTCCTGACTACTCTGTGGCTGAAGAAATACTTCCTAACATCCCTGTGATTCGTCTGTGTCTTCAGCTTCCAACTGTGTCCCCGTGTTGCTGTGTCCAGTCTCTGGAACATCCTGTCTTTGTCCACCTTGTGTATATACGTGTGTGTGTGTGTGTGTGTGTGTGTGTGTGTGTACATGTGTGCACGCGCGAGAGAGCGAGATACAGACGGTGATTCCTATAGAGTTGTGGGATTTTAACAGGATTTAAAAAAACAGTGTTCAGAGTGTTTAAAAAACAGTGTTCAGAGTGTTTAAATAACAGTTTTCAGAGTGTTTAAATAACAATGTCTAAACAACAGTGGTGAGAGTGTTTCAAAAACCAGTGTTCAATCTTGAGACTACTAGTGATCAGTGATTCTGTCACTGATAGCTCCATCTTGAGGATACTAGTGCCTACTGCTTCTGTCACTGCTAGCACCAACTTTTAGGATACTAGCGACCAGTGATTCTGCCACTGCTGGCTCCAACCTTGAGGTTCCTAGTGACCAGTGATTGTCACTGCTAGCTCCAATCTTGAGAATTCTAGTCATTCTGTCATTCTGTCATTGATAGTTCCAGTGATTCTATAAATGATAGCTCCAGCTTTGAGGGAAGTAGTGCCAGTGATTCTGTCAATGCTGGCTCCAATCTTGAGGGTAATAGTGACTAGTGATTCTGTCACTGATGGCATCAACTTTGAGAGTACTAGTGACCAGAAATTCTATCACTGCCGGCACCAACTTTGAGAGTACTAGTGACCAGTGATTCTGTCACTGCTGGCACCAACTTTGACCAATGCTTCTGCCCCTGCTGTATATCTCTGTACATCAGGGATATACAAAGATATACACGAACCCACATATTTACATAGAAATAAAATATATAGATATTCCACTCTAGTGAATAATAAAAGTAGATCTAAAAATCGCGTTGTACATATATCACATTATTATTCACTGTAGCAACAACTACATATATCACACTGTATTCACTGTAGCAACATAGATACATATATCACACTGTATACACTGTAACAACATAAATACATATATCACACTATATACACTGTAACAACATAGATACATATATCATTTATTCACTGTAGCAACATAGATACATATATCACACTGTATACACTGTAGCAACATAGATACATATATCATTATTATTCACTGTAGCAACATAGATACATATATCACACTGTATACACTGCAACAACATAAATACATATATCACATTGTTATTCACTGTAACAACAGATACAAAGATTACATTGTTTTACACAGTAACACCTCAAATGCAGATCTTACGATGTTATACACAATACTAACAAAGATACACAGCTCAGTCTAGTGTACACAATAACAGAAATATCACACTGGTGTACACAATAACAGAAATATCCCACTGGTATACACAATAACAGAAATATCACACTGGTGTACACAAAAACAGAAATATCCAACTGGTATACACAATAACAGAAATATCACACTGGTGTACACAACAGAAATATCACACTAGTGTACACTTTAACAGAAATAACACACTAGTGTAACTTTAACAGAAATAACACACTTGTGTACACTTTAACAGAAATAACACACTTGTGTACTCAATAATAGAAAGATCACACTAGTGTACACAGTAACAACAGTTACAAAGATCACTCTAGTGTACAAAATAACAACAGTAACGAAGATCACACTAGTGTACACAATAACAACAGTTACAAAGTTTCACACTGTTGTACCCCAATAACAAAATAACGAAGTTTCACACTAGAATACACAATAAGAACAGTTACAAAGATCACACTGTTGTACACAATAACAACAATAACGAAGATCACACTAGTATACACAATAAGAACAGTTACAAAGATCAAACTGTTGTACAAAATAAAAACCCAGAGATACACAGATCACACTGTTATACTGTGTGATCAAAATACTAATTGTTACGTTTGTGTAAGAATGATGTCTTAAAGTTTAGTCTGAGTAGATGCAACGTTGAATTTTTTTTTTTTTTATATTTTATTTAAAACTCAGGTACAAAAATATATGGGTACATAATCAATATGTAACAAGACACAGGCAGTGAACAATAATCAACTGTGACTACACAGTACTGAAGAAGCACATATATAATGACAGAACTGGCTGCTGCACTCAAATCAAACACCGCTTGTACGTACTGTGCTTCACAGGGAAAAGGTGGTAAATTTTATATATAAAATATATTTATATATATATATATTTATATATATTATATATATTTTTATTTTATATTAATATTTTATATATATATATTTTTATATATATATATATATATATTATGTATATATATACACATATATATACAACCCACTCAGTAAAGCTTACACTCCTCCCCCCATGAAAACGTGCCACTTTCACCTTAGATACACAGTGACAAATCTCTTATACTTTTACTTTTGTAAAAGCATTAAAAAACTTCAATGGAAAATTATATATAAACACAATCCAGCCAGCTAAACGGCTGACACTATAATAAAAGGGAAATTGTCTGAACCTGATGGCTCACTTTCCCCCATAGAACACATCCACCCTACCCTCATATACCCTATGGTAATAATTAATATCGTCCCACGGTGGGGGGTTTTTAAGAATCCCACTGACACTTAAAACCCCCCCCCACATGCCTAGTAACTGTGTCTGCCATCACCACTCATAACCACCAACAGTCCTTGATAGTAGTTAGCATCTTAATTTATCACCCTAAAAACACGCTACACACATAAACCTACAACAAATAATAAATAAATTTACACATTATTCCCTCCTGCAGACAGTTTATTTACACTGTCGGAGATAATCTATACATCACATCCTACAGAGAAGGGGACAACATTAGACATCAAAAATAATATGACATGTGTATCACATGACCTGCTATTGCAGAGATAACTTACGCTCCTACCCCCCCCCCAAGTGAAAAACTGACCAGTTTCACCTGGCTTTAACACAAGATCAAAAATCATTCACTTGAACATATATAATGAAAATGTGAAAAAAAAAAAAAATCTGTAACAATATATAATCAAAAACACCCCAGGCAAGATCTTACATTATATACAATACCAAAACGTTCCACTAGATAAAAAACAGGTATGAAACCTCATTATTATGACAAGTTACATTGCTCATATATAGGTAGACATGTATAATTACAGGTTAAAATATGCTTATATACTACATGCTTTTGTACATCCTTACAAAAACATGAAGGAACCTTGATAAATTATAATCATCGGTGTTCACAATAACCCAAAGGGACATTACATTGAATATCACATTGAATATCACCTCAACTTTCCTTTCCTCACACAATTCACAACTCACACAATCGTCCTCTGCAACACCCCATCCCCCTGGGAAGGCCAGCCCGTTCATGCCCCTGACCGCTTATAAAGGGACCATAAACCCCTCAAAAGAAAGTCCTATAGCCCCCCGAGAAATCCCTCTCCCACCTCCTCCCATCTATTTCCCGGTTGCGACACTTTGTTCTATAAAGGATGCTGCTATGGCCATCCTACGTTCCTCCGCCCTTTGTCTCTCATTGCCCATGATATATAAAACAAAATCAACCATTAAGTAAGCCACTGCCCTTTGAACCTTTTCCCCAACCCCACCTACATCTAACTGAGCGCTCTCTAAAACCGACAACCCTTCCCCCCCCCACTTACCGGATTACTTTCCCTAACCATTCCGCAAAATCCCTGGGCTTCCACAAAAATAAACTACATGAAAAGCTGATTCATCTACCCCACAAACCTGACACACCCCACCCTCCCTTATTCGCCTATTTCGTCAAACAACCCCAGATGGCAATATTCCGTGAAGAAACCTATACATTACCTCCCTCACGCGTGGCCGGAGCGAAACCCCTTTTTAAATCGGCCCCAAATGTCTTCCCATGCGTACATTCGGGTACACTCCTTCCGTTGCCACTACCACCCTAGGCCATATCTTCCTCTCCATGGACCCTACCCGCATGTTTCTCGGCTCTCTGCCCATCATCAATAGACGAAACAAACTCCTTACCATCTCTCAAATTTGTCCCTTCCACCATCTCCGAAGATCTCCTGCAGCTCCCCAACCTCCACCCCCTTTCCCCCCCGGGCCCCTTAGCAACCCTGTTTCACATATACACACTTCAATCTTCTTTCCAAATGAATTTAACCCAGCCCTCCCAAGGCCACCGAAAGTGTTACCACCTCTCTTTTCAACCAATCGCATCCCGAACCCCAGATAAAATGGAAAACTCTGCTCAACAATCTCCGGGAAAATCCCATACACCAAAGGGTACAAAGTTTGCCAATGCCATTTTTTTCTGTACAAAAGCACTTTGACCACAATGACCCTCTGGGTTAGCGTAAGATTGTGGTCGGCCCCTCAATCCTGACAATCTTCCCAATACCCTATCTACCACAACCTTTGAATTATTCTCCCTCGCCATCTGAGCATTAACCATATACCAATCCACAAATTTTCACCCGGTCCAGGGGACACTCCACCTCACCCCCCCACCCCCCGCCTCCTGCCCAAATCCCATTCCCCCAATATCATGAGCTTTGATTATGCACATTCACTGCCATACCTGTGCCATCCCAAAAACATCTATAACTCTCTCCAGACCCCCCAATCCCCTCCCTCCACTCACTGGGGACAGTTGTGTCATCAACGTAACTATGATACTGGGACCCCCACCTCGTATGTCCCCCCTTACCCCTCCTGTATGCACCTTTTCCACTGCCCTATAAAACGGATTCTGTAAACTGAAAATAATATTTGTGACAACGGGCAACCTTGCTAAATCCCCCTGCCCATTTTCACATGCAACCCACCCTCCATTTTTCTGTACACACATCCCAGCTCCCCGATATAAAGTACGTGCCCAATTCACAATGTCCTCCCCGAACCCTTGCCACTCCTTTATTTTCCCAGAGCCTCCCTCTCGACACTGTCATATGCCGTTCTCCAATCCAACGCCAATACCCACGTTTCCCCCTCTTGTGGACCCTCAATAAACCTTCTATAACCCATGCCCCTCATACATTGATCTCCCCGGAATCCCATATTGACCCCTCACTATTACCTTTCCAATGACCTTTTTTATACGATTTCCCAAAATTTTTGCAAAAAGTTTGTTTGTCTGCGCACATGAGTGATATCATCAGTAATCTTTCACTGTGCACTGGACTTTCACCCTTTGGCACCAAAACTACTAGTGCTGTCGCCCGCAAAGGTCCCAACGCACCCCCCTCTTTTATGATATTAAATAATTGCACCAAAAAATCTTTTAATACTCCCAATGCTGTATGTAAAACTCCGCAGGCAGCCCATCATCCCGGTGCCTTACCCCTGCTCATACTCATTAAAGCCGACCACACCTCTTCCTCCACAATAGGCCCTGTAAACTGTTCCCTGTCGTCCCCGTTTCCGCACACTCCGCACCCATCCCCCCGTCTCTCTTTTAAAACCCCCTCTTTCACACCCACACTCCTCATATGTGCACTAAGCCAAGAATCAACATACCCTCCCACCCCTCCGTTTGTCACCAAATCTTGTCCCTCCCCATACCCCTCGATGCCTCAAGAACTCTCAAACCCACCATTTCCATTGCAACGCGCCGGCGCCCCTGCCCTCGCAGGACACACGCCCATGGGCTATCACCCCACATGACCTCCTCCAACCCCCTAAAACCCTTTCCGCATCAAACCTCTCATTTTGCACTTCCATTAGGCGTTCCTTCACTCCTTCTATGTCAGCACAGGGGGTCCCATCCCCCCCCTTCCTCTCTCATAATACTCCCTTAACTGCCCCTCAAGATAACCCAAAAGCCCATAAGCCAACTGATTCTCGTGCCTTCCCTGTCGGACATGAACTCTCGAATCCTCGTTTCGCCGTCACATCCCACCATCTCAAAACATCCCATTAACTTCCATCCCTTCCCCTAAGCCTTTCCACCATTGTGCAAATAGACCCTCCCCTCAACATCTTGAAGCAACCGAACATTCAATTTCCAATAACTCTTATACCTGTTCGGCCGACCCTCCCATCCCAAATCCACCAAAACACCTCTATGATCAGAAAAAAGACATCCAAAACCCTTACACTCGCACCACGCTTTCCTTGTCACGTATATCCTGTCCAGCCGTGGGAGCATACCCCTGCCTCACAAAGGGGTGCTGCAACCCCCCACGCCGCCCCCCCCCTCTACATCCACCAACCCCCCCCGGTTTAACAGGTCCCTCAGAACGCCAGTAACAAAATCCTGCTCCCCTAGATTCCACATCCTTGCGGCGTATAAAAGCAATTCAGTCCCCTCCCACCACAGCTAATGCGGAAGCGACCCCCTTTAAATGATACACCAACACTTCACGTACAAAACTCATTCTTCACTCGACTGTCTCCCTCCGCCGGACCATAAACAACTCAAAAGACATCTTATCTCTTCCCCATGTCCCATCCACTTTATAACCCTCCCTCACCCCCCCCCTCACAATGATTTTACGTAAAGGGCTAGCCTCCCCCACCAAAATAGCCACCCTCCTTTCAATTCGTTGGTGTGCCGCATTTACAGTTTACCCCTCAATCATCAAAATACAACCCGGCTTGTGGTTGTGCTCTTGCACAAACACTACATCTACACCATACCTAATGAGCATCTCATGAAACCATTCACACTTCCTAGAATTTTTCAGACCATTAACATTTATAGAGAGACTCTTGAATTTGTCAATGGAGGTTTTCCTTTACGTATTGCACCACCTTTATCCCCTTCCCCTTTATACGCCCTTGATTTTCAATCACCATTCTGTGATCTGCTTTCACATGCCCCTTGCCCCTGGACCCCCCAGGTCATGCTCAACCACTTCAGCCCAAAACTTTTTGCCCGAACGCTGTGCCGGAGGGGAGCACATCCACATCGTCCACGTCCGAGGGCAATGCCGCTCTCTTCCGTGACACTCGAGCCTTTCTCCCGCCTCCACTGGAAACCATCCCCGGCATTTCCGCCACCCCCGTGCCAATTTGCAACCCAGCCTCAACCTGGGTCTCTGACATGCCTCCCCCCCTCTCACCACCTGGAAAACCCCCGCAGCATCCAGGGCACCCACAAGCCCCTCAACTGGGACCTCTCCTGGGGTTTCCCCAACAGGTCGTGGGGACTGAATCAATGGTAGCCTCCACGGCCCTGTCCTCACCCAGTGACACCACATCTTTGGTCTCCGGTGCCTGCCCGGCATTGCATGTCTCACTTTGAAGATTACACACTCTTCCTCCCTCAAGGCCTCCCCGACCCCACACTCAAGCCTTTTTCAAGGGAAAAACCCACTCAGGTCGTGCCAAATCCAACGTTCCAAGGTCCTCTGATGCCCCCTTATGCTGCTCCTTCGCCGTGCACCCCGTTGTTTAAACACACTGCGCAGCAATGTGATCAATAGGCACCGCATAATCGACAGGTACGTTGTTGCCCTGCGTAAGTCACCATTACTTGAGTCCTGAAGTCTTCTAGGAAAATTTTAGGAAAGGGAAAAGGATGCCTCAATGTCATATTTAAGGAAAAACTTCCTTCAGGCATCCCAGAATAAAGATCCTTCCTTCCATTTCCCAATGTCGCCATATGAACAGTCCCAAACTTTCGAAGACGACACGTAGGTCTGCTCATTAGCTCAAAGGGTACATTTTTATCTTCACCCAGTATATGGCGGACAATTATGTAGCCTTACCGTCACTGCAGGATTCACTGGTACACAAGATCTTGGACTGGGACTATGTCTATATACCTTGCATTGAGAAATTTCACAAAAATTCTATTGCCCGTTCAAAGGGGTAACATTACAGCTCTTCGTTGGCAATGGGCCCTATGTTCCTTGATGAGGCAGGTAATAAAAACTTGAGCTGAGTGGGTTTGCACAGCCCACGCACCACTTCTATGCGAAGTGTTTTCCCTTCTTCTTGCCTGCTGCGCCATTTTGGGAAACCAAGTTGTCACTGGCTGACAGCAGAGGGCAGGCTCAGCTCACGTCCGCTCGTCCCAAAGGTTGAGCGACGAATGTGGTTGTGTGAATTACGGTGTTGTACGCAGGCATTCCTTGTGTCGTCAGACCTGCTTGCGTATTGGTGTTCTGAAATACGTGTTTGGAGGTCCCTTGATGTTTCGCCCACGTATAACTTGTTGCAGTCATTACAAGGGATTATGTTGTTAGGTAAGACACATATGCAACAGTTAGGTATCGAAAAAAACAGGCAGTTGCAAATAGTATATCCCCTGCCAATTCAGCGTCATGCAGTTATATATTGTTATACCTGTGTGAAGCTGATGGGTAAGTGTTATACCCGATTGAGTGAAATTTATTTCATTAATGACACTACACACACGCATGTATTAAAATGCACCAAAGTGGCTAGGCCACTTACCTTTATTATCCCACCTCCACTACCTCATCCCTCCCTTTTCTCATATTTGCATCCTTACCTATCCTTCTTCTGTTTCCCATCCTTTCCCTTCCCCCCCGCCTTACCAAAATTTTGGGTAAATACAATTTTCAAGAAGCAGCTTTTATCTATTGGGCATATTGTTTTAGCCGGGTTTGTACCTTTTTTTTTTTTTGGGGGGGGAAAGTTTTTTTGCTTCCTGGTAGCATTACCTTTACTTGGTGAAATGACGGGGATGAGAAAAAGGGCCCCCTTACCCTTACCCCCTTTCCACGCCCAAAATAAGATTTAAATTTAACTAAACCTACAATGTTGTTTTTTTTTATCTTTAATGTAAAGGGAAAAAAGTTACTAATAAAAAATGGAACCCCTAAATGAGTGGTAGTGTTTAATATTATTTTTTGAATGTTTGTTCAGCAACAGCGGGGGGTTTTCCCCATTGTTACCTCTCCCCCCCTTCCCCCTTCTCACCCCGGTTAGAGTTTAACATGTGCCCCCTTCAGCCCAAAGGGACCTTCCTTGGCTTTTGCTCCCACCCTTGTCTGTAAGTTTTGGGTTTTCCCCACTCTTTTTTATTGTTTTTCTGTGTTTTGGGGGGTTTTAAAATTTAAATTTTAAAACCAGACCGATCTAAACGTACGCGTTTTAACGAAATTTTTTTTGTCCTCACCTTTTTTTTTAAAAGGTCTTTTTCTTTGTGAGGGGCCCGGGTTTGAAAACTTCCTGTTTCTCTCGTTTTTCCCTCTGTATGCCCTTGGGGGGGTACTTCAAAAAAAGTCCCTTTCCCCCATACAAACCCGTCCCCCCTCAAAACCGGCTTTCATTTAAAACCCCCCCAAGCAAAACCCTTTGAGGTACTTACCAACTCGGAATACCATCTATGCACTGTGTATATATATATATATTTAATTTTATATATTTATATATTAAAATATAAAAAAATATATAAAAAATAAAAAAATTATATAATATATATTATATTTTATAAATAAAATAAATAAAAATAAAAAATTTTTTTTAAATTTATAAAATAATTTTAATAAAAAATTAAAAATTATATTAAATATAATTATTTTTAAAATAAAATAAAAGAAATTTAAATAATAAAAATATAAAAAAAAATGAAAAAAATAAAATTATAAATAATATCACAAAACCCCAAACCAACAGTAAAATTATGAAACCCCAATCCCCCCCTTTCCCCATTCTAAAAATTACCAAAATAAGTGAAAACCCCGGGAACCCCGGGGAATTTCAAAACCCCCCCATCTGGGTGGGTCACCCCCCCCTTTATTTAAATAAAAAAAAGGTTTTAAAAGGAAAGAATAAAGGAAAATTAAACAAAAAATTAAACCCTTTTTTACTTTTTGAGTTTGTGTGCATTTTATTTTTTTTTTTTTTATATTTTTTTTAAAAAACCCAAACCCACAAAAAAGAGTCACAAGAAAACAAACAAAATATTTGCACGAATAAAACCCCTTTAACACGGATATTGAAAACAATCCCCCTTTTCCCTTTAACATTTTTAACATTAAAAAAAAAAAAATTTTAACCAAAAATATTTCTGATCCCGGGAAATTTTTTAAAACGCCAAAACTAAATACAGTTGAATTTTTTTAAAAAATATTTAAAAATGAAACATAATTCTTCATCAAATTTCTTTTTATTTTTAAAATTTTTTTTTTTATTTTTTTTTTTTTGGGACCCCATTATAAAATCTACATGTTGGTTTTTCCCTAAAACTTAACAAAAAAAAAAACTCAACACTAAAAAAAAAAACAACCCTTTCCTAAAAGACACGGGAAGAACCTAAACCCTGAGTTTTCCCTTTAAACAAAACCTTTTTACACCCCTGTTTATTTTGTTCAAAACTTTATTTTAAAAAAACATTAAGATTACACCAAAACATTTCTCATAAAATTTATTTAGTATAGTAACCAAAATTATGTACTTAGATTTCGAAAACCCAAAAAACCTCCTGACAATTTTTTCGAGGAAAATTTAAAGCGTATCCCCACCCCAAAACCCCCAAATTCCCATATCATATTAAAACTTTGCCACTCTAGAATAAATGAAAAATTAAAAAAAAAAAAAAATCTGAGATGTTGCCTCCCCCCATCACCCCCCCGGTAACAGTTTGAACGGGTTTGAAATATCCCCTTAATCCTTTTGTGTATATACGTTCCTCCCTTTCATTAATTTCCCAAAAAGGGAAAGGGAAAAATGAATGGGCAAGTACAATGCCCACTCTGTACACAAAAACACTAACACGGGACAAAGTTAAATATACGGGAAAATAAAAGAGCCTAAATGCACCGGCCCCTCGCCTTACACAGTTTTTAAATTTGGGGATAGGAATCCTAAAAAAATTTTCCCTCGGGGGGCAACAAAAAAAAAACCCCGCATCTTTTAAAACCAAAAAATAATTCTTCGCTCATTATGTCCTAAAAAAAAAATTTTTTGGGGCCCTTTCTTTTAAAAGTATAAAAAAGGGACGCCTTGGGGGAACCCCACAAATCAAAAAAAATTCTTACCAAAAAACCCCCCACCCTCTCTCACAAAAGCCCCATTTTAATAACCGAACCCCCCCCACCCACACACACAGACTTCACACAGAAAATTGCACACAAAACACACCAACACCCCCACCCCAAAACAACCCCACACCCCAAAACACAAAAAACCCAAAACCCCACCACACCAAACAAACACTCAAACCCACTAAAACACACACACTCAACACACACACTCAAACCACCCCAACCTCAACACACACACTCAACAACACAACACCCACAACACAACAAACACACAAAAACCACACCAAACAACACAACACAAAAAGGGCCTTCACAAAGACAGGCCTTACATAAATTTTTATCTCCCCATACACTACGGGCATCCCCCAAACTCTTCTTTTCCCTTTTCTACAATCATCTCAAGTACTAAATCACTCACCCCCAAGAACCCAAACCCCCTTGCTGCCTTTCCCCGGCCCCCAACTGCATACCCGGTGCCACAGTCAGTCCCCATAACTCCCCGGGGAAAAAGAGCAACCCACTGCACCCATAAAAGCTCCTTTTCCCTTTTACCCCCCGCCCTTTAAAAACTCCCCCGCTAAGGCCTTGACCCTGACATTACCCCCCCCCCCCCTCATTCCCCAAGAAAAACAAAAAAAAAACCCCTTTTAATATCCCTTAACCCCCCGCTCCCTCATTAGCCCACTCCCCCCAAAGCCCCTAAAAGTAAAGCCCAAAGGGACCCCCCCCCTTCCCCCCTTTCCCCAAATAACCCAAAAAACCCCCCTCAACCACCCCCTTACTTTTTCCCCAAAAAAGGACAAAAATCACCAGGGGGAAAAGCATTTTCCACGTCGCCAAATGCACACTGAAGCATAAACTCCCCATATCCCAAATCTCCCTCAACCCCCTTTTTGACGCAAAGGCCCCCAAAAAGGGGGAATCTGTATACCCCCTTCTCTCCCCCTTGCGGGCTTTTTTTAGCTTTCAAAATTTCCCTCCAATTTCCCCCTTTCCAGTTATTTTTGGGGGGAAGTCCATCCCTTGCCGCCCCCATGATACTCTCCCCCACCGGGCCCCCCTATTCGAAAGGGACGCACACTCGCCCCTTTTAACAATCCCCCTAAAACAAATCCTCACAACCTCCCCCCCCCCTCCCACTCCCCCAAAAAAGTAAGCCCCGCCACCTCCCCCCCACGCCCCCCCCCTGCCCCCCCCTGCACTGGGGGTATCTCCCCCTTGACGTTTATTGCCCTCCCCCGGGGCCCCCAAATGCCAAAAAAACCCCAACCCCCCTGCCCGTTTCCCCCAGTCATTACTACACCCTCCCAACCACCCCCCCCAATACCCCATATATCCCTTTTAATGCCCCCCCTCTGTATGTCTGTTCCCTCAAAAATTTCTAAAGGGGAAATATACTGAGCCGCCCCCAAACCTTACTGAAAAACCAACAAATTTCCCCAAAATTCAAAACCCTTTGGTGAAAATTAACCTTTCCTGGCCCGAAGGCCACGTACCCCAAACCCACTCCCCTTTTTCCCAACCCCCCGAATTAATTTTTCAATTTTCCCCTGCCTGCCCCGCTGTTTTCCAAATCCCAAAAATTTCTTAATCCTTCAAATTTACATTCCACCCAAACCCCTGACCCAATCTCCCGCCCTACCCAGGTGCCCACCTCTAACAAAAATCGTTGCTTTTGTTTACCCTCATTCCGGTTACGGCCCCAAACTTTTTCGATGAAAATTTCCCCCCCCTTGAAAAATTCCCCCCTTCCCCTAAGTAAAATCGTCGTTCATCAACGTAAAAAACAACCCCCCCCTTTATTCCCCAACCCCCTCCCCACCAACTCTCGGTTTACAAGCTCATAAAAATTTGGGTTTTTGAACGCAAGACATTTTTAGCGTGAAAGTGGGCAACCCTCCCCAAACCCCTCTCCCCCTATGGGAAACCCAGAACCCCAAACCCCCCGTTCACCTGCAAAACCATATTGCCCCCGCATACAATGCATCCACCCACCCTACCACCCTGGCACCAAAAACCCCAAATCAACCCCAAACCTCACGCAAAAACACCCCGTTTTCCCCCCAAAACATACCATTCCCCCAATCAACCCCCAAAACCCCCCCCCCCCCCTCCACACCCCCTAAGAAAAAACCCCTTTTTCCCCCCCGTGTCCTTTCCCGGCTTTTCCCCCCCTGGGAAACCCAAAAACTGACCTCTGTTTTAAAAAGGGGGCCCCGAGAACGCCTTTATTTTTATTCCCTAGAATCTTTGCAATACCTTATAGTCCCCGCCATATTAAAAGGGAAAATTTCCCGGGAAACAATCGTGCCCTGCCCCTTTCCCCTTTTTTGGTTCTAATACAACTGGCCTGTTTCGTTTTTGATCCCCCCCCATTCTCTTTTTCCCTCTAGCCTATTTTTTTTTAAAAAAAAAAACCCCAAAATAAAAAAATGGGGGTCATGCACCCCCAAAGAGCCCCATAAAATCAATTTGGCAACCGTCCCCAAACCCGGCGCCTTTCCCCTATTCATGCCCCGAAGACCCCATCGCCCCCCACCCTCCCTAATATCAGCCTCCAAACCCCCCCCCCTATCCTTTTTCCTATAGCCTTATGAACCCCCCCCTCCCCGAAAGACGCCTGCCAGGCGCCCCGCCCCCCCCTTCTCTCCCTTTTTCCCCCCTGAGCCCTTCACCTGCATAAAAACTCAAACTCTCAGTGGAGAAGAGGACCTCACCTTCCCGGGGAATTTCCCCCCAAATTTCCCCCCACTAGATCTCTAAAATGAATTTAAAGTGTTCCTTCCCAAAGCTCCCCAAACTTACGCAGCACATAAACCCCGTCGGGTTTTTCCCCCCACAACACATCGTCCAAACCCCGAAAAGAAAAAGTTTTTCGCGTCAAAACGTTATTTTAATCCCCCCTCAAATTTCCCAAACCCCGAAACAGTGCTATATTTTCCCCCCCCCCACCCACCCCCCCCAAAATGCCTGCAAAATGTCCCTCCCAAAAAATTTTTCAAAACCCTACCCCCATCTCCCCCCACCCCCGGCCCTTGGGGGCTCTATAAAAAATTTTGCGACCCAGGGGTTTTGCCTGCAACCCCACCCTTCTTCAAGCTCCCTAAGGCCCCATCCCAACTCCCCAAAAACCCCCTTTCCCCAATCCCTCAAAACCCATCCCCCCCCCCTTTCCCCCAGCACCCACATTCCCAAATTCCAATAGCCGGGGTAAATCTGCCCAACCCCTTTCCCCCGACAGATCCACTATCATGCCCCAAGGTCCCCCAAACCCACATCAAAAATCCCGTACCCCCCCACTCCCAAAACCCCCCAAAGACGTAAATGTTATCCCCTTTCAGCATACCCCTTTTCAATGAACGTGGGGCCCCACCTTTTAACCTCCCCCCCCCGCAACATCTTTCGACCCCCCACGTCCCCCCAACACATCCCTTTAAAAACGTAATACACAAAACCCCCCACCCTCGGTTCAACATCCCGGCCCCGAATTACACAATTCCAACCCCAAAAAAAAAAAAAAAAAAAATCGTGAGGGAGGCAATTTCCCCCAAAAAGGGACAATAAGCTTTCCCCCACAAAAAACCGCCCTTTTTCTCGGGTATTGCTCGCGCGGGATTAACTCCTATGGGAAAAATGCCCTTTTATCACCCCATACACCCTCTACCCGCACAACCCTCCCCCCTGCCCCCTCCCAACCCGTGACCCCCAAAGGGGGGTGGGGCCCCCTTAATCGGGGGGGGGAATTTGCCACCCCCCCCTTTCAAAATGAAAACCCCAAAATAACGTACAAATTATTCCCTTTCAACAACAATCACCCACCAATTTTTATGATTGTGTTCCTGAAAAAACCACAAACCCCCTGGAACCCACGTAAGCCATACTAAAACCCCACCTTTTTTGTTTTCAGCCCAAAACCGTTATTTTTAAAAAGGGGGGGGTAAAACCCCCAAATTTTTTAAAAAACGGCGGCTTTCCCCCTATGCCTCGTGGCTTGCCCACCATCCCTTTTCCTGTGCGTTCCCACCCACGCCTCACCGACCCTTTCCCCCGGCTCCCTCCCCAAACCCTTTTTCCTTTTAAATACAGAAATTTAGGATCCACTAGATCCCCTTTTGGGCCAGCAAATCCTCATCCTTTCCCCAAACTTTTTTTGGCCCCCCTCTGCCCCGGCCCTGAGTACCTCCTCGGGCCCCCCAAACCCTGGGCCCGCAGGCCTTTTCCCAAACCACTACCCCACACCCTGTCCCTTTATCCGGGAAAATTCTCCTGATGGACCTCCACCCCCACCCCCTTTCTTTTAAACGAGTTCCCCAACCAAAAAATGGTTTTTGGGTTTTAAAACAGACTCGTTCCTCCCTCCATCCCTGGGCACACTTAAGGTTGGCGGTCCCCGACCCGTCCAAAAAACCTCTTTAAAAACTTCCTCCATAAATCTTCCCCGAGGGCCATCTTTCCTTCCTGTTTGGGGCCCCCCCCCCCGGGGGGGGGCCCCCCCGTCTGTTTCCCCCCAGCCTACCCCCGGGGTGTAACCGGTACCGACCGTCGGTACTTCCCCAAACAACCTCTTCACCCCCAAAAAACCCCTCGTCCCCGCCCCCCCTCTCCCAACTCAGGGGATCAACTCACAAGGGCCCCTGCTCCACTGCCAACGTACCCCGGAGCCCTGGGAGGCTGCCTTCCCAAAACACTGTCGGGCCAAAAAGGGCGTTGGGGCTACATAACGGGCAGGTCCTTCTTTTGGCCCCATAGTGAAAAAGGAAACCTTTTCGGGCCCTTGGGAAACCAAATAGCAAAAAACGGAGGACGGTATAAAGGGCCTAAACCCCCAAAGTCCCTTTTGGGGGGGTATAAGAACCCCCAGGGGTCCCTCTTTTGGCCCCCTTTTCCATTCCCAAACGTTGAAATGACTTTACCATAACTTTGAAGATCTCCTGTATAATATATGCAGTCGCCTCGAAAAGGGGGGTTTTCTCACCCACCACGTATGTACCCAGTACGTCGTGCGACGCGTCACGGGCCCAATTTTAAATCACCCTTTTCCTTTGGGATCGTCAACAAGTCTGTCGTAAAACCCGGGTACGATTCAAATTTCAGGAATTCTTGGGCATCCCAAATTTTTAATTTCCAAAAACCATATTTCTTTAAACGTTGGGGGGCCCCCAAAGACCTTCCCCTGATGATAGTGGGTACAATGTATTATCGTTTTTCCAGTGAGCGTGCCCCCGTACCCTCTGTATAAAAAATGGGTTGAACCGTGACCCAACCGATTCGCCCCTTTTTTCCTTCCAGTTTTCAAAAAGGGCACCACCAAAAGGGCGGTGTAGCTACTAGGGGTGCGTCCCTCTCCCCCGGGGGGTCGGGAGACGAAATGGCAGGGGATTTTTGTTTTAGGAAATTTGCGGTCCCTTTTCAAAAAATTTAGCGTAAGCCTGGCGCTCCGTCCCCCGGGAACTCCAAACAATGTGTAAATAAGCTGTTTCCCCCCAGAAAACAAATTGGGGGATACCGTGGCTTTTCCGGTTTTTTTAGTGCGGGGTTAGTGGGCCTTTCACGCAAACCTGAATGAACCAAATGCCCCTCCATACACCCAGGGTACTTTCTTCAAATTTGTAAAAATATTGGGTGCACCTGAAATCTAAGTACACTTAATGCAGAAATGACACCTCGCTTGGCGTCTCTCTCTAACCCCCCTCCCCTCCTATGCCCCGATCCACCCAACTGGAAGGTGGGTGTAACAGATTCTCGAAAATACAAGCTATATTTTCCACAGACTCTAGGGACCCAAGATTTTCCAATGGCTCGTTACTTCGAGCTTGTATTATATAAAGAATTGTCGTAGGACTCTGATTTGTCAGTGGGAAAAGTGGATGGTCAAGGGGCCTCATTCTACCTACAGTTTTATCTGAGCACGAAATTGAACTCTCGGTTTCCTTTAATATCTCTTCAGTTTTCCTTAGTTAAAGTTTGTCACATGGAAGGGCATAAATTTTCGGTGACAACGGGAATTAGTTTGGGAATTACCGGACAAAATCTTTAATCTTTTATAGCTGCTAAGTTCCAAGAGATGATGAAACTGGAAGAGAAGAAATTAGCGGGAAAGAACTTAAAGAGAAAGCGAGTATATAACAGACCTGAACGTGAAGAAAGAGCAAACGAAAGAGAAAGTGAAGAAAGAGAAAAAAAGATGAGAACATGAAATGAGTGATCGTGAGTTAGAAAGATTGTACCTTGAGTTAGAACAAAAGAAATTAGTATTCTCACACTGTACCTATGCCTAACTTTCCTCCCTTCACGAAGGGAGAAAAAAAATTCTTACATCATAAGATTTGAAAATACCGTTGCCCTCTGTGAATGGCCCCCTGACACCTGGTCTGCCAGATTAGGTACGTTATTGTCTGGTTCTGCCCTACATATCTATACCACTTTCATATGTGATTACAATTTGTTAAAAAAAAAAGAATATCCTCAAGGTTTAGAAAAGATCCTGAATTCTTTTAGAAAAGAATTCCGGTACGCAGCACTATAACACGACCGAAAATTTCAACAATTCCAGCTTCATTGTCTGCATCGCTCTTGGGCCGTGTAGACCCCCTTGCCTGACGCTCCTCAGTAACCTGACAGCAGTGGTACGAGGAGGTGTTGTGCATTCGCTGCCTGGATGAGGTAGAGTGCGGTCGTGCTTTGCACCCCTCTACTGTTTCCCAGACGAGCTACTCAGTCAACAACATGGTGCCAGGTGTGCGCAGGAGAGTGAATACTGTGGGCATTGAACTTATTAGTGGGGCTTTAACGCCTACGTCAGTCGATGTGTTATTGCCCAAAATTATACGAGAGACATACGGCATCAGAGACGAGGATTTAAAATGGAGTGGCACTGAACGGTGTATATAGAATTTTCGTGAAAGTGCTAACTGCTCAAGTATACGAGGCTTTGGTTGATTGTTACCAAGATGTCAGCATTAACGTAACACCGGCAGTGAGGGTCAAGTTGACTGATGTATCACGACATTATTCGTGGGTTAAGCTCCGCAACGTGCCTTTTGAGGCTGATGAGGTAGATATTCGAAATGTATTCGAACGTTATGGAACTGTACATCTGGCCCAACCTGGCAAATGGGTAAAAGGGGCTTACACAGGATTTCCTGAGGGTTCTTTTAATCTCAAGATGACGCTAAGGCATCCTATACCCTCGTACGTATAACTCGAAGAGTTTTGAACCCAGGTAATGGTAGCGTATGAGGGGCAGAGACGTACATGCCGACTGTGTGGCGAATATGACCATATGGCGGCAGACTGTAGCAAGCGGAGTATGGCTCCTGGGCCGGCAAGGGGTGGAGCACCTGCGCATGAGCACCCGATGCTTAAGGAAGAACAGGGGCAAGGAGGAGGGCATGGTCGCATGTGGAGTGAAGAGGTAGTGGCTCCTGTGGAATCGGAAGAAGGGGTGATCCATGAGTCACCTGGCCCATCAACAGTGACTCCTGGGCCGGCAAGGGGCGGAGCACCTGCGCATGAGCACCCGATGCCTAAAGAAGCACGGGTGCAAGGAGGAGGGCGTGGTCGCATGTGGAGTGAAGAGGTGGTGGCTCCGCCTGTGGAATCGGAAGAAGTGGTGATCCATGAATCACCTGGCCCATCAACAGTACAGTTGTCAAGTGAGGAGGTGCAGGAGGGCGCAGCAGTGAAGGCTATTGAGGAGGAGTTGGAGACGGTGATACAGGCTATGTTGCAGTCTACGGAGGTGGAGAATTACAGCGAAGAAGAAACTGGGATCAGGGCAGAAGGTGTGTGTGGGGAAGGGGAGGATCAGGTGGCACCTGTGGTGCACGGTGCGAGTGCCATGGAAGGACATGGAGGCGGATTAAGGGTGGTAGAGGTGGAAGTCCATTGTGCTGGCTCCCAGGACTCAGATATGGAAACTGAGGGACCTACAAGGAAAAGGGCAGCAGCGTCAGATTCGGACGATGTTCTGACGCCGGCGCAAAGGCCGGGGAAAAAGACATGGGGTTATGGTACCCAGAGTGACTCTGCGAGAGGGACACAACAGAAGGGGGGGGATGGTTGGGAAGGAGGGGGGAGTCTGTGGCAAAGGCACAGTCCAGGGGAATGGTCTGAAAGGGAAGAATCTTGACATGAGATGGGGAAGGAAACCTTAAACTGGCCTCAGGTGTGTAACAATAAATATTAATGGTCTGTGTGATGGGGTTAAACGGGAGTGTTGCTTCAGGATTGTTTTTGAATAGGTACAAGGTTGACGTAGCATTTGTGCAGGAGCACAATTTTAAGCTTGGTCGTGAATTAGTGGTGCCTGGGTATCAGGCTTATGTGTTGCCGTCTGAGCGTTTAAAAGGAGGAGTGGGTGTGTTGATCAGGGAGGCGAGCCCGTTTGTATTGCATAGGAAAGAGGGGGGGAGGGGGGAGAGTATTACGTGTGGAAGGATGGTGGATGGGAGAGAGAATGGAGTTTGTGTGTGTGTATGCCCCAGCAGAAAGTGACGTGAAACTGAAGATGGATTTTGTGCGGGAGGAGCTCGTGTACTACCTACGCACGTTGCCGTCTGTGGCGATTGTGGGGGGGGGGGGGGGGGAATTGGAATTGTGTAATTAAGAGGACCAACGTGGAACCCAGAGGAGCGGGATATTTTTCCTCAGTCTTGGGGGGCCTGCTTAGAGATCTTCAGTTACGTGATGCTTTCGGGGGAGGTCTGTAGGAGGTGGAACATACGTTTATAAGAAGGGGATATGCAGCTCGTTTGGACAGGTTATATTTATCTCAGAGGGTTTTCGTAGAGTCTTTTAAAACTATTGAGATGGTGTCTTCCGATCATAGGGCGGTATTAGTGGAGGTGGGATGGGATGCTTTGGCTCGTAGGCAGGGAAGTTATTGGAAACTGAACACGATGGTTTTGGGGGATAGGGAGGGAGTGGAAGCGTTTGCAATATTTTGGGAACAGCTCTGTGCCGACAGAAGGACTGAGGAAGATGTGGTAGGATGGTGGGATAGTGTGGCTAAGTTAAGAATACGTCAATTTTATGTGAGGGAGGGCAAACGCATTAATCAATTGCGGTATGGTTTGTCAAATTACTTAGAATCTAGATTACGGGATTGTTACGAGGGGGGGGCAGTGGCCGGGGTGTACCCGGTGGAGGATATACACATGTTGAAGGACAGAATACGGGATTTGCAAGAAGAACGTTTTGCAGCTGTACGGGTACAGGTGGGGTTGGACGAAGTACTCTGGGGCGACAAGCCATCAGCTTGTGTGCTGCGAGGACAGAAGGTACGACAGCGAACGACTACAACACCGGGTTTGCAAGTCATATCTTCTGTGGGGGGGTTTTAGAGAGGGTCAGGTATTAAGGGACACCAAGGGGATGAGTGCATATGCAGATAGATGGTTTTGAGAATACGGGAAAAGTAGTGGGGTGGATGGCGAGGTTCTTGGGAAGGTATGTGAGTATGTGCCCGTGCAAACTGGGGAGGAGTGATCGGGAGGCACTGGGTGGGGTCATTGAGGAGGGGGAAAAATGGGAGAGCCCTTATGGACATGAGGAAGGGTAAGGCACCCGGATCGATGGTTTATCAAGCAATTTTATGTACAGCATTGGGGTCTGCTTGGGGGTTTCCTAGAAAGGGTTTTAATGAATGCCATGAAAGACGGAGGTAAGATGGGAGAATCTCGGGCAACGGCGGTGGTTGGTTTGGTCCCAAAGGGTAGCAGCAGAGTACCCTTGGGGTTTACCGAGCCATTTCGTTGCTTTGTGCTGATTATAAATTATTTGCGAAAATTTTTGGGAATCGGCTTAAATGTGTTGTGGGGAGGGTCGTGTTTTTAGTCTCAGTTTGGTTTTTACCTGGTAGGTCAATGAGCGAGGGCCACGGGATTATCAAAGGGGGTTTCCTGGAGGACCCCTGGGAAAGGGGAAGAGGGGCGTTGGTGGCGTGGATTGGCAAGGGGCTTATGAATAGGGTGGAAAGAAAGGCTTTGAGGGGATTTCTCCTACGACAGGGGTTTGGCGAAGAAATAGTGGGGTGGGTGGATACGTTGTACTCAAATGCGAAGGGAAGGGTGCAAATCAATGGGTGTGTGGGGGGGGGAGTCAACATGGAGCGGGGTCTTCGGCAGGGATGTCCTTTATCACAAATATTGTTTGCAAAGTGTTCAGGATCCCTTTTATAGAATGGTGGAGGATCGTCTAAGGACGGGGGGAGGGATGGAGAGCTGAAGTCGTGGCCTGGTTTGGTGGGCTATGTTGATGATACCACTATTTTGGTAAGTGAGGAGTCAGGGTTTTAGGACTTTTGGGGGAAGTTGTACACACTTTTGGGGAGAGCTACTGGGATGAAGGTAAATCTGGAAAAGTCAATGATCATGGGGCTGGGAGAGTGGGCAGAGAGATTAGATTGGGGATGTGATGTTGTGCAGCGGAGGACTGGGAGTCTGAAAATCTGCGGTGTCATGTATGAGGCTGACCTGAGTGCTGCAAGGGTTAGCAATTCGAATAGGATGGTGGAACAGGTGCAGCGACGGTTGGGAATGCTGCGACCTCACCATTTATCCCTTAGGCAACGTGCAATTGTCATCAATGTATTACTATATAGTAAAGTGTGGTTTGTTTCGGCTGTGATGCGTTAACAGGAACGGCGATCACGAGTATTCTTAGAATGGTGTTCAAATTTTTGTGGGGTTCAGGGTGCAACTGGTTGCGAAGGGAGGTTTTTTTTATATATTTTATTTAAAACATGATATTACAAAAAATATAATATATAAAACTCATGTAGGGCTATAACATTAACACAATCCTACCTACAGCTAACATTACACACCACACTTACAACTCCGTGTGGGTACAACCCCCCCCCCTCTGTTCCGTCATCCAATCACTTAAACCAAACATGTTGGAGATACATGTACAAATATTTATAGGTACATCTATAAAAAAATGAACAAGAACAACATCAATAAAACAATATATAAACACAAAACAATCCAGCAACATCTTACAGTCTACTATACACAAGTTTTAAAACATATCACAATTTAAGAAGGAATAAAGTTATAATAACAAAGGCCACAAAAAGGCTATGAACAAAACTCCTAAAATTACAACCTCAACACAATAATGCACAAAGCTTAATGACAATCACCCATAATACAATTCGCAACAAATACACCAGACCTACGATATGCCTTATTAAGAAACCTGTGCTGCAACACAGGTGACCTATCATCCCCCCCCCCATTCACACACACGCATTGAAAACTAACCCCATCACCAACCTGAATAAGCATGACATAAATTATCCTCAATTTAGGATTATTATGACACATGTCACTTGAGGAAACATTATTTACAACCATGAATGGTACAATACCTTAAATAAGAATAATAAGAATAATAGGTAATTACGTCAAACTGATGCTGGACCACGTTACAAAAAAAGGCAAAATAACTCAGTTCTTCAAGGCAATAGTGAAAGGAAAACCCTCTCAAGAAAATTCAAATTCAATTGCAATACCAGTGCAAGTGGAACATAATACGCTACCAAAGAAATATACATGTTATATAATTTATAGGTTATACATTAATACACGTTATATATTTAATCTGCTCCTTACACCTTCCCCATCAAGGGAACTAAGCAAAACTTATCTTGCACAACCTCTCATCTGGTCACACACTAGTACCTCCAATCACACCCAACCACATCACTGCATACCCAAGGAGGTAAGCCCGTTGAAATCCCCTGAACCCTACCCCCCCTTTTACCACCCTACTCACCTCGGCAGTTAAAGCCCCTTATAACGCCAATAAATTCCCTATTGTTAGTCCTCTATAACCCTCAGAAAAATACTCTTCCCACCTTTTCCCAAAAATGTCTCTATTGCGACACAAAGTTCGTTGAAACGTCGCCGCCAAAATCCTTCTCATCACATCCCCACCCACCTTCCCCCTCATACCCCATAAAACATATATGTAGTCCACGATGACATATGCTAAACCTCTTACCACACTCATCCACACCACTCATATCAAGACTCAACGCTCGCAATACCGACACACCTTGACCCCCCACCCTCACCACTACCTTACTCATCCATACCCTGATGCACTCCAAACCTTCACAAAAATAGACGACATGATACGCAGTCTCTTCCCCACTGCATCTGCCACACCCCCCACCCTAAATAACCCTCCTATCTCGGAGCATCGCTCCCATTGGCAAAATCCCATGCAGGAAACGGTACATAACCTCACGCGCCCTATGTCGTATCCTTAATTTACTAAATCTTCGCCATATTACATCCCATGCATACATGGGGTAGATCCCTTCAACTGGCGCCACTACATATCCCCATAACGATTTACACAAAGTTCCCACCTTTACTTTTCCCGGTTCCCTGGCTAACATTAAGGCACGTAACACTGTTTCACATTCCTTCATTTCCGCCCCTCCATACCATTTCCTCATGTGAGCATGTACCTTATCTAGCTGACCCTCCCTCCATCCACCTGCACTCATCACTTCCCTCTTAATAAACACACATTTCACGCGCTTTCTCAAGTCCAACAAACCCAACCCTCCCCTACATACCGGCAATGTCACTACCTCCCTTCGCAACCAGTTGCACCCTGAACCCCACAAAAATTTGAACACCATTCTAAGAATACTCGTGATCGCCGTTCCTGATAACGGCATCACAGCCGAAACAAACCAGACTTTACTATATAGTAATACATTGATGACAATTGCACTTTGCCTAAGGGTTAAATGGTGAGGTCGCAGCATTCCCATCCGTCGCTGCACCTGTTCCACCATCCTATTCGAATTGCTAACCCTTGCAGCACTCAGGTCAGCCTCATACATGACACCGCAGATTTTCAGACTCCCAGTCCTCCGCTGCACAACATCACATCCCCAATCTAATCTCTCTGCCCACTCTCCCAGCCCCATGATCATTGACTTTTCCAGATTTACCTTCATCCCAGTAGCTCTCCCAAAAGTGTGTACAACTTCCCCCAAAAGTCCTAACCGTGACTCCTCACTTACCAAAATAGTGGTATCATCAACATAGCCCACCAAACCAGGCCACGACTTCAGCTCTCCATCCCTCCCCCCCGTCCTTAGACGATCCTCCACCATTCTATAAAAGGGATCCTGAACACATGCAAACAATATTTGTGATAAAGGACATCCCTGCCGAAGACCCCGCTCCATGTTGACTCCCCCCCCCCACACACCCATTGATTTGCACCCTTACCTTCGCATTTGAGTACAACGTATCCACCCACCCCACTATTTCTTCGCCAAACCCCTGTCGTAGGAGAATATCCCTCAAAGCCTTTCTTTCCACCCTATCATAAGCCCCTTGCCAATCCAACGCCACCAACGCCCCTCTTCCCCTTTCCATGTCCTCCAGGAACCCCTTGATAATCCCGTGGCCCTCGCTCATTGACCTACCAGGTAAACCAAACTGAGACTCAAACACGACCCTCCCCACAACACATTTAAGCCGATTCCCAAGAATTTTCGCAAATAATTTATAATCAGCACAAAGCAACGAAATGGCTCGGTAATCCCGAAGGGTACTCTGCTGCTTACCCTTTGGGACCAACACCACCACCGCCGTTGCCTGAGATTCTCCCATCTTACCTCCGTCTTTCATGGCATTCATTAACCTTACTAGGAAATCCCTAAGCAGACCCCAGTTCTGTACATAAAATTCGCTTGGTAAACCACCGATCCTGGGTGCCTTACCCTTTGTCATGTCCATAAGGGCTCTCCATGTTTCCCCCTCCTCAATGACCCCACCCAGTGCCTCCCGATCACTCCTCCCCAGTTTGCACGGCACATACTCACATACCTTCCCAAGAACCTCGCCATCCACCCCACTACTTTTCCCGTATTCCTCAAACCATCTATCTGCATATGCACTCATCCCCTTGGTGTCCCTTAATACCTGACCCTCTCTAAAACCCCCCACAGAAGATATGACTTGCAAACCCGGTATTGTAGTCGTTCGCTGTCGTACCTTCTGTCCTCGCAGCACAGAAGCTGATGGCTTGTCGCCCCAGAGTACTTCGTCCAACCCCACCTGTACCCGTACAGCTGCAAAACGTTCTTCTTGCAAATCCCGTATTCTGTCCTTCAACATGTGTATATCCTCCACCGGGTACACCCCGGCCACGGCCCCTCCCTCGTAACAATCCCGTAATCTAGATTCTAAGTAATTTGACAAACCATACCGCAATTGATTAATGCGTTTGCCCTCCCTCACTTAAAATTGACGTATTCTTAACTTAGCCACACTATCCCACCATCCTACCACATCTTCCTCAGTCCTTCTGTCGGCACAGAGCTGTTCCCAAAATATTGCAAACGCTTCCACTTCCTCCCTATCCCCCAAAACCATCGTGTTCAGTTTCCAATAACTTCCCTGCCTACGAGCCAAAGCATCCCATCCCACCTCCACTAAAACCGCCCTATGATCGGAAGACACCATCTCAATAGTTTTAAAAGACTCTACCAAAACCCTCTGAGATAAATATAACCTGTCCAAACGAGCCGCATATCCCCTTCTTATAAACGTATGTTCCACCTCCCACAGACCTCCCCCGAAAGCATCACGTAACTGAAGATCTCTAAGCAGGCCCCCCAAGACTGAGGAAAATTATCCCGCTCCTCTGGGTTCCACGTCGGTCCTCTTAATTACACAATTCCAATCCCCCCCCCCACAATCGCCACAGACGGCAACGTGCGTAGGTAGTACACGAGCTCCTCCCGCACAAAATCCATCTTCACTTTTACGTCACTTTCTGCTGGGGCATACACACACACAAACGCCACTCTCTCTCCCATCCACCATCCTTCCACACGTAATATACTCTCCCCCCCCCCCCCCCCACTCTTTCCTATGCAATACAAACGGGCTCACCTCCCTGATCAACACACCCACTCCTCCTTTTAAACGCTCAGACGGCAACACATAATTCACCACTAATTCACGACCAAGCTTAAAATTGTGCTCCTGCACAAATGCTACGTCAACCTTGTACCTATTCAAAAACATCCTGAAGCACTCCCGTTTAACCCCATCACACAGACCATTAATATTTATTGTTACACACCTGAGGCCAGTTTAAGGTTTCTTTCCCCGCCTCATGTCAAGATTCTTCCCTTTCAGACCATTCCCCTGGACTGTGCCTTTGCCACAGACTCCCCCCTCCTTCCCAACCATCCCCCCCCTTCTGTTGTGTCCCTATCGCAGAGTCACTCTGGGTACCATAACCCCACGTCTTTTTCCCCGGCCTTTGCGCCGGCGTCAGAACATCGTCCGAATCTGACGCTGCTGCCCTTTTCCTTGTAGGTCCCTCAGTTTCCATATCTGAGTCCTGGGAGCCAGCACAATGGACTTCCACCTCTACCACCCTTAATCCGCCTCCATGTCCTTCCATGGCACTCGCACTGTCCACCACAGGTGCCACCTGATCCTCCCCTTCCCCACACACACCTTCTGCCCTGATCCCAGGTTCTTGTTCGCTGTAATTCTCCACCTCCGTAGACTGCAACATAGCCTGTGTCACCGTCTCCAACTCCTCCTCAATAGCCTTCACTGCTGCGCCCTCCTTTCACTCCTCACTTGACAACTGTACTGTTGATGGGCCAGGTGATTCATGGATCACCACTTCTTCCGATTCCACAGGCGGAGCCACCACCTCTTCACTCCACATGCGACCACGCCCTCCTCCTTGCACCCGTTCTTCTTTAGGCATCGGGTGCTCATGCACAGGTGCTCCGCCCCTTGCCGGCCCAGGAGTCACTGTTGATGGGCCAGGTGACTCATGGATCACCCCTTCTTCCGATTCCACAGGAGCCACTACCTCTTCACTCCACATGCGACCACGCCCTCCTCCTTGCCCCCGTTCTTCCTTAGGCATCGGGTGCTCATGCGCAGGTGCTCCACCCCTTGCTGGCCCAGGAGCCATACTTCCGCTTGCCACAGTCTGCGCCATTAGGTCATATTCGCCACACAGTCGGCACGTACGTCTCTGCCCCGCATACGCTACCATTACCTGGTGTTCTAAACTTCTTCGAGATATACGTACGAGGGTATAGGATGCCTTAGCGTCATCTTGAGATTAAAGAACCCTCAGGAAATCTGTGTAAGCACCTTTTAACCCATTTGCCAGGTTGGGCCAGATGTACAGTTCCATAACGTTCGAATACATTTCGAATATCTACCTCATCAGCCTCAAAAGGCACGTTGCGGAGCTTAACCCACGAATAATGTCGTGATACATCAGTCAACTTGACCCTCACTGCCGGTGTTACGTTAATGCTGACATCTTGGTAACGATCAACCAAAGCCTCGTATACTTGAGCAGTTAGCACTTTCACGAAAATTCTGTATACACCGTTCAGCGCCACTCCATATAAATCCTCGTCTCTGATGCCGTATGTCTCTCGTATAATTTTGGGCAATAACACATCGACTGACGTAGGCGTTAAAGCCCCACTAATTAGTTCAATGCCCACAGTATTCACTCTCCTGTGCACACCTGTTACCATGTTGTTGACTGAGTAGCTCGTCTGGGAAACAGTAGAGGGGTGCAAAGCACGACCGCACTCTACCTCATCCAGGCAGCGAATGCAAAACACCTCCTCGTACCACTGCTGGCAGGTTACTGAGGAGCGTCAGGCAAGGGGGTCTACACGGCCCAAGAGCGATGCAGACAATGCGAAGGGAGGTAGTGACATTGCCGGTATGTAGGGGAGGGTTGGGTTTGTTGGACTTGAGAAAGCGCGTGAAATGTGTGTTTATTAAGAGGGAAGTGATGAGTGCAGGTGGATGGAGGGAGGGTCAGCTAGATAAGGTACATGCTCACATGAGGAAATGGTATGGAGGGGCGGAAATGAAGGAATGTGAAACAGTGTTACGTGCCTTAATGTTAGCCAGGGAACCGGGAAAAATAAAGGTGGGAACTTTGTGTAAATCGTTAGGGGATATGTAGTGGCGCCAGTTGAAGGGATCTACCCCATGTATGCATGGGATGTAATATGGCGAAGATTTAGTAAATTAAGGATACGACCTAGGGCGCGTGAGGTTATGTACCGTTTCCTGCATGGGATTTTTGCCAATGGGAGCGATGCTCCGAATAGGAGGGTTATTTAGGGTGGGGGGTGTGGCAGATGCAGTGGGGAAGAGACTGCGTATCATGTCGTCTATTTTTGTGAAGGTTTGGAGTGCATCAGGGTATGGATGAGTAAGGTAGTGGTGAGGGTGGGGGGTCAAGGTGTGTCGGTATTGCGAGCGTTGAGTCTTGATATGAGTGGTGTGGATGAGAGTGTGGTAAGAAAGGTTTAGCATATGTCATCGTGGACTACATATATGTTTTATGGGGTATGTGGGGGAAGGTGGGTGGGGATGTGATGAGAAGGATTTTGGCGGCGACGTTTTATCGAACTTTGTGTCGCAATAGAGACATTTTTGGGAAAAGGTGGGAAGAGTATTTTTCTGAGGGTTATAGAGGACTAACAATAGGGAATTTATTGGCTTTATAAGGGGCTTTAACTGCCGGGGTGAGTAGGTTGGTAAAAGGGGGTGGGTGTTCAGGGGATTTCAACGGGCTCACCTCCTTGGGAATGCAGTGATGTGGTTGGGTGTGATTGGAGGTACTAGTGTGTGACCAGATGAGAGGTTGTGCAAGATAAGTTTTGCTTAGTTCCCTTGATGGGGAAGGTGTAAGGAGCAGATTAAATATATAACATGTATTAATGTATAACCTATAAATTATATAACATGTATATTTCTTTGGTAGCGTATTATGTTCCACTTGCACTGGTATTGCAATTGAATTTGAATTTTCTTGAGAGGGTTTTCCTTTCACTATTGCCTTGAAGAACTGAGTTATTTTGCCTTTTTTTGTAACGTGGTCCAGCATCAGTTTGACGTAATTACCTATTATTATTATTATTCATATTTAAGGTATTGTACCATTCATGGTTGTAAATAATGTTTCCTTAAGTGACATGTGTCATAATAATCCTAAATTGAGGATAATTTATGTCATGCTTATTCTGCTTGGTGATGGGGTTAGTTTTCAATGCGTGTGTGTGAATGGGGGGGGGGATGATAGGTCACCTGTGTTGCAGCACAGGTTTCTTAATAAGGCATATTGTAGGTCTGATGTATTTGTTGCGAATTGTATTATGGGTGATTGTCATTAAGCTTGGTGCATTATTGTGTTGAGGTTGTAATTTTAGGAGTTTTGTTCATAGCCATTTTGTGGCCTTTGTTATTATAACTTTATTCCTTCTTAAATTGTGATATGTTTTAAAACTTGTGTATAGTAGACTGTCAGATGTTGCCTGGATTGTTTTGTGTTTATATATTGTTTTATTGATGTTGTTCTTGTTCATTTTTTTATAGATGTACCTATAAATATTTGTACATGTATCTCCAACATGTTTGGTTTAAGTGATTGGATGAGGGAACAGAGGGGGGAGGGGTTTGTACCCACACGGAGTTGTAAGTGTGGTGTGTAATGTTAGCTGTAGGTAGGATTGTGTTAATGTTATAGCCCTACATGAGTTTTATATATTATATTTTTGTAATATCATGTTTTAAATAAAATATAAAAAAAAAAATTCCAGATTAGACTCTTGACTTTTCGACATTTGGATTAAAAACCCGGAATTGATCGGGATTATGAATCTCTTGGAGATCTCGTGGGTATCTACCAGTTCCTGTTGACTCTTCCTTACAACTTTCGAACTTTCTTTAGATAACCTAACTTAAAACAGCCTTTTGGGTTTGGGGGGGTTGAAAATCTGGGGGAATTATAAATTCTTTGGGCCCAAAGGCTTAAAAAGGGATAATTGGGGTTTTTCAAAAGGGGGAATTTCAAAAAATTTAACCCAACTTTGGGGGGTTTTTTTAAAGTTTTTTTCAAAGCCTTTTTGGGGCCCTTTTGGAAAAAAACCCTTTTTCCCCCCTTTTTAAAAATTGTAAAAGTTGTTTAAAATTTGAAAAGGATCTTCGTTTTGCCATTTTTTGGGGTGAATTTTTTTCCCCAAAATTAAACGTTTTTTTTAAAAGTTTTAAACCAAAAAAATTTAAACCCCAAAATGGGGGTTCAATAGGATAGGGTACGGGGGAAATTTTGAAACCCAAGGGGTTTTAATTGGGGAAATTTGTTAAGGGAGGGTTTTAATTTTTTTTCCCCCTATTTTATTTTTTTTGAAATACTTTTTAAATAAAAAAAAAAAAAAATTCCAATTAGACTCCCCATTTCCCAGGAAAAACCCTTAGGGGGTTTTAATAATCCGGGGAATTTTTCTAATTTTGTTGGCCCCCACTTTTGACCTTTTTTTTAGGTCCTCAAAACGCCAAAAAGGTTGAAACCTTTGTACTATACCAAAATCTTTTTAGAAAAATTAAACCAAATAAAGGGTTAAAAAAAAAGGTAACCCATTGGGGAAAAACCTTCTAACCCCTTTTATTTAAAATGCCCAATAGGGAAAAAAGGAAATAAAACGCCCCAAATTTCCCCCCTTTTAAATTTAAAAAACCTTTGCCCCTTAAAAAAATTTTAAAAAAAGGAAAAACCCCCTTTTCATAAATTGAAAGCCCGTGTAAAAAGAACCAAGCTTTTTCCTGTAGGGAAAATTAGAAAAATTAAGGGGGCCCAAAAATATTAAAAAATAGCCATTGGGTTTTTAACAAAACCCCCCCCAACCCCCCCCCCCCCCCCCCCCCCCCAAAGGTACGTTTGGGCCCCATTTAAAACCAAACCCCAGAACACCCCGATATTATAATTCCCTTAAATTCAGGGGATTTATTTTTTCATTTTCATTTTTCCCCAATAATAAATTAAATTTTCTATTTTTTTTATTTTAACTTTTAAAAATTTAACTTTTGGTTATTTTTTTTTCTTTTTAAAATTTTTTAAGAGGGGAACCTTTGGTTATCTTCGAATTTATTAAAAAACCGAGAAGCCCAGGGAAGGGGGTTTTTGCCGAATTTTCCCCTTTTGGGAATTTTTACCGCCCCTAATGTAATTTGGGATAACCCCCTCTTTGGGGAAAGGTTCCTTATTCGGGGGGTTAAAATTTAAAGGATCTGGGGCTCCATTTTGAAAACCCTGGCCCCCCCCCCCCCCCCTAAGGGGGCTAGATTTCCGGGGGTTTTTAAACCCCCCCCTTATTATAAAAATAACTTGGGTTTCGGTTTTTAAACTTTTTTCATTTTTTTAAATGGGGATTAAATTTTCATTTTTGGGGTTTTTTTTTTAAAATTTTCCCAATATCTTAAAAGGGCCTTTAAAATTTTTTTTCCCCCCCTTAATCAAAACTCTCCTGAAACCCAAAGCCTTTTTTGTTGAAAAAAGGGGCGGGGCCTTAATATGCCCAAAAATCGATAATTTTCGAAAGGGTTTATTTTTTTAAATTTTAACATTGGGAACCCCCCTTTTAAATGAACCATGGGAAAAGGGGCCCTTTGTTTTTAAGGGAAACTTTTTCCCAAAAAGTGACTTCCCTTTCCCCTCCCCTGGGGGGGGTAATTTCAATTTCACGGGTTGAGGTTTCCCCCCAAAAAATTTTAATAAAAATTTTCTTAAATTTTTAAATTTTACGGTTAAGTCGACCCCCCAAAAAGCCCATTTTCCCGGTTTACCCCAAGCCCCGGCCCAAAAAACTTCCTTTTTTCCCCCTTTCCCTTGACAAAATTTTACCCAAAACCTTTTTTTTTGGAAAAGGCGGCCTTTTGCCAAAAAATCTGTTGAAAAAAATTTCCGGTTTTTGAAACAAAAACCGCAAGTTTTAAAAAAAACCCAAAGGTGGGGTTCAAACTCCTAAATTTAGGGGGTTTTCCCAACTAAAACCACTCCGGAACCAAAAAAACGAGGGTTTCTTTCACGGGTGGGGTTAAAAAAGGGAAATTATTAATTTTTTTAAATTTTCGGAAACCCCTTGCCAAAAGCCGTGGGGGAAACCCACCAAAGGCCCCTAAAGGGAAAAGCCCCGGGAAATTTAACCCCCCATGTAGCGGGCCTCTATTGAAGAATTTTTTTGGATGGTTTTTCCATTTTTAAGCTTCCTTTTTGGGGAAAAGCGAGAATTGCCACCCGGTCAGGGGGGTTTTGGGGGAATAAAGAGCCGCCGGAGGGGTGCCCCCATGAAAAAAAACAGGCCCCCAATTTAAAACCCGGGTTTCCCAAATTTGTTTATTTCCCCTTGGAAAAACCCCGGCTAAGAGTGGCCACTCATGCCCCAGCTCCCCTCCAAGTGATGAAGCCGCTAAAAGGACCACCTAAACCCTCGGGTTTCCTCCTGGTAAAATGAGGCCGCTGAAAGGCCACCATGCTCAGCGGGCCTAAAAAGAAAAGAAGCCCAAAGGGGAAACCACTATGCTCAGCTGCCCTCCTAGTGTTGAGACCGCGGAAAAGTGGCCACTCATGCCAGCTCCCTCCAAGTATGAGAACCCCGCTGAAAAGGACCACCCCATCTCAGTTTGCCCCCTAGGATGAGAGCCGCTAAAGGGCCACTCATGCTCAGCTCCCTCCTAGTGATGAGACCCGCTGAAGCGACCCTCATGCTAAAGCGGGCCTCCTAGTGATGAGGGGCCGCTGGGGAAACAAACCACTAAAGCTCCACTGCCCCCCTTTAGTGATAGAGCCCTGAAGCGCCCAAACTCAGGCCGCTGCCTCCTAGTGATGAGACCCCTTTGAGAGCGACCACTCATGCTCAGCTGCCTCCAGTGAAAGACCCCGCTGAGAGCGATCACCCCCTTTCCTCTCAGCTCCCTCCTAGGATGAGAGCCCACTGAAAACGACCACTCATGCTCGGGCTCCCCCTCCTATTGATGAGAGCCGCTGAAACGACCACCATGCCCCACCCTCCCTTTCCCTATTTGATGAGAGCCCTAAAACGACCACTCACCGCTAGCTGCCCCCCAGAAAAGAGAGCCCCCAAGAAGGACCACTCATGCCAATTTCCCCAACCAATTGTGAGAGCCGCTAAAGGGGAAACCACCCCATGCTCAGTTTGCCCCCTAGTAAGAGACCCAATAGGGCCACTCATGCCCCACTGCCTCCTATGATGAGACCCCTTTGAAAAGCGACCACCATCCCTGGGGCGCCCCCCTATGATGAGGCCGCTGGGGGGATCACTCATGCTCGGGCTGCCTCCTTTTGATGAGACCCCTTTAAGAGCGACCACACACGCCCCAGCGCCTCCTAGTGATAAAGGAGCCCCCTGAAATTGGCCACCCCTGCCCCAGCCTCCCAAACCCAATTTATGAGAGCCGTTTGAGAGGACCATTTCATGCTAAACCCCCTCCTAGTGATGAGAGCCCTAAGAGGGCCACCCCATGCTCGGGCGGGCCTCCTAGTGTTTAAAGCCCTGAGGCGACCACTAAAGCCCCGCTGCCCCCCTATTTATGAGAGGGGCGAGAGCGATCACTCATGCTCAGCTGCCTCCTAGTGAGAGAGCCGCTGAGGGGCGCCTCATGCTCATTTTGCCTCCTAGTAAAGAAGCCCCTGAGAGGGCCACTCCATGCCATTTTTGCCCCAATTGATGAAGCCCCCTGAAAAAGCGTACTCATGCTCAGCCCCTCCTAGGGGATGAGAGCCCCGAAGCGACACCACTCATCCACCCGGGCCTCCAAGTGATAGAGCCGCTGAAAGGCCCACTTCCTCCCTCAGCTCCACCCAAGTGAGAGAGCCGCTGGAAAGCACCACTCATGCTAAAGTCTGCCTCCTATTGATGAAGCCGCTGAGAGGACCATTTCATGCCAGCTGCCTCCTAGTGATAGGGGCCCTGAGAGGACCAATCCGCTCAGCTCCCCCAGTGATGAGACCCGCTAAAGACGACCACTCATGCTCAGCCCCCTCCTATTGATGAGAGCCGCGAAGCAAACCCTCACCCCTCACTGCCCCCCAAGTGATGAGAGCCGCTTAAGTTGACCACTCTTTGTTTCAGCTGCCCCAATGATAAAGAGCCCTGAAGCGCCCCCCCCCATGCCATTTGCCTCCTAGCTGAGACCCGCGAGAGGCCATTCATCCAGTTTTGCCTCCAAAAGTGATGAGACCCCGTGAGAGGGGGCCCACCCCGCTAGCGGGCCCCAAGTGATAAAGGGGCCGCGAAACGACCCCCGTCACCCAGCTGCCCCCTAGTGATAGACCGGGCTAAAAGGGGCCCACCGCTTTCTCGGGCGGGCCTCCTAGTGTTTTGGAGCCCTGAGAGTGACCACTCATGCTCACTGCCTCCTAGGTGATCCCAAGGCGAGAGGCCCCACTCATCTCTCCTCCCTTTTCCCTGGGAGGGAAAATCCGCTGAGGGGAACCACTAAATGCTCAAGGTTTCCTCCCTTTTTTATGAAGCCGCTGAGAAGGAACCCCCATGCCAGTTTGCCCCAAATGAGAGACCCGCTGAGGGGAAACCCATTTCCATCTCAGCTCCCCTTCCTAGGTGAGAGCCGCTGAGAGTGACCACTCATGCTCACGGCCTCCTATTGATAAACCCCTAATCCAATTAAAAAATCTTTTCCTGTGTACCCCTAATAATATTGTTCACTATATAATAACCCTAAAAAATTTCCCCTCCCTTGTTTTGAAAAAGGTAAATTCCAGTTTAAAAACTTTCCCCCAAAGGGATAAAAAGTAAACCATAAAATTTAGCGGGCCCCCCTTTTGGGGGAACACTTGGGAAAAAAAAACCCCCATCCCAGTTAATTATAAGGACCGTTAATTGAAACCATTCGCCCACCCCGGGAAGGGGGGAATTAAATCACCATTTTGGGGTTTTTGTTTTGAAAAAAAAATTTTTAAACAAACGTTTTCGGACCCCACTTTAATTTTTTTCATTTTTTTTTTTTCCTTTGTTTTCCGGAAAATTTTTTTCAGTTAAAATTTCCCAAAAAAATAATTAACTTAAAATTATATTTTTCCCTCTTTTTGGGGGAACCAATTTGAATAAAAACACATAATAAATTGCCTTTAATTAAACCTTTGGAAACACGGGGGGGTTTTAATTTAAAAATCCCAAAAAAATTTGTTTTAAAAAAAACCCTGGTTCAAACTTTTTTAATAAAGATCCTTATATCAATTGATTTTTAAAAATCCTTGGGTTTTTATCCCATTTTTTTAAAACAGTTTTCCCAATATTTCTAAAAATAAAATTGGGTAAATTTTTTGAAAAAAATTTTAAACCCAACAATTTTTAAAAAAAATCCCCGGAAAAATTTGAAATTAAAATCCCCCGGGGGCCCCCCTTTGACAAAACCCCGGGGGCCCAAAAAAAAACCCCGGGGGCCCCCCGGGGGGAAAAACCCTCGGAAAACCCTGGGGCGGACCCCTTGGAAAAAAAAACCCCTACAAATCCTAACCCCAAAAAACCCCTGGGTTGGGCCCCTGGGGGGACCCCGGGGGCGGACCCGGGGGCGGCCCCCTGGGGGGACCCCAGGGGCGGCCCCTGGGGCGGACCCCTGGGGGGAAACCCCGGGGGCGGACCCCGGGGGCGGACCCCGGGGGCGGACCCCGGGGGCGGCCCCCTTTGGGGGGGACCCCGGGGGGGGACTCCTGGGGCGGCCCCGGGGGCTACCCCTGGGGGGGGCCCCCTGGGGCCCCCTGGGGGGGAAACCCGGGGGGGACCCCTGGGCGGCCCCGGGGCGGACCCCGGGGCGGACCCTGGGGCGGACCCCGGGGGCGGACCCCGGGGGGCGGACCCCGGGGGGAAACCCCGGGGGGGGACCCCGGGGGGGGCGGCCCCGGGGGGCGGCCCCCGGGGGCGGACCCCGGGGCGGACCCCTGGGGCGGACCCCGGGGGCCCCCGGACCCCGGGGCGGCCCCCCGGGGGGCGGACACCTGGGGGGGAAAAATCCCCGGGGGGCCCGGGCCCCCCGGGCGGCCCCGGGGGCGGACCCCTGGGGCGGCCCCCGGGGCGGACCCGGGGGCGGACCCCTGGGGGCGGCCCCCGGGGGGACCCCTGGGGGGCCCCCGGGGGCGGACCCCGGGGAGGGACCCCGGGGGCGGACCCCGGGGGCGGACCCCTGGGGGGGAAACCCCTGGGACCCCCCCCGGGGAGGACCCCTGGGGGGGACCCCTGGCGGACCCCTGGGAGGGACCCCGGGGACGGCCCCCTTGGGGCGGAACCCCGGGGGCGGACCCCGGACGGACCCCGGGACGGAAAAACCTGGCCCAAACCCCGGGGAGGGAAACCCCCTGGACGGCCCCCCGGGAAACGGACCCGGGGACGGACCCCGGGAGGGAAAACCCCCGGGGACGGACCCCTGGGGGGGAAACCCCTGGGAGGGACCCCTGGGAGGGGACCCCTGGTACGGACCCCGGGAGGGAAACCCCTGGGACGGACCCCTGGGCCCCGGACCCCTGGGACGGACCCCTGGGACGGACCCCGGGGAAGGGACCCCGGGGACGGCCCCCCGGGGAAAAGGGACCCCTGGGAGGCCCCGGGACCCCCGGGGACGGACCCCTGGGACGGCCCCCGGGAAACGACCCCCTGGAGGGACCCCGGGGGACGGCCCCCTTTTGGGAAACGGCCCCGGGGAGGGACCCCGGGACGGCCCCCCTGGGAGGGAAACCCCCTGGGACGGACCCCTGGGACGGCCCCCCTGGAGGGACCCCCGGAGGGACCCCCGGGGACGGCCCCCCGGGAGGGACCCCTGGGAGGGCCCCCGGGGGACGGACCCCTGGGGGGGGACCCCGGGGGAGGGACCCCTGGGAGGGAACCCCGGGGACGGACCCCGGGGACGGACCCCTGGGACGACCCCGGGGAGGGACACCTGGGACGGACCCCGGGGGACGGACCCCGGGGCCGGACCCCGGGGACCCCCCTTTTGGGACGGCCCCCTTTGGGAAACGGACACCGGGACGGACCCCTGGGACGGACCCCTGGAGGGACCCCTGGGAGGGGACCCCGGGGGACGGACCCCTGGGACGGCCCCCTTTTGGGGGAGGGGACCCCTGGGAGGGACCCCCTTGGGACGGCCCCCTGGGACGGCCCCCCGGGGACGGCCCCTGGGACGGACCCCGGGGACGGACACCGGGCGGCCCCCCCTGGGAGGGAAAACCCCGGGGAACGGCCCCCGGGGGAAGGATCCCTGGGACGGACCCCTTTGGGACGGACCCCAGGGACGGACCCCCGGGGGACGGACCCCGGGGAGGGCCCCCTTTGGGACGGACCCCCGGGAAGGGACCCCGGGGACGGCCCCCTTTGGGAAACGGACCCCCGGGAGCCCAGGAATCGAAATTCCGGGCCGGGTCTATTTAAAAAGGGTTTAAATAATTACAATTTTAGTTTTTAAAGGGTTGGGAAGGGGGAAAACCTTTCGGTAAAATGACCAAAACGCCCAAGACCAAAAGACAAAGACCCGGTCAAGAAACCTTGTTCTTTTTTCCCTTTGAAAAAACATTCCCCAAACCTTTTGGGGGTTTAATTACATATAAAATTTGGGGGTTAGCCCAAGTTGGGCCCTTATTTTTTGCGTGAATAGTTTATATTTAAAATTTTCCCTTTTTTTTACAAGACCAAAATGACAAAAAATTTAAATTTTGTTTTTTAAAATAATAATAAATTTTTTCTGAGAATGATTATTTTTGGGAATAACATCCTTAAAGGTTTTAAATGGATGCCTTTCCCAACCCCGGTCATTTTTTTTAAAAAATTTTTCCCGCACTATGGAAATTTTGGTAGTTTTTTAATACTCTTTTCATGATTTATTTTGCCCCATTGTTTTTTCCCCCACCCTTTTCTTATTGTGCCCATTCAAAAAATTTTTTTTTTTTAAGAAATTCCCCAAGAGGAAAGTAATGCCCAAACCTTTAAAATGTATTAATTTAAAAAAGGGGGTTTGAAAAACGAAGTCTGTAAAACTTTTTTCATTTTAACCCCTAGAAATAAAAAAAATTTATTTTTAAATTATTATTATTTTTAATTTTTATTATTTTGTTGTTGTTGTTTTTTTGTTTTTTAGTTTTAAATTTGATAAAAAATGTTTTCCCAAATATTTACTTTTCTTTCAAAAAAATACAAGACTCACAAAAATCGAAATGACACGATTACAAAAAAACCCATCCCAAAGAGTGGGGTTAGAACCCGCGATCAGAGTCACAAAATTTGGGCCTAGGGCAAACTTCCAAAGGGTTTAATTGGGAAAAATTTCTTTTTGAAGCTAGTCCTTTCCCCAAAAAGGGGCAAAAACGCGTTCGGTCGGGATTTTTTTGTGACTCTGTTTCGCGGGGTTTTCAAACCCCCACCCGAAAAATATTTTTTTTTTTTTTTTCTTTTTTGACAAGGTAATGTGGGAAAAGCCCAAATTTTTTTTGGCTGTCGGGAAACCCAGAAAAAAACCAATTACACCTACCTTGCAGCTTGTAAAAGACCCGGGCAAGACCACCCCACTACCTACCCTAAAGCTGTGTCAAAAACCCAGCAAGCCACACAACCCTGGGACCTTTACCCGCAGCTGGGGTCAAGCCCCAAACAAAAACCACCCCACTACCTACCCTGCAGCTGTGTCAAAAAACCCACCAAACCACCTATTTCCCTTTACCCTGCACTGTGTCAAGACCCAGAAAGACCACACCCCCAACCAAACTCTGCGCTGTGTCAAAACCCCAGCAAGACCACACCACAAACCTCCCCCCTGCAGCTTTTTTCAAAAACCCAGCAAAAACCAAAACACTACTACCAATCCTGAAAGCTGGCCAAGCCCCGCAAAAACCAAAATATTTACCTACTCTGCAGCTGTGCCAAACCCAAAAAGCCCAACACTACTACCTCCCCCTGCAGCTGAAACCAAAACCCAGCAAAACCAAAACCACTACTTACCTTGAAAGCTGGCCAAAGCCCAGCAAAACCAAACCCACTCCCCCTTTCCCCCTTGAAAGCTTGTCAAACCCACAAAAACCACACTTTTTAACCTACCCTGGAAATAAATGGTATAAAATCCCGGGACAAAAAGGGCAGAAATAAACACATATAATTTTAATTTTGACCCTTTTTATTGACAATGTTTCTCTCACATGAGCTTTATCAAGTCACAAACAGATCTCCCCTGGGTGGAAGGACGTGAGAATTTAAGGGAAGTCAGGTTGAAAAATGCGGGTGGCAGTGGAGAATGCTGCATGTGACAATCAAACCGAGGGGTTATAGAGTCAAACCCACTTGGTACCCGGGGAATAGAGATGGATAAGTATGTGAGTAAAACCTTTTCGCAGTTTTCCCTTTCCATTTTTTTATTTTTATTTGGAAAGCGTTTAAGAATTTTTTTGGGCCAAGGGAAGGTTCAAGCAAAGTTTTTAAAAGGGGTTTGTTCTTTTTGAAGTTTTTGGGAAATATACAGATAATTTAAAATTTCCGGGATTCTTCGGTCCTAGGTTTTGTTTTTCTCTGGCGATAAGTCTTGGGTTTCGGGTAGTTGATTAAATGGTTTGTGTAAAATTTCGGGTTTAAACCCACACCCATTCCTTGAATAGTCAAACTCCCTTTCGTACGGGTTTGTTCTAAAATTTACTGTTTGGAGGCCCTTTTGGGAGGGTTTCGCAGTCATACAAGGGATTATGTATCCCCCTGCAGGGGTTTAAAACCCCTTTTTTCCTGCCCTATTACGGGAATAATGTCCTTGATGGTCTTTGGTTTGGTGGAGGTGATCTTGGAATAAGGTATTGGAAAAAAGGGGGGAAACGTGTTGAAAAGTTCGAAAGAGATTATAGTGTCGGCGAAACGGTTCCTTTATTTATTAAAAAACTAAACATATAAACAAAAAAATAAGAGAAATTTTTTATGTAATCACACACCCCAAGGGTAATCAATTTATTCGATAAATCATAAAGATGGGGGCAAGGGGAAGGATGGGGCAAAATAAAAAAAAAAAAAAAAAAACAGATGGGGTACAGAGATTCAAGGAAATATTTCAGCCTCATTTTTTTTAAATATTGAAATGAACCCGAAAGAGGACGGGGTGGAAAACGAGCTTTATATTTAGTCCCCCAAGATCACAAACTGATGAGGGGAAAAAGTAAAAAGACTGGAAAAAAAACCCAGTATAGAATTTGGACAGAGGGGTGCCCCCCCTACTCCCAAAAAAAAAAAAAAAAAAACACCTAGGGGTGAGGGTTTTGGGGCCCGAGGCACACATCAACCGAATAACTTTTGCAAAACAATGATACAGACTAGTCATCTGTAAAGGGCAAAATTTCTACGAAGTTTCTCCCAAAGTTTGTGGGCGAAACTTCAGGTTTCTGCTGCCCCTTTCAAAATGTTAAACCGAATCGTGAATCCCTGAAAATTTACCCCTTTGGATCTTCAACCCTTTTACAATTTGTTTCACATTTTTCTCAAAATGCCGTACATAACCAGGACTTTTTTGTGTACCTTGTTACTGAGTCAGCTATGATCTGAAAATTTTTTAAACAAGAAAAAATTAATTTAATATTATTAGTGAGTAGTTTGTATTTTTAACGGGTTTTTTATTTTTATTAAAAATTATTATTATTATTATTTTTATTATTAACATTTTATTTTTTATTTATTATTTAAAATTATTATCATTAGTTTTTATTTTTTTAAATTTTTAATTTTATTATTATTATTATTATAAATTATTTTTTATAAAACAAGGGAAAACACTTTCCAAAACCAAACAAAATTTATACAATTTTTTTTTCTCACCTTTTAACCTTAAAATTTTTTTTACTGGAGTCCCAGCAACAAAAACTTTGGAAAAAACAGTTTAAATGTGTTTTAAAACCTTTACCCTGAAAACCCCAAGTGGGGATGGTTTGGTTTTTGTAGGGGGGGGTGGTGGTGTTGGAGAAGTGGTGGGGTGGGGTTGGGAGGGGTGGTGGTGGTGGGTTTAAGGGGGTTGGGGTTTTAAGGGGGGGTGGGGGTGGGGTGGGGGTGGCGATGTTTGGGGGTGGTTTATGGTGGTAATGGTTTTGAAAGTGATTTGGGTTAAAAAGTTATAAACTAACCCTAAAAATTTTTGAAGAGGTGGACAGGTTTAAACCAGAGAAGGCCTCCCTTTAGATGACGATAAAATTTCCCGCTTTTGGCTCAAAAATGACTAAGGCCCGCTTCAGGAAGCATTGTCCTGTTTCCCCCGACAAACCTTACATAACCTATTTTTAAGTTAGGAAGGTTTAAATCCGACTAGGTTTTCTTTAGGGTAGGTTTTGGGTTGAATGGGTTTTGGAAAAAATTTACGGGAAGTCTTTTGGGAAATATAATTAAGCACAAAAAAGAGAAAAAAAAAAGGGCAGACACAATTTTGGGAATACATTTTTCAAGTAAACGCGGAAAAAGTTAAAAAAACCTCATAAAATTTTCTTTAAAGTTGCCAGAATGAGGGGAAAAGGAGTCAAAAATTTCTAAAAAATTAAATTTTGTCCCTTTTGAAAACATCACAAACTTATGTTTGGGGTTAAATCTAATGATTAAAATTTTTACCTGTTTGGGCTTGTTAAACCCGTTTTTCCCCTCAAAATACTTTAAACCCCTTTTTCCCCCGCTTTTTTTTTGTTTAAACCCTTTCCCCTTTGTATTAACTGGTTGGTTTTAATTAAAGGGGTTTTTTAAGCCTATTTTCTAACCCTTATTTTGCACCCTTTTTCACCAGAAAAACCCTTTTTTGGGTTTCCCCAAAAATTTAAAATAAAAATTTAAAATCTCAGAACAGTATATAAATTTTAACCTTTCCATGTTTAAAAAGTACGAACCAATTTTCGGCGCATGTACACCCCCCTCATTGAAAGGATTTTCCCCCCCCCAAACACGAACCCGGACTAAGGGTTAACGATGGGGGCCCCCTCGTTTTAATCATACCCAGGTTTTTTCCAATTAGAAATGGGTTTTTGCCAGTCGCAGAGGGGTTGGGGTAACCCCCTCCCCTGTCTTCCCCCTTTTCATTCTCATTCCCAAGCGGGTTTTAAAACACGGGCTGCCTCTAGTGGCACAAATTTTGGCCCTTTCTTACCGGGAGTGCCTAATAAACCCATTGTTGAACCCTAGGTTTGTTTCATAAATTTTTTTACTTGGTTTAAAAGGGTAAACAAGTCCAAATTTTTTTTGCTGTGTAAATTTGCTTTCCCCTTTAAAACCCAGGATAACAGGCCTTTTAAATTCCTTTTTGGGTTGTAAAAATACCAAAAAATTTAAGAAGGGCCCCAGTTTATTTTATACTGATGAGGCCCGCTCTCAATATAAATATAATAACGGAAATGAGCAGCTTCCCTATATATATATGGGGTGATGCAAACTCCACGTAAAATACTGAGTGATGCCCGCCCAGTTTATATATACTAGAGGCCCCTGCAGTTTTTCAGTGATGTAATTTTCCCGAGTCATTCACCTCTCAGTGTAAAATATCGGTCAAGCACCCGTCAGGTATATATTTTTGATCGTGCACCTCTCAGTGTACATAAACTGAGGGCAGGCCCCCTCTCATGTACCTAAAACTGATTTATTGGGACCTCTTTAGTGTTTCATAACTGAGTCAAAGCACCTTCAGTTTTTAAATATACTGAGTCATGCACCTCCTTTAGTGTAAAATACTGAGTCTCACCTGTCAGTTAAAAATAAATAAAATCTCTATATACTCAATTTTAAATACACTGAGGGGTCGTGCACCCCCTGGAAAATAAACTGAGTCCCAAAAGTTCTCAGAGTACAAAATAACTGAAGGGTGGGGCTTTTGTGAAAATTTTTAAAATGAGAATCATGCAAACCCCTCAGTGTACCTATTTCTAAAGTCGCACCCTCTCTGGTACATATACTGGAAATCAAAGCACCTCTCAGTGGATAATACCCGAGAGTCAAGCACCTCCCCATGAATAAATAATGGGGTTTTGCCAGGTCTCAAAAATTTATTTTTTCCCCGGAAATCATGTACCTCCAGGGTTTAAATAACGGACAGTCATGCACCCCTGAGTTATATTTACCCGAGAGTCGTGCGCTCCCCCGGTGTATATGTAATGATCGTCTAGCTCAAAATGTATATATAAAAAAGGGGAGTCATACCCCGCAGTAAAATAAATGCTGAAAATTTTTTTGGGCCCGCAGGGAATTTTAAATTTAGAGTTGGTTTCCTCCAGTGTTTTAAAATACTTTAGAGTGATGCACCCTCAGTGTATATTAAAAAGATCATGCACCCCCCCAAAGGATAAATAATGAGTATGACCTTTTCATTTTAAAATTTTTATGGGAATATTGCCTCAAATGAAAAAAACTGGGGTTTATTTTCACCCATATATAAAATAAACAATTTAAATATATATAAAATATATATATAAAAATATAAATATAAAAATTATAAAAAAAACCCGAAAATCTGCACCTCTCAGTGTATGTATAGTGATCAAAGCACCCATGTATATAACTGAGTTTATGCCCCCCTCCCCAATGTAATATATCTGGAAAGATGCACCCTCTCCAAATTTTTTTTTTAAACCCAGCATGCCGCTCTCAGTATATACTGAGTCATGCACCTCAGTATATATATACTGAGTCATGCCTCTCTGTGTATGTATAATGAGTCATGCACTTCAGTGTATATATACTGAGTCGTGTACCTCTGTGTATATATTCTGAGAATGATGCAGCTTTCAGTGTATATATACTGAGTCATGCACGTCTCAGTGTATATATACTGAGAGTCATGCAACTATAACGGGGTTTATTTTGGTATTCTGGTAGCGGGGAGTTAATGATACGTCTTCGGAGGCTTCTTCGTTTATTCTTAAGTAGTGTTGGTTACACAGGCTTGTGTGTTGTGCCCATGGCCCGGGCAGGGCCATGCCCACGAGAGAGAGCTGGGGCACTTGTGTGTTGATGCCAGGCCGCTGTGTGAGTGAGAGCGAGGCAAGTCTGGGCATACTGAAGTGGCAAGGCCTATAGATGGCAGCACCTGAGTGGCGCGAAATATGAACTAAGCTGGCAGACAGCATGGGCTGTCTGTGCAGACAGTACAGGCTGTCTACATACGCTCGGCCACCTACCGCGCGTCGTCCCGACGCGACAATACTGGTAGTAAAAGAAACTCGGTCTCTCTCTCGTAGGAACAGGGCACAGAACACAAAATAAAAACATATATATACATATGGACATGGAAAAAAAAACTTCCTACAGGGAGGGAAGAAAAAAAATTGGGGGTCTAAACATCGTGGTCATAGGCAGTGACATCGAAGTGCATCACTGCACGCCTTCCTGCGTCTGGACAGATACTGCAACACGGGAGACATCGCTGCGGCTGAGCTGTGACGTAACAGGGTACGGTCTCCTCTGGAACGGTGAAGCAGACATCGTAGGAGTCGCTGCAGGTTTTCACTCAACCTGGGGCACGACATGCTGGTGCCCTCGAGTGAGGCGTCGACAAAACTCGGCAACTGGGCAGGACTTCTGGCAAGCGACCAGGAGGACACTTCTCAACTGGTACTGTCGCTGGGCTGTCACTGCCGGCGAGCGTGGAGCGAGTTGTGGAGCGAGTCGTGGCAGAGACGACTGGGCGAAACATCTGGGAGTCGTAACAATCATACACCAGACTGCAGTGAGAGAGCATAGCAGTCAAAGTGACATCTTCTTTGTGCAGGCTGCTCACTGAAGCTTGTGACACGAGGCTGACACAGCGCCTGCCGACAGGCCTGGCTGCGGCTTGACGAGTATCATCTCTCGACAGTTGGAGTTATAGCAGAGGTTAGCCTAAGCGTCCGCCAGACATGTTTTCTCTACATATACTGCACTCTGACGTCTGGAGGTGAAGTGAAACAAATCTCGATGGTAAATCGTAGCAGGTACATTCCTGCAGAACAACAACACAGCGACGAGCATAAAAGCTTTCTGTACAAGGGGCTCATAATACGCTCAGGTCTGAGTGATTACAACAGGTCAAACCGCACTGGTCACATCGGGTGACTTAGCACAGAGGTGCTACTCATGTCTGGGGGCCCGCTGACCTCACCTGGACACACGAAACTTACACAACCCGCTGTAAACATGCGGTACAATCATGGCGTTAAAAACCTAGCAAAAGAGATGCTTTTTCTGTGAACCAAAACTGACACTAAGACCTATTAAAATGTGAGAACACTGACTGAGAGGAAATTAATTAACACACGACATATATCCTTCCGTCTCAATCTGTCTCGACAATACTGAAATAATTAAATAGAACACTTCGATGTACATCATGTGATATAGGCGTGATGTCCAAGTTGACGTCAGCATCAGTGACGTTCAAACAGACATCTCGAGTGTGACGTCAGCAGACAACGTGAGGTGACGTCAGCAACATCGTTGACGTCCATGAAGTCGGGCAGCATCGTGGGTGACGTAAGCAGACATCTCGAGGTGACGTCAGGCAAACATCGAGAGGTGACTGCAGACAGACATTCGTGGACGTCAGAAGTCGGCAGCCATCGTGGTGGCGTCGATGTGATGCGGGCCAGCAGACCACAGCAATAGGAGGCCTGGGACATCTGTAACTCAACTGGCTTTGTAAGTCTACGTGACATCGCCACACACCCACGTGACGTCGTAATCCCACGTATCTTCGAGTGCCTCGGGCACTCGGATTACACAGCACTGGCATTGAATTCATACGAAAAACAGCAGACAACACAGCTAGGGAGTGGCAGTGTGATTGTGATGGTATGTGGTGCGCGGAGCGTGGCGTGAGTGTAGGCATGGCGGGCATCTGGCCATTCCTCCCCCTCCTCCACCCACAAACACGTGGAGAAGCTCTCAACTGGACCAGAACATCACCACAAAACTCACCTCTGGCTTGCTGAAACACTGTGCAGATGCTGAACAACAACAGCAACAAACAAGTGACGCGAACACGTGGACTTGAGAAACAGCGTTTGGTCACTGGGACGCCACTTACAATTCTCGGAGAATTTCGGCAAATTTTCGGCTGGATCCTGCTAGAACCTGTGGTCTGGAAGCTCAACCGTGCAGACACTACATTCGGATAACTCGTTGAGAGAACGATGCTCCTTGTGTATAGGGGGTGATGAAGTGAAATGACGTCATACCTCTTTCTGTCCCCCTCTCCAGCAAACACAACTGCTGCGGAGCAACCCGCTGTCAGCGGCCCATTTATTAACTGAGGCTTGTTTTGGTAGCTGTAGAGCGGGGTGTGAAATGATACGTTTCTTCCGGAGGCTTCTTTCTTTATTGATAAGTAGTTGTGGGTTACACAGCACTGTGTGTTTGTGCCCAGTGGCCCGGGCAGGGCCATGCCCACAGAGAGAGCTGGGAGTACTTGTGTGTTTGCAGGCTGCCAGTCCGCTGTGTGAGTGAGAGCGAGGCCATCTGGGCTACAGAAGTGGCAGAGGCCTATAGATGCAGCACCTGAGTGGCGCGAAATATGACTAAGCTGGCAGACAGCATGGGCTGTCTGTGCAGACAGTAAGGCTGTCTACACAACCCCTGTGTATATACATGGTGAGAGTCATGCACTTTCTGAGTACATTACTGAGAGTGATGCAGCCCCATTATATATACTGAGAAAGTGATTCACCTCTATATACTGGGAGTCATGTAGCACTTAGTATATATATATACTGGAGAGTTAGCAGCTCTCAGTATAAATATACAACTGAGTCATTGCATCAACACAATGTATGTATACTGAGAGTGATGCACATTCAGTGAAAATATACTTAGTCATTCAGCTTCTCAGTGAAATATA
>NC_069405.1:5785162-5838280 GCF_026875155.1 Cherax quadricarinatus
AAAACTCTTTCACTGCTTTCAGTAACCTCCCTCCTCACCATACACTTGCAAAATTCCCTTCCCCCCCTACCCACCCGCCTACCCCTTTTTCCCCAAATCCATAAATTCCCACAAAGCCCCTTTTTTGCCTTATCTAAATACGTTCACTTATATTTTTCACTGAAAACCCGGGTCCACACACCCCCTACCTTTCCTAAAGCCTCCTTGTTCATCTGCCCCCCCGTTTTTTTAATATCAAAGGGGCACCGAAGTCACAACTTTTTTCCACGAAAAATTACTGATTCGCTACCGTGGAATTTCAATTTTTTTTTAAGATAATTTCTTGTCTTAATAATTTAGATTATCCCAGGAGCAATGATCTGCACTAATAAACTTCTAAAAGAGTTATAAGATTACTTTCCTAAATAAAAACTTTAAGAGATGCACAAACAATATTTAATAAAGTTCCATATAAAATAATATAAAGTTGGAAGGTATAAAGGGGTTTCTTTTAAATAAAACACCGAAACCCCGAGGAATAAAATTCAGTTATGTCAGGGGTTCAAAAACCGCTAATTAATTTCCAGGGGAAATTAAAAGAGAACCAGAGCAACAGTATGGAACGGCCCCCCACATGTTTGTATGCCCCTTTATTTCCATTTCCAGGGGGGGATGGGGGGGGTGACGCTCCCCGTAATCATAATTGAAATTCCACTAAAAACGATAAGTATTATCCTTCCAAATTATTATTTTCCACCATAGTTATACTACCACCAGTAGTTATCCGCCACCAATAGTTATCCTTCCCAAAAGGTTTATTTAAAAATTTTTCTACAGAAAACCCACCACCTATTTTTCCTTTCACAAGTAGTTATATTTCCACCAGATTAATTATTTTAGATAGCAGTTTTTTCCTTCCAAAATTAGTTATTCTTAAACCTAGTTATTCTTAGTTATTCTTCCTCGGCAGTTATTTTTATATCGTATTACCCCTTCAAACTTTATTATTCTTCAACCAGTAGTTACCCTTTTCCACAGTGTTATCCTTCCACCGTAGTTATCCTTCCCAGCATTATCCTCCACCATAGTTATCCTTCCACCAGTAGTTTTTCCTTCCCCCATTTAGTTATCCTCCCCCAGCAATTACCTTCCACAATTTTATCCTTCCCCGTATTTTTATCCTTCCCCAGTGTTATCCTTCCACCAGTATTTTATCCTTCCCCCCTGTTATCCTTCCACCAGCAGTTTCTTTCCACCAAAAGTTATCACTCCACCATAGTTATGCTTCAACCTGAGTTATCCTTCCGCGTTACCCTTTCCCACCATAGTTATCCTTCCCCCCAGTAGTTCCTTCCACCAATTTCCTTTCCACCAGTGTTATCCTTCCACCAGTATTATCCTCCACCAGTAATTATCCTTCCACCAGTAGTACCCCCACCATTATTTTATCCTTCCCCCATATTATCCTTCCACCGTAATTATCCTTCCACCAGTATTTTTCCCTCCCCATATTACCTTCCACCAGTGTTTTTCCCCCTCCACCAGAGTTATCCTTCCACCGTAGTTTCCTTCCCCCATATTATCCTTCCACCAGTAGTTATCCTTCCACCAGTAGTTATCCCTCCACTATATTTTTTACCCCTTCCCCCATTTTACCCTTTCCACCATAGTTACCCTTCCCACCAGTAGTTACCTTTCCCACCAGTAGTTATCCTTCCAAGTTACCTTCCACCTAGTTTCCCCCACCAGTATTATCCTTCCCCCCAGTTTTTATCCCCCCACCAGTAGTTATCCTTCCCCCGGGTTTATTTTCCCCCAGTAGTTACCCTTTCCCAGAGTTATCCTTCCACCAGTAGTTATCCTTCCACCGTGTTATCCCCCACCATAGTTTCCCTCCACCAGTGGGTTATTTTTTCCACCAGTCTACCTTTCCCACCAGAGTTATCCTTCCCCCAAACATTATCCTTCCCACCAGCAGTTACCTTCCCCCAGCTTATCCTTCCACCGTGGGTTACCTGAACAGCTGGAAAATTTTTCAGGACAAAGTTTAATAACAATGTTTTCTTGCGGGGCACTGGTGCCATGAATTACTACGGCCCCACCTGACAGTGAGGTGGGCAGCTGGTGTAGTCCTACCTACTGGCCACCCCCTGACAGTGGGGACGGCAGTGGTGTCAGAAACTTACCTAAACAACACGGGATCGATCCCCGGCTAGCTAAAAGACCACTTGTTCGTTATTGCTTTATATATTAAAAATTTAATATATATATATATATATATTTATATATATAATAATATATATTATATATAAGTTTACAAAAGCGCAGGTTTTGCCCTTAGCCGGGGGGGTTTCGTGCTGTTTCGGTTTATTTTCACCAGAGTCTGCAAACTGAACTCTTGTCCCCGTCGGGGCATCTTTTAAAAATACAACATCTTGTTAAGTCCGTCGCGAACGCGATATTAATTTTTGGGTTTCTGCCGTGACTGTGTATAACCCACTCAGCACCTGGACCAGTTCGGAATGTTCTATTTATAAAAAAGGGCAAAGTACCATTACACAGCCCTCATATTTTTTGGGAGAAAAAAAGCTTAGATCTAGGTGAAATACCGGAGGCCCTTTAAAGAGTGCAGACTAGCTCCTTGCAAAAGGGAGGCTTGGAACACACAAAAAAATTACAGACCTTACCCCTAACCTCTCACATCATAAAATTTTTAAAGAGTGATGAGACGGCAGGTTAAAAATTTCAGGGCCAGCAAAACCCAACATCCCCCGAACCACAGGGTTTTTTATAGCAGGCATCATGTTGCCACGCGCTGACCATTAACAGGATACAGAGGCCCGGGAAGACAACCAAAACGTAGAGGGATATACCAGTTTTTTTCAAAGGCGTTTAACAAATCGATCAGGATGATGGCCAAAATGAAGGCCTGGGCATTACGGGGAAAGGGTAGGCAGTGGATTTTCGGTTTCCTAACACACACAAACGAAAGTAGTAGTAAACGGGGGCAAATCAGGGGGGTCAAAAGCTCATCCCCCAAGGGCCCTGTCCTGGCACCTTGCTGTTCCTACCCAAGAGGTAGAAAAAAAACACTCGGCCCACTTTTTTTTTATCACTGCAGATGAACTAAAATAAGTAGAAAGTCAGTAGGGAAGAACACTGAAAAAGACAGGAAGACAAAAACGGGGTTTTTTCCCAGTGGGCAGTGGAAAACAACATGCGTTCAATGGTGAAAGTTCCAGCTGCTTAGGTAGGGAAAGAAGAAGAATCAAAAGGACCCTAATACAAAACTCAAGAGATCACCAAATAGAAGTAAGGAACACTAAAAGAGGGGAAAAATTTATGTCAGCGGATCTTTTCTTTTAAAACCGTAACAAGCAAAGATCACACAGCCGGAAAGTGATGGGGGGGGTGTGAGAATTTTCCCCGAAAAAGGGAAAAAAAGCCGATGGTGACACTCTTAAAAATCCAAGGCTCCCCCCCATTAGAAGTTCTCTTTCTGACTGCCCCGTTCAGGGCAGGAGAATATCGGAGCGGAACAAAAACAGAGACTTTCGGCCCACTTTGGGGCCAGAAAGCATCAAAAACACTGGGAACCCGCAAATCTTGAACTGACTCATTGGAGGGGGAGAGAGAGGTACATGAAAATATAACCTGGAAAGGTACTCGGGGCTTGGCCCCAAAATTGCACCTCCAAAACAACAAAAGGAGTGAGAGATATGGGGGGAAGCGTAAAAAAAACCCCCGTGAGGAGCGGGGGTGCGGGGGGGGACAAAAAGGGAACACTGTACAGCACCGGAGTCCCAACTTTTCAACATCTTACCGAAGATTCAGAAAAACTGGGAACTATTTTGAAGCCTTCAAGAGGAAACTAGAAAGTATTTCACCAGGTCCAATAAACCAGGCTAGAGGATATGTGGGGCAGCGGGCCCCCAGCAGCAACAGCCTGGTTGACCAGGCGACACCAGACAGCCGGCCCATGGCCGGCTAGAGAGAGATATACTCCCAAATCCTTCAGGGTATGAAGGAAAGGGGGTATCTAATGCTCGGGTGCCTAAGGGTGTACTGTAATACAGACGCAACCTGGGGGCGAATATCATCATATAAGGAGTTCACGGGGCCTTTTAGGTATGGGGGGAACATGTGGATACCTGGGATACCCCAAAAGTATACGGGTGACCCATAAAGGTCCTAACCGTCAGGTACAGTTTTCAAGGTACAATGTTGACTAAAACAGTTGATTGCGATTTTAGGGGTTTACTGATTTTTGTTAGTAAATTATAATGAAATAAAATTTAAGGGATGATAGGGGATAAAAAGATAGAAAGGTGTTAAAAATCAGGTGCATAGTTATTAAAAAGAAAAACCTGAACAGGAGAATTCACACAGAATTTTAATGACCTGAGAGTTTTTCTGAATATTCAGAACTTTCTGCGACACCGTTTGAAAACTAAAGGGATTTTTGGCTCTTTTTTCATTAGTTAGCAGGTTTTCACTTTATTTAAATTTTGTAGTAAATACCCACTATTGTAATTAACTTCTTACCACTACTTTTTTCCCACGGTGGAAGTTGGGGCGGCTTTTAACTATCTCCTAGTTATTTTACCTAATGCTAAACTGGCGGGGTTGACTTTCCCCTCGGGCCCTCTCTCGGGTCATTAGGGCGGGTGCCACCGCGCAACCAAACTCTGAAAAACTTGCCCTATTTCCCTGTTGCTGCCCTTGCAACATGCACATCCCTGATGAGGGCCACGAGAAGTGTGAAAGTACTTGAGCAAAATTTCCCACCCCCCCCCCCCCATTTTCTTGTCTTGCATTTTAAAAGACCCCGTCTCGATTGTTTTGCATTATGAACGCCATCACCAACTTTCTCCCAATTTCACGTTCTTTTCTGCCTTGATTTTTGCTGTTACCTCCTACAAACGCTCAAATTAAAACCCCATAAAGCGCATCAATTAGTATTTTTAAAGCGACTAATGGAGGTTCTACCGGAACCCCTTTACTGCAGAACAGGTTGTCCGGATGGCTACTCACCGTTTGATCAACTACACGTTAGTGCTTACTAAAAATACTAAATTTAAAACAACATGAAAAGAAAGATTTTTATAAAAAGAGGAAACCAAGACGGTATTCTTTAAAAAAGATTTTCCCAGGTTGACAAGAAACGTGCTTGTTTATATTAAAAAGATTATTTTTTAGAAGAGTCAAAGAGAACACTGAACGTTGCATCGAGGGAATTAAATAACCTCACAGCACAGAGTGGCTGGACCAACATGCAAACCGGATTTTGGTAAGAATTTGTCTACAAAGTTTTAAGTAGTGAACAACGGGCACACTGGGGTTTTGATTAAGCTTTGCACCAACATTTAAAGATCAATTTTTCTTTTAACACAGCAAAATGCTTCTGCATGCTAGAAAAAATGGTGCCCTTTACCCCCCGAACATTTAATATAGTAAAGGGAATGGTATTGGGCCTTTACTCTGTCCGGGGGGTCCCCAACTGCCCAAATTAAAAACACAAAGCCTCAGTAACTATCAGCCCTTGCATCTCTCGAGAGGTGTAAACCCAAATATTGTTATTTTAGAAAAATTGAATATTAGGTAAAATGAACCAATTATTGATGATAATGAAATTTAAGAACCTTGTTAGGAACCCCATTGACCAGTTTCGATACCTTTTCAATAAACGTCTTAAAAAGTTATTAAAGGGAAATGAACATTTGTCAGCGGGGCCCAAAACCTACCGACTTCATGGGTTGATCAAGACCATAAACCAAGAACCCGTGCTCCTTTAAATTTTTAGTGGGCTCAGTAGCATATCTTACTAAAGGTTGGTTAAACTTTTAACCCCATGGTTTTAAAGGATTTTTGGAGGCGATTTTAAAAAAATTTTGACCTTACCGAAAACTTCAAAAAATTAAGGTTTCACACACTTCCACCGGGTAAGTTTTTGTGTCACTGCCCTGTTTACCAGAGCCCTGTCCCCCCATTGCTTACACCCGAAGAGGAACTGAAATCTTCCCTTGCCCTATCCCCAAATATAATTTTGAATTGATTAAACTTTGGTTATGGATTGCAAGTTTGTGTAAAAGGGTAAGTATTTGCCCAGAAGCAGAGTGGCTATGGGAAATCCCCTCAGCCCCTTTATCAGCAACCTGCATAGGGAATTCTGGAGACTGACTACTTAAAGATATTCCCCCGAAATAATACTAGATGGTTCAGATACGTAGATGATGTGCTTCCCTTTGGCCCTAGAGATCACAATATTGAGAGTTCCTACCTAGACTTATTAGTCTGGTACCTTCTACTAATTCCATAGAGCTTGAAATATATAAAAACTCTTCCCTTGTTAACGTTTTAATCCATCGCATCGAAGACGATTAAAATTTTACATTTTTCAGGAAACCCACCAATGTCTCATACTTCATTATTATCCCAATCGTAATCTAGATTTAAAAGGGGGTTTTTTCCTTTCATTTTTTCATGAGAGTTTAGCATATCTAGTCAAAGTTTTTAAAGAAAAAATTAAAACAAGAATTTTTTAACAAAGCCACAAACTGAGATATCCCCGGTTTTGTTACCCGGGAAGACTTTTTACAGGGAAGCTTGACGGGCAAAATGATTGGCCTTGCCATCATGATAATTTGTATGCTTGCTTGAGGCACTAAAAAAAATCAATGCAAAACCGACTTTCAAAAAACTGGGACAGTGAAACAGAGATTGATTAAAAAACACACCACCTAAAATGAGGTGGTGTCTAAAAGGGTTTCCATGAACCCTTTACCCACTATCAACATTGGTCGACGGGTAAACCTCGGGAAAACTAGTTTATCCCAACACCAGTACCCCAATCAGGACGGTCAAGTGTCGAAGCATCAATAACCATGTCAGCTTTGAACACCCACCGGGGTTGCTGCCCCCAATAATTGCCCAAACATTTTCCATCGGGAAAGAAACAAAATTGAGTCCTCCCTCCTAAACATGAAGGGAAGCAGTATAAACGAAATTAGGGGGCCGTAAAAACCCTTATAGTTATTTAGGGGAATCTTTGTGCACTGCCTAAATTTGTTTTTTTGGGCCGATCTTTGAAACTTTGTCAAGTTCACTAAATAATGCTTCTAAAAGTACACCAAAAAAAGAAAAAAAATTTGGAAGAAAAGTAAAAAAAAAAATCGTTGCATCTGCCCCTTTAAGGTGTGATAGGTTTGAAACACCCTCCAAAGGCTAATTTTTTTTTCTCCAACACCACTTAACTAGTTTCCTACCTCCTGACTTTTCTTGACAGAGACAAAAGTTCTCACAGCATTTGTTGTGATAAAAAGGATTCCAGTGAAGATTCCGATTCGTTTTTAAATATATCGTTGCTCCAAGCTACACCTGCCAATACATGGAAGCAAAAATTCCTCACAATCACAGTTCGGTTGCATAAAACTGACAATTTTGAAAATGTATAACACAGACCCCCAAAATGCTCCCCCTTACAAATTTTTTTATCTTTCATTTTAAACATAAAAATGTTTTTAAAGCAATATCACCCCCAAAAAACATTGGAAAAAATTAATTAAAACAGCAGAAGAATAATAACATTTGGATGTATGACTCCATTTCGATTATCCTCTTTTGCCTTTTAACTGTCCTTCCTGGCCTTTTACTCTAACACTCTTTAAATATTGAAAAAATTGAGGTCAATAAAATTTTTAATCTCCTCATAGCATATCTGTCACCAAATATGACAATAACAAAAAAAGGTTTTCTCTCATTCATTTTTAACTTTCCACAGACCTTTTTGAGTCAGAATTGCATGAAACCATAAAATAATTAATCCTTTGAGATCTCGTAACCAATGACTTCCTGTTTTCAAAAATAAACTTTCACCAAAAGTCTTACACCATTTTCAAAATGTTACTCATAAAAATCAAAAAACTTGACACAAAGTTTTTCAACCCAAAAAATGCAGCCCAATCATCACTTTTGATTTGAATTTAGGGAGGAGCTTTTGTCACAAGGGAAAAATAACTTTTGGTTGTACTAGTACTGGACGTGACCCAAACAACGAAAATCAATAAATAACAAAAAGGCACAATACCGTGACTGGAACGATACACAAATAACCCGCACATAAAAAAAGAAGCTTACGACGACGTTTCGGCCGACTTGGACCATTACAAATACATAGTGTACTTTGTCAATGGTCCAAGTCGGACCGAAACGTGCGTAGCTTCTGTTTTTTATGTGCGGGGTTTTTGTTAACGAAAATCACTAAAATGGGAGCTATTACCATTTTACAAGTATTTTAAATTTTATTTTATCATTACCCATAAAAGTTTTAAAAGGGGTTTTAAACAGATATAAGCTTGACAAACGGCCGGTTTCAAAAAAAAATTACTTTTCATTTAAAATTCAATTACAAATTGCTAAAAAATAAATTTCATTTTCTTTTAAATTTTAATTACAGCTACTCCCGCCTGGGCCCTTCCGGGCTCTCACCGCACGCTTGTCCTTTCCGTTACAGCCTGTCCCCCTCCGTTACAGCCTGTCCTTCAATACAACTTGCCTATCGGGCCATATTGTCCCCCTTTCCCCTTTCACGCCTTTTTCCGTACAGCCCCTTTAGTCGAACCCCCCTTGCGTTACTGGCTTTCCCTTTTAAAATAAGGGGTATTTTTTCTCCTTACAACCCCCATGTTTGTACATTATTTTTCACTGCCACATTCTCTCCCCCCAATAGCTCTCCACTCCTCAGATCCCTATGCTCACTTTGACTCAGGAAAACGACAAAACAATTGCAAATCCTGATTTCACCAGAGTAAAAAACCAAAGAGATAAAACCCTCAGGTGATATTTTAAGGGGTCTTATTTGAAATATGATACCAGAATTTTTTTCAGATATCTAAAAAATAAGTTAAAAAAAATTTTCAAGAACAATATATGCCAAAAAGTTACCTATTACTCCTTTAGTGGGCACTGCCCAAAATTTTGTTTCTAAATGCTCAAGCACACGTCCCGGCTGAAAATGAGGCGCACATAAACTGCCGTATCGGTGGCATAATCTAATCAATCTTCAAGCCTCTCCCATCTTACAGCTTCCTGTTTTGTTTCTTACCTGTTCTTTCCTCATAACTGTTTTTCTTTCTTTTTTGTCGCAAACCTATTCTCTCCGTCTCAACCAGTCTTTTTCCGAACAGCCCATATTACATCTAGCCTGTCCTTTCTGTTACAAAACCCGTTCTCTCCGCCACATTGTCCTCTCCGTACCAGGCTCTCTTCTTCGCCACGCCTCCTCTTTTCACGCCTATCCCCTTTTTTGCCACAACGTGTCCTCCTCTCCGTCAAGCCTATCCTCCTCTCCGTCACGCTGTTTTTCTCCGTCCACAGCCTATCCTCGTCTCCTCAAGCATGTCCTCTCGCACAGCCATCCTCTCTCCTTCACCATTCCCCTCCGGCAGCCTATCCCCCTCTTGTCATAGCGTGTCCTCCTCTCTGTTTCAGCCTATCCTCCTTCCGTCACACCTATCTTCCTTCTGCCAGCCATCCCCGCTCCGTACAACCTTCCTCCTCTCTGTCACAGCCGTCACTGTAAATTTTTTACCGTTTATAATTTTAGTACCCTTTTAGGGAAAGGGAGTAATATTTCATTATTTTAAGGCCAGGGTAAAGACAAAGAAAGTTGGAAGAGTATTTTGGGAACGGAAATAAAAATAAAATTGATTTTTTTGTTAGATGAGGGATGCTTAAACTTTGTTTAGGGAAGGAGTAACAGTTTTTTTGATGATTTTTTTAGAGTTGCCTTTGTTTTAATATATGATTTTATATAAAAGATTCTATGATTTTTAAGGGGTTCCTGAAAAAAAATTATTCTAAAAACAGGTTAAAGATTATTTAGGATTTTGGAGAAAAAAATTTTAATTTTTTTTTTTTTTTTTTTTTTTGTTAATTTTAAAATACATATTTAAGGTATTAAAATGGTCCGGATTTTCTAAAGTTTAAGGCACTAGTAATTATTGTTTTAGTGTTATTTATATATTTTGAACAGATTTGGACGTAGGAAATGTAAAAGAATGTTTTCACTTAGCGCTGCCGCTCAGGCATCGACGGAGGGACAACACAGCAGTCAGCGCTGCCGCTCAGGCATCGACGGAGGAAACAAAAACACTCAGCGCTGCCGCTCAGGCATCCACGGAGGGACAACACAGCAGTCAGCGCTGCCGCTCAGGCATCCACGGAGGGACAACACAGCAGTCAGCGCTGCCGCTCAGGCATCCACGGAGGGACAAAAAACAGCAGTCAGCGCTGCCGCTCAGCATCCACGGAGGGGCAAACAGCATCGCGCCTTCGTTTGTGTTAAGTACTTTTTGGTCTTGGTGTTATAGACTTTAAAGGTCTTGTGTTTATGTACTGTAATGTCTTGTGTGTTATTTTACGTAATGGCTTGTGTGTTATAGTCCGTAAAGGTCTTGTGTTTATGTACTGTAAAAGGTTTGTTGTTATTGTACTGTAATGGTCTTGTGTGTTATTGTACTGTAATGGTCTTGTGTGTTATTGTACTGTAATGGTCTTGTGTGTTATAGTACTGTAATGGTCTTGTGTGTTATTGTACTGTAATGGTCTTGTGTGTTATAGTACTGAAAGGTCTTGGGGTTTTTTGACTGTAATGGTCTTGGTGTTATTGTACTGTACGGTCTTTTTTTTATGTACTGTAATGGTCCTGTTGTTATTTTTCTGAATGTTTGTGTGTTAAGTACTGTATGGTCTTGTGTGTTTAGACTTAAAGGTCTTGTGTGTTATAGTACTAAGGTCTCGTGGTTATAGTACGAATGGGCTTGTGTGTTATTGTACGTAATGGCTTTTGTGTTATTGTACGTAATGGCTTGTGGTTATAGTACTGTAATGTCTTGTGTGTTTTAGTACTGTAAGGTTTGTGTGTTTTTTTTACTGAATGGGGCTTGTGTGTTATAGTACTGTAATGGGCTTGTGTGTTTTAAAATACTGTAAGGCTTGTGTGTTTTGTACTGTATGGTCTTTTGTGTTTATTGTACGTAATGGGCTTTGTGTTATAGTACTGTAAGGCTTGTGTGTTATTGTACGTAAATTTTGGGCTTGTGTTTTATAGTACTGTAAGGTCTTGTGTGTAATAGTCGTAAAGGTTTTGTGTTATAGTACTGTAATGGTCTTGTGTGTTATTGTAGTAATGGGCTTGTGAGTTATATTTCTGTAATGGGTTTTTGGGGTTATTGTACTGAATGGTCTTGGGTTATTGTACTGTAATGGTCTTGTGTTTTTTGACGTAATGGCTTGTGTGCTATTGACTGTAAAAGGCTTGTATGTTATAGTACGTAAGGTCTGGGTTATTGTACTGTCGGTCTTTTGTGTTTTTGTACGTAATGGGCTTGTGTGTTATAGTACGTACTGGGCTTGTGTGTTATAGTACTGTATGGTCTTGTGGTTATTTACTGTACGGGCTTTGTGTTTTTTGTACTGTACTGGGCTTGTTGTTATTGTACTGACGGTCTTGTGGTTAAAGTACTTATTGGCTTGTGTGTTTTTTGTACTGTAAGGTCTTGTGTGTTATAGTCTGTATGGCTTTTGTGTTATAGTACTGTAATGGGCTTGTGTGTTTTAATACTGTTAATGGTCTTGTGGGTTTTAGTACTGTAAATGGCTTGGTGTTAGTACTTAAGGCTTGTGTGTTTTTGTACTGTAATGGTCTTGTGTGTTATAGTACTGTAAAGCTTGTGTGTTATAGTACTTTTAATGGTCTTGTGGTTTTTTTTTACTGTAATGGGCTTGTGTGTTATAGTACGTAATGGTCTTTTGTGTTATGTACTGTAAAAGGTTTGTGTGTTTTTGTACTGTAATGGTCTTGTGTGTTTTTGTATTAATGGTTTGTGTGTTATAGTACTGTACTGGTCTTTTGTGTTTTTGTACTGTAATGGGGCTTGTGGTTTTGTACGTAATGGTCTTGTGTGTAATATATGTAATGGTCTTTTGTGTTATATACTGTAATGGTCTTGTGTGTTTTTGACTGTAATGGCTTGTGAGTTATATTACTGTAATGGTCTTGTTGTTATTGTACTGTCTGGTCTTGTGTGTTATTGTCGTAAAAGGGCTTGGTGTGTTTTTTTTGACGTAATGGTTTTGGGGTTTCTATTGTACTGTAATGGTCTTTTATTTTAGTACTGTAAGGTCTTGGTTTATTGTACTGTACTGGCTTTTGTGTTATAGTACTGTAATGGTCCTTTTGTTTAAGTACTGTAGGGGGTTGTGTTTATAGTCTGTACTGGTCTTGTGGTTTTTGTACTGTACTGGTCTTTTTTTTGTTATTTTACGTACTGGTCTTGTGTGTTATTTTACTGTATGGTCTTGTGTGTTATTTTACTGTTGCTTGGTTTGTTTAAGTGAACACGGAAGACAGTACAGCAATAAAACAACAAGACCAGTTTGTGTGTTTTTGTACGATTTGGTCTCGTGTTATTGTACTGTACTGGGATTATGGTTTTTGTACTGTACTAAATGGCTTGTTGTTCTTTTAAAGACTGGTCGTCGTGTTATTGCACTGTACTGATCTTCCGTGTTAACCTTATTCTTACAAAATAACATGTTCACATGATATTCATGAACACGCAATAATATGTTTTCACATGACACCCATACAAATAACATGTACACTGAAATTAAGACACTGTGTAACAGCTGATACTTTATTGTAGACTTTCGCCTCCCGTGGGTTTTCAATACAAATTTAGGACATAACTTTTAAGACAGTAGAACTTGACAGAAATGAGGAAACAGCCCTCAACCTTGGAGTTGGGGCGAAAGCACCGTAGTCGTGGAGATTTGAAAACAGAAATAAAACGCCGAGCTTTTAAACAACGTCGGGGGAATGGGACGGGTAGCAGAGAGGCATAGTCACTGGTAGGGGGATTTCCAGTGGGGAAATGGTCCTACCCAAAAAGGGTGGGTTGTCGAGTCGGAAGGTTATGAAGCCTCAGAAACAAGATTCCATGATGTCGATATTGTTTAACCCATTCTTGTACAACTTTTCAACCCTGCAAATCAAGGAATCTTGAATTGAGGACGTCAAAGCTTTAACGACTAGACAACTACTACTACAACTAACCATCTCTTGGGTAGGACCACTTCAACTGGGGAATCCTGCCTACCAGTAATATGCCCTCGTCTGCTACCCCTCCCATTTCCACCTGACTTAGTACATAAGCGTCAGCTCTTGCTTCGCTTAGAACCCCACAATACGGTGCTCTTCGCACCGATCCAAGGGAGAGAGAATGATTACCCATCTTTGTACATAGTTCATATCTTTGAGTTTTGTCCTAGAATTTGTATTGATAAAACCACTGGATGGGGAAACGTCTACAATAAAAATACCCAGTGTTGCACATGTTTCTTAATTTTTCTTTTCGGTATTGTATACCATTCTTGTACAACAGTACCATGACACACCCTACACAAAAACACTAAACATTACAATCATTCATCTAAGAATATGAACACATGACACTTCCTACTAGTGCAAAAACGTGTTCCTCTTTAATTTACATGTTCACAAAAAATATCGCAAAATACCCTAAAAACCCGCGTATAAAGTATGTAAAATACGGATATATGTTATGTTTGTGCGCTTGTTAGCCTTTTAAAGTCATATGAAAATGAAAACAGTGTAACATTTAATTTCAGTTTTGATGGAAAGGGGGAAAAAATTCTTCAACCCCTTGGGGAAATTTATCTACAAAAATAAAAATCACAAATACTTTTAAAACTGATAAAAACAAGAAAAGCCGTACATAGTATAAATTTATAGTGCAATATAAAAGGATTTCCAAAATTTATGTTAATTAGCCCCTCGGGAAATGGCGGAAAAAGTGGGGCGCTTGGGGGCGTCTAGTGACCTACGGTCCAGGCTGTTTTGGTGGGAGTAATTACTGGACGCGTTTTCTGGTGTGTCACCTCCAGTAATTCCACCCACCCGGACACTCTACCGTGACCCCTAGACAAAACCAAGTTTCCATGCGCGATTCACTGAAGGGGCAAAGCTGACTTGTGGAAATAGGGAAAAAGGGATCCACCTGAGGGGACACTGGTGGATTGGGACACTGATCCGGGGGGGCACCCGCCGCCTTAGGGAAGTGGGGAAGGGGGGACTCCGGGAGCGAACGGATGGGTTCCTGGTACATGAACTTGGGGGAAAGGTTGTGGTTTAGGCTACCTTTGGGGAAAAGGGGGAAAGGGGAGACATCTGGCGATAGACGGGTGGATTCCGGGTACATGACCTAAGGAAAGCAAGTACCGTTGACCTGGGGAAGTGGGGAAGGGGGTCCACCGAGGGACATAAGTGGACTCCTGGACAACTGCCCCGGGAAAGGCACCGCCGACCTTTGGTAAGGGGAAGGGGGACTCCGGGAGCGAACGGATGGATTCCCCGGATTCATGAACTTGGGGAAGGTTTTGGGTTTTAGGCTGACTTGGGGGAAAGGGGGGACATTTCCCAGGGGGAACACATGATCCTAAGAAAGCAAGTCCGCGACCTGGGAAGTGGGGAAAAGGAGTCCCGTTAAGGTGACATATGTGGACCCCTGGAGACACTGTCTGGGAAGACACTGCCGACCCTTTGGAAGTGGGGGAAGGGGAAAACATCCGCCCGGGGACGGCTGAGGCTGGAAGGGAGAGAGAGGAGAGAGAGAAGAGAGAGAGAGAGAGAAGGAAGAGAGAGAGAGAAAGAGAGAGAAGGAGAGAGAAAAAGAGGAAGAGAGAGGTAGGTGATGCGCCTTAGGAAGTGAGGAAAAGGGGGACATCCCCGGGGCCCCCGGATGGATTCCGGGCCATGAACCTGGGGAAGGCGAGGGGGGGGGGGGCGGACCTTAAAAACGAACCACTGGCCCCACGTGGGAAATTGGTAACTCAGAGATAACTCTGAGGCTGCAGTGGTCGCAAATAATTTTTTTGTTGCTATTTAATTGCATTTATAATTCAAGATTTTGGATTAAGTTTTGATTCCAAAACGCGACCTCAAAATTAGCCCTGACAGTACCAGGGTGGTTTTTTCCCTCTCTGCCCCCGAAGTACCCGGTTTATTACTGAAATTTTACTCTTCTGTTTTACTGTACGTATCCCCTTTTGTGTTACTGTGCTATACATTCTTTTTTGTACTCTTCTTGTTACTGTACTGTACGATCTTCTGGTTACTGTCTGGGTCTTTTTGTTTCTGTACTGATTTCTGTGTTACTATTTCTGATCTTCTGTGCTTTCTGTACTGACTTTTTTGTTTCTGCACTGATCTGTGTTACTGTTTTGTACGTTCTTGTATGTTACGACTTTCTTTTGGTTACTTTACTGTGTAAATGTTGAAGACGAGCAATCTGTTTCTAACTCTCAGCAGCTAGTATATATTTTGGTAGAATTACCCACAATTTTAACGTAAAAGGACACAAGTGACTTTTTATTGTGGAAAGTTTCGCTGTCCAGGGGGCTTTTTTAAAAAACCGTTAAAAAAACAGAAACATCGACAATGAGGGTTTATATGGGGTTTTAGAGGGGGTGGTAAAAATAGTGGGGAAAGTATTTGGGTTGGTAATTTTTAAATTTTGGGTAAAACCCAAATTAACTTGTAATTGAGCTTTTATATCCTTTTTACTATGTGCAAGAAATTTTGTTTTTCCCCTACTAGTTTTTGCCCCACTCCTGAGCATAAAATTTTCCCTTTCGGTGCCAAGTACTGTTTGTAACATTTGAACGGAGAAGTGGCTTATATACCGAGGCAGGAGAGGTGCAGGACCCGTGGGTTTGGTGCCCACATTTGTCCATGGGGGAAGTAGTCGTCCCCAAAAGGGTTTTAGGCAAGTGTTAGGGCCAATGTCATAATGAGATCTTTTTATAAAATAAAATTATATATAATATATATAAAATTTTTATATATAATATTTTATATATAATTTTATATATAAAATATATATATAATTTTTATTTTACCCCACTTAATATTTTTAATCGGGTTTTCTTTAATATTAGCTAAATTAAAGTTTCCACAAAGTTTATAATATTTTTGATTTGGGAAATTTAAAACCCCCCCGGTATGATGTTTTATATAATTTTTATGTTTTTTTGGGGTTAAATGTGTTGGGTTGGGAAAGGTAACAGCTGGCAAAGAGTTGAAAAAAGGGTATGCCCCTTTGGGGAAGGTAGTTTAGCCTTTTCCCTTTTCTCCCCCCTTTTGGCGGGGTTTGATGTCATGTGGGAATTAATGTGTTAATTCATTTCGCTCTCCCTCCCCGCTCGTGTGCATTGACTAAAGTACCCCCCCAGAAACCTCCCCCCTTATTCCATTGGATAGAGAATTGTGTTGAAAAGAAATTTCCCTGAACCACCCTTGGGGTTTTAAATTTTCTGATGGAATTTGGGCGGACGTTATTACTGTTCCCCCTCATTTTAAACGATGTGACGAATTGGTCAAGTTTAGAACTTTTAAGTGATATTTTCCCTTATGCCGGGATTTACTCGGGAAAAAGTTTTTCCCTTTTAAATGTATGTATTTGCGTACAAAAAAAAAGCCCCTTAATTGAGGAACCCGTTAAATATTCCTTGACCCCTTTAAAAAACAAGTGGAAATTGGCCATTTTTAAGAAACTTTTAATTTAAGTTTTTTTCTTATGTGAATGAAAGTTTTTGACAAAAGTGATTTTAAAAGATATTTATGAAATCAAAAAAAGAAATTTAACCTTTAAAAAAAAAAGGAAACCCCCCCTAAAAAAGCCCTGAGAAACCCCCCAAAACGAAAATTCTCAAGTTTTTAAAAATTCCAAGAAGTTGAAAGTGTTGACAGGTTGTGGGATGAAGGGGTTCAAGAACCAAAAAAAAATTTTGGAAAAAATTAACACTTTTTTCCACTCTTGGGTATTTTTAAATTGAGGAAAACGTTTCGCCCACAGGGGCTTCATCAGCCCCAAACAAAGGTTGGGGGGATTTTGAATTACCCCCCTTCCCCCCTGCTCTTCACAAAAAAAAAAAATTTTTTCCCTTTGTATGGACTGGGGAAAGGGCCACTGTGTGACGAAACTTTTCCCCAAATAAAGATACCCAAAAATTTTGCACATTTTAAAATTTATAAAAAGGTTTTCCCCTTTTCTCTAAACCATTCATCACAATCCTGTCAGCCCAATTTGCAACTTTTTGGGGAATTTAAATATTGGAAAAATTTTTCGTTTTCCCAAACCCTTTGGGCACGACCTATTTTTCCAATTGAAAAAATTTTGGGGACACCCCCCTAAAATTTGCTGACTTCTCCTGCCAACGGTATTAAGTTACTTCTCCGCCATATGTTTGTATTCTTTTCAAGTTTGAGGGAAACCTAAACCCAGGGTCGATTTCACTGTTCGAAAAGGCTTGTTTAAAGGGCCCCTGGAAAGTAAAAACCGTTGCCACAATAAAATGTCACTTTTTCCCCACTTGGGGCCCTTTTTTATTTTTAAAATTCGGGCATTTAAACCTGAACAGCTTAAAATTGAAATTGTTTTGTCCATAATCTTTCTCTTAAATGGAAACAGAAAAAATACTTTTTTAAATTCTTTGGGGATTTCCCGTTGCGCCCTTTTTAACTTAAAGGATCCCCTCTTGGGCTTTTCTTTTTTCCTTTTTTGGGTTAAATTTTCTCTTAAAAAATTAAAATTGAATAAATCCCAACCAGGTATGTTTTTTCTGTTGTTTTTTCCCATATAAAGTAATTTTTTTTTTTCAAATTTTTCCCTTTTCGGGAAACCCTTTTGGGGAACCTTTGAGGGGGGCCTTTTATTTTCCTTTTTGGTTTTTATCCCCCCGGGAAACTTTCTTCTAAACTTGTCTTTTCCCCGGGGAAACAATCTTGCCAACTTGTCTTTCCCCAGACATTCCCGTAAATATTTTAAATTCTGGTTTTCCATTTAACTTTGTCCACAGGGGTTTCACTTCGCCCCTTCCCTTTTAGGGGTTTCCCTCCTTTTGTCTTCCCAAATTGTTTACCTCTGTTTGCCCCTTCAAACCATTTTTTACCTCGGGCCTTTGCTCTCCCCATTATTTACCCCCTGTCCCCTTCTACTTTTTTTAAAACCCCTCCCTTTCGTTTTTTTCATTTTTTACCTCCGCCCTCTCTACCTTTAAAAATTTTTAAATAAAAAAACTTTATTCATTTTAATGTGACCCTTTATTGCCCAACGTTTTCGCCCACACGGTGGGCTTTTTCAAGTCACATAAATTTCCCTTTTAAATGGTTTTCCCCCTTCAGTTCTCTCTCCCACTGAACTCTTGCAGGAATTTCCTGATCCCTGAGTAGTCTCCTCTTCTGTTAGTTTTTTTTTCCCAAATTAAATTCCTGCTACTTTTCTCTACTTGAAGCTCAACTATTAGTCAAAGCCCCAGAACCAAAATAAACCACTAAGCCCCTGGGGGCCTTTTAAATACAAAATTATCCTTGATGCCCGAATTTAACCCCAAGGGGAAAATTTAAAGGTCCAGTCTTGAAAACAAATCATTTACCCTCCTCTTTTGGTAGTGTCTCTAAACATGTTGTTTGCATGGGGGTTTTCCCAGTACCACATTCCATCATTTTGGCTCTCCATTTTTTGGGGCCCCCCCTTTGGGGCTCCGGGTTTTTCCCCAGTCAATCCCCGCGCGCGGCGTGCGTGTGTGTGTGTGGGGTTGGGGTGTGTTTTGTGTGTGTTGTGTGTGTGTTGTGTGTGGTGTGTGTGGGGGGTTTTGTGTGTGTGTTTGTTTTGTTGTGTGTGTGTTTGTGTGTGTTTTGGGGGTAAATTTAAGGGCGGGTGTGTACTCCCCTAGTTGTGGTTGCAGAGGTCTTTACAGCCCGGGAAGCCCCCCCCCTTCCCACTGGCCGCTACTAGGTCACTTTCCCTCCCCCTGACCCTTTTAACCAACTTTTTTTCTTAAAGCTATGTAAGGATCCTGCCTTCACTACATCACCCCCAAAATTATTCCATTTCCCTTTGCCCAAATCTGTGACTGAAGAAATATTTCCCTTTAAAAACCCTGTGATTTATCGGGGAGTCTTCAACTCCAAATGTGATCCCTTTTTGGGCTTGTCCCTTTTTAGATCACCCTGTCCCTTTTCCCACCTTTAGTTTTCCTTTTTCAGTATTTTAAAAGTTGTTATCTTTTCCCCCCTTTAATTCCCCGGGTTTTCCCCAAAACGTCGGTAAATTTCCCCCCTTAAAACCTCCCCTTTCGTGGACAAACCTCTTGGGTTTGGGGAAATAGTCGTTGCAAACCTTGGCACTTTCTTTAGTTTTCCTTCCCTTCCCTTGGCTGGGTGGGGAGTTCCCAAAAACTGGTGCCCGCATACTAAAAATAAGCCAAAATTTAACAGTGTACAGGATTTCCGGGAATGAGCCCTTATTTAGATGTGGGAAATTGCGCCTTTGGGGTTTGCTAGGCGCCCGAAATCCCTCCCAGCACTTATTTGGGTTGATGTGCGCCCCAGGAGATGTACCCGCTTTTTATACCCCACCTCAAAAAACCTTTTTCCTTGAGTGAGGCTTGTAAGTCTCTGGCCCCTTTAAATGTTCCTTTGTGGCTTCTTTGAGGGTTCCCAAATTTTTCCCCCAAACCTTTCTCAAACTTCGCTTAAAACCTTTGTTTTATGGTTCCTGCATCCACTACGTCATTTTCTTTTTTTTTCCCAAACTTCCGATAACTCTTTTTGACGGGAAGAAATACATCGTAACTTTCCTTTTGACTTTTCTGAGTCTTAAAACTTCCAATTGTGACCTTTTTTGTGTCGTGTCCCCATCTCTGGAACATTCTGTCCTTTTTCCAAATTGTCAATTCTTCGCTAATTTTTAAAATTGTCATGATCATTTTTCCCCCCCAACTTCCTGTTTTCCAGCCCGTCGACCGTTTTTCCCTTTAAACCCTTTTTCTTCGAAAGGACAATCCTTTTAGCTGTGGGACTAGCCCTTGTTCCCCAATTTTTGCTTTTTTCCCCCTTAATCCTTGTCGTGCTTAACCAGGGTGGTTTTCCAAAATTGGGTTTGCTGCATAACCAATATGGGCCGGGACTACATGTTGAACAAGTCTTAAAGTTTTCCCTTTAAGGAGTTAACGGAACCCCTTATTCTTGGTTTTTGCCAAGCGCCCATATGCTGCAACATTTATCGGTTTAATGGCCCCTCAGTATTATTTCGGTTTTTAAAAATTCCCCAAAAGATCTTTTTCCTTGAGTGGGGTTTTGCAGTTTTTTGGCCCTTTACTTTGCTTTTGGGTTTGGGGTTCATTAAAGGAGCCATTTGCTGGACCAGATTTTGTAGCTTGTCCAGGTTTTTTTTGTTGTCCGACTGTCCTCCCCCGATTTAAATTTCCCCTCATTAACTTCACTTTCATCTACTAACAGAGCCCCTTTCTGAAAGTATCTCTTCCGCCCCATGTTTTCACATGTCCATAAACAGCCCCGGGTCCTAGGCCCCGACCCATGTGGAACCCCGCTCGTCACGGGACCCCCCCTGCCAGATTTTCCGATTAAATTGAAAACCCCTTTTTCCCTTTGTTATGCATCCCTGATCCTCTGGGTTTTTGCATTAACCTTTTGTGAAAAAACTCTGTTCGAACCCCCCTTTTTGGCAGTCCAAAAAATTGCAATCTATCCACTGCTCCCCTTTTCGTGTCTTAGTTATTAGTCATAAAACTCAAATGGGTTTTGAGACACGGTTTTCCCTTTCCCTAAAACCCTGCTAGTTGTCATTTATAAGCTTATTCCGCTCTAGGTGCCCCAAACTCCTAATAATCTCCCATAACTTTGCTTTCTATACCGTCAGTAAACAGGGGTATGTATTTTAATGTTTCGTGTCTGTCTCAAAAAAAGCTGGGACGGCTTTTTGCCCATTTTCCCCATACCTCAGGCTTTTTTATTGCATGTTTTTGTAAGGGAAATTTAATTTTTAAAAAACTGAAATGAGGGTTTTTTACTGTTTTTTGGGCAAGATCCCGGGACGAACAAAGGGTTTTAATTTTTTTTTTATTTTATTTTCCCCAAAATGCTCCCTGTAAGGGATTGGCTAAAAAATTGTTTTTCTTTAGTTTAGAAAAACAATATTTTTTCCCCTGGGGAAAATAAATGAGTCGTACAATTTCTAAAAGGTTATCTGTATTTATAAAGGGGGTTTTGGGGTTTGGTCCCTTATATACCTTCCAACCTTTTTATGGTAACGCGCGCTACTTTCGCCCCTCTACATCAGCCCCACTGTCAATAAGAACGGGGAAATTGTAAGCTTTTCCCAGCAAGATTTTTTTTTATGCTCAAAAGGGTTTTTCCCCCCAAACTTTCCTTTTTCCCAAACTATTTGTCAAACAATATTTAAAAAGCTATTTGGAAGATTGGTCAAATTTTTTAAAGGGTTTTAAAATTTCGAAAAAATCACTGCAAAAATAAAAAGAAGAGACGAATTTTTACATGTGGGTTGTAATAGCGGAAAAAAAGGGCCCTTTTTAAGATATAAAAAAAAAAGAAAACTTTTTAATTGAGTCAAATAAACTTAAATTTTCTTAGCGAAACGAAACCCCACTAAACGTGGGCCCCACTAAACGTAACCCCCAACAAAAGGGTACCCCCACAAAACCCTTTGGCCCCATTTAAACGTAGCCGCACTAAACGTACCCCACTAAACGTTGCCCCACAAAACTTTAGCCCCCAAAAACGAAAGCCCCCACAAAAACGTAGCCCCACAAAACCTTTGCCCCACTAAACGAAACCCCAAACAAAAGAAAGGCCCCACAAAACGAAAGCCCCAAAAACGTAGCCCCATAAAAAAAGCCCCACTAAAGGAAGCCCCACTAAAGTAGCCCCACTAAACACTTGTTTTTGAAAAATGTTTTCATCATACCCAAAGACAAAATTTAGGGTTATTAAAAAAGAACTTTAACAAAAATTAGATAAAAACCCAATTAACCTCTATAAAATTTAAAAATTTCGAGACTAAAATATTGTAAATTTAAATTTTCAAATTATGTAGCTAATTTAATATATATCATAAAAACCTGTTCCCTACTTTTAAAAAACTACACTACAAAGCCTACTAAAACCAAAACTTTATATTTTAAAACATATATTTTTTAACTATAAAAAACATAAAAAAACCCATATATAAAAGATAAAACCTTCCCAAATTTTTCGTACAAAAAAACCCGGACCCCTTTAATTTCCCCTTTAATTTAGCCAACGAAATCAGACTTTTTAAAAACTTTGCACGTAAAGTGCAAAAACCCATGGGGGTCTTTGCAGCTCCCCCCACGGGTGAAGATACTTTTCCCACTGTTGAATTAGCTTTTGCAAAGTATTTCCCCTTTTTGGGTATTAAACTTTTGGGGGAAACCTCTGATAAGCTACCGAAATGTGCCAAACCATTATTATGCCCGAAAAATTTGGAAAAGAAAATTAGAAGACAGGTTTGAGGCAGCGGAGGAAAAATTTAAAAAAGCCCGGGCGAATAACAGCGAAAAAAACGGAGCCTAATTCCCCGAGTTGTAAAATGCGGGGGGATGTTACCCTTAAAATTCAATTAACATTTTTCCCATGCTAGAAAAACCGTTTTCTATCGGGTTTACATGTCCTTTTCTAAACATGCAAGTAATACCAGGAATTATATACTAAAGATTTAAGTTTAATCTAGATTGTTCCAAATTTAATTTTCAATGAACCCTAAATAATGAGATTACATAATGGGAAAAGTAATAAAGTATAAGCGGGAGGAGTTGAAAACAATACGCTTATATGGGGTGCCAGGAGTCAGGTTACTTTTATCCCGAGTCCCGCAGCAATTTTTTTTTTTCTCCAAAAAACTGTTCTAAAATTGGGGTATCGATTTCTCTGCCTGTAAATTTACAAGCATGCATATTCCAAAATATATTTTTTATTTTTTAAATATAAAATTGCATATTTTTTAACAAAATTTCTTCGGTTTAAAACAATTTAAAAAATTCTGGACTCTTTTTTACGAGAACCCTCACCCCCTGGGAAAAATTCTCACACCCCCGGAAAATTTTGGGGGGAAATTTTGCCCCAAAAAAATTTTTCGGATGAAAGTGTTTGGGGGAAGTGGTTTCCCTCGATTTAATTCCACCCATGGGGGAAAATTTGCTAGGTAGGCCCCAGACAAAAAAAGTTCCATTATGGAAGGTGTGATTAGTTGATTTTCCCCATTTAAAGTCGTAAAAAAAAGGCTTCTGTTTCATTTAAACATTTTCCCAACTATAATCATGTGCCTCTCGGAAACACCAGGGAAAAAAAAACTATTCCAAAATTTAAACCAAAACTTTTATTTTTAAAATCCAGTAATTAATTACCTCAGGTTTTCAAAAGTTGGGGGAATAAATTAGATTTATCAGCGGTTTTTTTTCATAGTTTAAAAATGGTCAATAGCCCCTCCCAAAAAGCACAACAAATAACAAAACCCCAACAACCAAACCCTAATCCAGACACAGCTAACCACCCCCGGCTCGCTGCGAAATTTTTCCCGGGAAAGTCAAATCACAGGGAAGGGTGCGGAGCCCACCCGTGTAAAACTGTCCCTAGCGATCCCCCGAAAATGTGTGGGGCCTGAGGGAAAAGGGGGGAATTGTTTTCACTGCTTTTCTAAAAGTTTTCTAGGGTTTTTTTTTTTTGCGCGATCTCTTACAGGGTGAGGAAGAATATTACCAAAAAGGTTTCAAGATGAGACAAGGGGTGGGGTGGTATTCGTGTTTGTTGGGGGTTGGTTTTTCGCCCCGTGTTTTTGGGGGTAATTTTGGGGTTTTTGCGTGGTTTTGGGGTGGGTTCTCTTTTGTTTTTGTGTTTTGGTATACTTTGGGGGGTGTGTTGGGGGTAAGTTGGGGTTGTGTTTTTGCGTGTTTTTTCTGGTGTGTTTTAGTGGTATAAAATTTTGGTGGTTTTGGGTGTTGGGGTGTTTTGGTGTTAGGTGTTGTGTGTGTTGGGGTGTTGTGGTGTGTATGTGTTGTGGTGTGTATGTGTTTTTGGTATATATTGTGTATTATGATAGTTTGTTCGTACCCCCAAATACCAAAAAATATCCATGCTAAATTTTTTTTCCTTTCCCCTGACCCCCTACATCTTTTCCAACAATGACATATTTCATATTCAAAAAACCATTTTTTCAAAAACCTCCCCCAAAGGGAATGACCTTTTTCCCAAAACACAAAAAAAAAAACCCCCAAAATAGAAAATAGGAGGCTACGACGGGCGTTTTTGGTCCCGACTTTTAACCTTTTTCAAAGACACACTAACGAAAAGGGGAGAGGATGGGTAGATATATAAAGGCAGGAAAAGGGGGTTAGAGTAGTAGTGGTGGTGGTAGTAGTTCTTCAAACCACCTTCCGCTTAATATACCCCTCCCGCTTTTTCCTTTTTCGTTAGTGTGGGCTTTGTTAAAAAGGTTCAAGTCGGACCGAAAAAGGCGTCGTAGCTCCTCTCCCTTTTAAATTTTCGGGTTATTTTGTATTGGGAAAAAAAGGGCATTGCCTTGGGGGGTTTTTTGAGAAATGGGTTTTTGAATATGAATAGGGCCCCCGGTTTGGGAAAAAATTTTAGAAAGGGCAAATGGAGGAAAAAAAAATAGCATGGATTGTTTTGGGAGTTGGGTACGAACACACTATCATAATTCACGACATACCCCCAACAACTACACACCACAACACACAACCCCAACCCCATCACACCACCCAATATACCAAATTTTCAAAACACCCGAAAACACAGCAAAAACACAACAAAGAAAAAACCACAAAAAAAATTTCCACAACACACCACCACAGTTAAACCCCAAACACAGAACCAGAGGAAAAACACCATACCCCATCACAAAACCCCCAATACAACCCAAAACAGAGAACCCACCCCCCCCCCCCCCCCCCCAGTATACCACGCAAACCCCCTTTTTTTCATCTTGTACCACCTCAAATAATATTACTCTCGACACACTTTCCCCACCCTGTTTTCTGTTGTTATTAACAAATTTTTCCAAAAGGTCCAAGTCGGACCGAAAAGTCGTCGTAAGCTTTCTCTTTTATGTGCGGGTTTTTGTGTATTGGGTTTCCATTTTTGTTTTTTTCCTTTGTTTTTTGTTAAATGTTGTTGTTGCCAATGTTTGGGGTTTCCCTTGTTATTGTTACTGTTTTACAATTGTTTTAACTGCCCCGAAAAGGGTTTACTTATCACTTCAGAACGCCCAATTTGAAACGGCTTCAAAAATTTTAACCCCGGTTTAAATATTATTAAATATAAAATTGAATAAAGTATGTGGTCATGTATTAGATGGTTTTTTAACCCTTTTGAAAAAACCTGTGTATGAAATGGGATATTCCCTTTAAAGTATTCATAAACCCCTATTTATATGAAAGGCAATATATAAAATGGTTTTATGTGCAGAACAACCATGTGAAAAAAAAAGGGAAATTTTTAAGCGTTTTTTCCCTGATTTCTCACCCTTAACCCAGGAGCGTTTAAATTGATCTTTTTACATTTTGTACTCACCTAGTTTTAAAGGGTTTCCCGGGGTCGAGTCCCCAAAATCCCGGCCCCCCCCTTCACTGGTCCCCTAATGGGGCCCCCCCTGAACCCCTGGGCTTTTTTTCGGGACCCCCTGCCTTTAAAAATATGTATGGATCCTGCCTTCCCCTACCGCTTCCCAAACTGTTCCCCTCCTTTACAAATCTGTGGCTGAAGAAATTTTTCCTAACATCCCTGTGATTCTTTTTGTTTTCACTTCCAAAAGTGTCCCCGTGTTTGGGTGTGTCCGTCCTTTGGAAAAATCTTGCCTTTGTTCACCTTGTGTTATAAGTTTTTGGTTTTAAGTGTGTTGTTTTTGTGTATGTTAAATTTTTTTTTTTTTTTTTTTTTTTTTTTTTTTGTTTTGTGTGTGTGTTTGGTGTTTGTGTGTGTGGGGTGTTGGGGTGAAATGGTGCACGCGCGAGAGAGCGAGATACAGACCGGGATTCTAAAAGAGTTGTGGGATTTTTTAAAAGGGGTTTAAAAAAACAGTGTTTAAAAGTTTTTAAAGAACAGGTTCAGAGTGTTTAAAAAAAACAGTTTTCAGAGTGTTTTAAATAACAATGCTAAACAACCCGTGGTGAGGGTTTTAAAAAAAACCCGTGTTTCAATCTTTAGACTACTAGCGATCAGTGATTCTGTCACGATTTGCCCCCATCTTGAGGGTACAATGCCTATGCTTCTGTCACTGCTAGCACCAACCCTTTTTGGAAAACTAGCGGGCCCGTGGGGGTTTGGGCCCCTGCTGGGTCCAAACCCTTTGGGTTTTTGTTTAACCCGTGATTGTCATCATCTCCAATCTTTTAGAAATTTTAGTCAATTTTTTCATTCTGTCAATTTATAGTTTTTCCCGTGATTTATAAAAGATAGCTCCCCGCTTTGAAAAGGGGAAATAGTGCCAGTTTATCTGTTTTAAGCCCGGCTCCAAACCCTTTAGGGTTTAAAAGGATAGGGAAATTTTGTAATGATGGGATTTAAAATTTTAGATACTAAAATGACCAAAAATTCTTATCCCCCCTGGCCCCCAACTTAGAAACTAGGACCAGGGGATTCTGCACTGATGGCATCAAATTTTTAAGTACTAGTGACCAGAAATTCTATCACTGTGGCCCCCAACTTTTTAGAGAACTATTTACCCTGTATTCGGGCACGATTGGCAAACAACTTTTAGAGTAGTAGTGACCCCGTGATTTTTGCCACTGCTTTGGGACCACCCTTTTACCAATGTTCGGGCCCCGCGGGATATCCCCTGTTTCATCGGGGTTATACAAAAATAAACCGAACCCCCAAATTTTTCCCTTTGGGAAAAAAAATATATAGATATTTCCCCTCTACTGAATTAAAAAAAAGTTTTTTCTGAAAAAACGCGTTGGGAAAATATATCACAAATTTTTACTTTTAGCAACAAATACATTATCACACTGTATTTTACTGAACCCAAAAGAAATACATATATCACATTAAAATTTACTGTAACAACATAGATACATACATCACATGTTACACTGTAACAAAAAGATTTTCATAAAATCATTATTTTTCACTGTAGCCAAAAAATAAATTACATATCCCCATTATATAACTTTAAAAAACCCCGATACATATAACATTATTATTTACTGTAGCAAAATTTGATACATAAAATCCCTGTATACACTGTTTAAAAACATAAATAAAATAATCACATTGTTATTCACTGTAACAAAAATACCCAAGTTACATTGTTAATCACAGGGAACCCTCAAAATGCAATCTTCGCTGTTATACACAATACAACAAAAATAAAAAGCCTCAGACTAGTGAAAAACCCAAAAACAAATATCACACTGGTTACACAATAACAAAAATATTTACACTGGGGTTTCACAAACAGAAAAAACACACCCGGTGTAAAACAATAACAGAAATATCACACTGGTTTTACACAATAAAAGAAAAAATCCATGGTATACACAATAAAAAATAAAAAATCAAAAATAGTGTAAAACCCAAAAACAGAAATATCAAAACCCCGGTGTACACAATAACAGAAAAAATCCACTGGTTAAACAACAGAAAAATTTACACTGGTTGGGGACACAAATAACAGAAATATTTACACGGGATAACCCCAATAAAAGAAATATTTCCCCTAGTGTTACACCCAAAAACAAAATTTCACACTGGTGTCACAATTTAACCCGAAAAATCACACGGTGTACCCCAATAACCAATAAATACAAAAACTGGTTACCAAAAACAGAAAAAAATCACCCCTGGTTTTAAACAAAACCCAAAAATATCCACTTTGGGGGGACACAGGGGGGGCAGAAAATTCACACTGGTGTAAAAAACAGAAAAAATCCCCACTGGTGTACACAAAAAATTTTAAAAACTGGTGTACACAAAAGAAATTTCAAACTGGTGTACACAACAGAAATATCACATGGTGAACACAACGAAAAAATCACATGGTGGGACACAAAAATAAATTTCACATGGTGTACCCAACAGAATTTTCACCAGGTGTCCCCAACAGAAATTTCCCCACTGGGTCACAACAGAAAATATCACACGGTGTTTCACAACAGAAATTCACCAAATGGTTTTACCAAATAACTAAATATCACACTGGTGTAAAACAATAAACAAAAAAATTTAAAACTGGTGTACACAATAAAAAGAAAACACACTGGTGAAAAGGGAAAAACAGAAATATCACCTGGGTGTACACAATAACCCGAAATATCACCCCGGTGTACCAATAAAAGAAATTTTCACACTGGTGTAAAACCCAACCCGAAATATCAAACTGGGTGGTACACAAAAAACAAAAAAATCACACTGGTGTTTCCAATAAAAGAAATAAACCCCCTAGTGTACACTTTAACGAAATTTTCCCACTAGTGTACACTTTTTAAAAGAAATATCACACTTGTGGGAAAACTTTAAAGAAATAACACACCCGGGGTACTCAAAAAATAAAAGATCACACTAGTGTAAAACAAATAACCCAAAAGTTAAAAAAGATCACACTTGTGTACCCCAATAATTTGAAAGACACACTGTGGGAAACCCTAAAAACATTTCCAAAAAATCAAACTTGTTGTACTCAATAATAGAAAGAACACTAGTGTAAAACCCGTAACAACAGTTTCAAAAATCACACTAAAGTACAAAAAAACAACGGTTTAAAAAAAAAAGATCACATAGTGTACAAAATAACAACAATTTTTTCAAAAAATCACACTGTTGTACACCATAACAACAGGGCATACACAGATCACACGTTATAAATGTGTGATCAAAATACTAATTATTCGTTTTTTTTTTAAGAATGAAAGATTCTTAAAAAATTTTGTTTTGAGTAATTTCAACCCTTGAAATTTTTCTTTAAAAGATTAAAAAAAAAAGCTTGGGAACCCTTTAAAACCCCCCAAAACTGGAGAAATTTTCCCTTTTTGATAGGCTTGAAACTTTTCCCCATTGGTTTTTTCTTTGTTTAAAAGGTAAAATTGGTGTTTAAAATTCGAGCTTTTGTAAAATTTTAAAATTTTTAAAATTTTTTTTAAATTGGGTTTTTCCCCTGTAATACTAGAGAAAGGCTTGGCTCGACTTTAAAACCCCAAAGGCCCGGGAAATCTTAAAAAATAAGTACTTTTTTCACTAATTTCGCCCAGAAAAGGCTGGCAAAATTTTCTATTTTTTTAAAAAAAAAAAATAAAGTAAAAAAAAAACAAAGAAAAATATTCTCAAATTTTTGTGGGGTTTTTAAATTTTTCCCAGCAGGGCTTTTTAAATTTTTAGAATTTTTTTAATAAAAAAAATTTTTTTCTTTGGGAAATTTTTTTGTTTAAAAAGTGTATAAGTTTTTATTTGATCAAAATTGGGAAAATTTTTTAAAAGTGTAAAACTGTATCTGGGGGAAGATTACAGGGACCTGGCTGGTCAAAGCACAATGTTAAAACAAAAACTATTTTATTTTCCTTGGAAAGGGCAATGGGACAATGGGTTTTACGGACCATGTTTGGTTACCCGGGCCCGGCAAAAAACCAAAGTTAAAAGTAGACACTAAGGTTTTCAGGTTAAAACAGGCAAAGGGGAAAGGGAAAGGGGGGAGGCAATAAGAAATGACCGTGGGAAATATGTTTAGGAATTCAACAGAAATTCCCAAAAAAAGCTTCATAGAGGAGACAGAAAGGGGGTCCCAAAAGACGGGGAGGGGGGCAAAACCCCCATGGTTTGGGCACAGTAAACAAACCGAAGGGAAAAAAGTGAAAAGGCTTCTGAGTGGCTAGATACCAAAAGGCAAAGGGGCCGGATTTAAAACTCTCCCTGGGGCCCTGAAAAGAGGGAGCAGAGGCACTATGTGTAAACCCTTTAAAAACAAAAATTTAATCCTCTTTTCGAAAACATGGGGGATTGCCTGAGGCATGGAAGACAGCCCAAAAGTTTGTCCCCCCAAACTTTAAAAAAAGGGGGCAGACCCTGAAGCACTAAAATACAAAACCGTGTCACTGAATGTTTTTTTGTATTCAAAATTCATGGAGAAGATTATCAGGGAAGAGTGGGGAAACACCTAGAAAGGAATGAACTTTAAACAGCAGAGCCAAAAAATGATTTCAGGGATGGGGAAAACCCGTTTTCAAAAAAACCCCCTAGAGTTCTATGACCCTGGGGACAGCAGCCAGGGGGTCCGAGTGAGCACCTGTGACCGCGGGGGTCCCACAGGGGTCAGTCCTAGGACCCGGCTTTTTTCTGGGATTTTTTGAATGACCCGAACGAAGGGGAAAAGACTTGAAAATGTCCCTGTTTTTCAGATGAAAGTGAAGTTTTTATGAGAAATTTTTTGGTCAAAGACCAGGCAGAACTACAAAGAGATCTGGGCAGGCTGGGACAATGGTCCAGCAATTTTGGGTCCTGGGGTTTAACCCCACCAAAATGCAGTCCCTGAAGATTGGGGAAGGGCAGGGAAGACCCGCAGAAAGGAGTACGCTAGGGGGGCCCAAAATACAAACCCCTCAAGGAAAAAGAAACTTGGGGTGAGAAAATTAACCCCGGGCCCCTCCTGAAGCGCACATCAAACCCCCTAAATGGGTTCAGCAAAACGGGGACCTACAAACCTCAGAAAAGCATTCCGAATTTAATAAAAGGGAAACGTTTTAGGGCCCGGTACCCGTGTACGTTAGGCCCAAGTTGGGGAAAGGGGAACCTTGGTTTTTGGAACCCACACCTAGCCAAGCACGTAAAGAAAGTAGAGAAAGTGCAAAGGCTTGCAACAAGACTAGTCCCAGAGCTAAGAGGTATGTCCTACTAGGAGAGGTTAAGGGAAATCAACCTGACGACACTGGAGAACAGGAGAGATAGGGAGACATGATAACGACATACAAAATACTGAGAGGAATTGACAAGGTGGACAAAGACAGGATGTTCCAGAGATTGGACACAGTAACAAGGGGACACAGTTGGAAGTTGAAGACACAGATGAATCACAGGGATGTTAGGAAGTACTTCTTCAGCCACAGAGTAGTCAGGAAGTGGAATAGTTTGGGAAGCGATGTAGTGGAGGCAGGATCCATACACAGCTTTAAGCAGAGGTATGATAAAGCTCAGGGTTCAGGGAGAGTGACCTAGTAGCGACCAGTGAAGAGGCGGGACCAGGAGCTTGGACTCGACCCCTGCAACCTCAACTAGGTGAGTACACACACACACACACAATACACAGTAGAGCTGCAAGTGGAGGGGGAAGCAAGAAGACCAGGACGAATGAAGCCAAACTACAAGAAAGGGGACTACACGGGAATGAGGAACTTCCTGAACGGGGTTCAATGGGACAGAGAACTGGCAGGGAAGCCAGTTAATGAGATGATGGAATATGTAGCAACAATGTGCAAGGAGGCTCATGAGAGGCTTGTACCCAATGGTAACAGGAATAATGAAAAGGCCAGGATGAGGCCATAGTTCACCCAAAGGTGCAGGGATGCAAAAACCAAGTGTGCTAGGGAATGGAAGAAATATAGAAGGCAAAGGACCCAGGAGAATAAGAAAAGCAGTCGTAGAGCCAGAAATGAATATGCACAGATAAGAAGGGACGCCCAACGACAATATCAAATCGACATAGCAGCGAAAGCCAAATCTTCCCCGAAGCTTTTATACAGCCACATCAGGAGAAAAACAACAGTCAAGAACCAGGTAATCAGGCTAAGAAAGGAAGGAGAGACAACAAGAAATGACCATGAAGTATGTGAGGAACTCAAAAGATTCAAAGAAGTGTTCACAGAGGAGACAGAAGGGACTCTAGAAAGACAGAGAGGTGGGGCACACCACCTTGTCAAACCCTGTGTAAAAAAAAAATAAAAAAAAAGAGAGAGGAGAGAGAGGGGGAAGAGACAGGGGAGAAGGGGGAGAGAGGGGAAGATGGGGAAAAAAAAGAGAGGGGAGAGAGAGGATAGGGGAAGAGAGAGAGGAGGAGGGGAGAAGACAGATGGGAATGAGGGGATGAGATGTTAGAAGGGGTGAGATGTTAGAGGGGGAGGTGCTAGAGGGAAGAGATGTTAGAGGGGGGAGAGGGGAGAGAGAGATAGGTAGAGAGAGGTTGAGAGAGAGAGAGAGAGATAGGTATTGAGAGAGAGAGAAAGAGAGGGGGAATAGTGAATAGTGGAATGTTAGAGGGAGGGTTATCAGGTCAGTTAACAGGAAGGGTGTAAATCCTGTGTTTTGTGTGTGTGTGTGGTGTGCGTGTGTACTACAGCTTTTGCAAGTGCCTGACTGCTTGTTCCTGTGTGTGTGTGTGTGTGTGTGTGGTTTCCCCCACTTCTAAGTATTCATACTAATACTTACCAATAGTAATTCTAACACTTATCAATTCTACTTATAAAATACAGAAAGTAACTAAGTTGTAAAATTTAGCTTGTCTCAGCTTCTAGGAGTGTCTAACATTACCCCTCTAGACCGCTTTACTCCTCGCACTCTCGTCACCTCTATCTTCACCTTACCTTTACTTTTTCTACTCTAATTCTGGTAACAGTTTGCAGGAGTACCCAGTATCTAACAGTGATGCAAGACTAGAATCCAGAGCCCGACAACATGCAACCAAAATTAGGTGAGCAATACTTGTGCTGGCAGGGGGTGTGGTGAACAGGTTGCCAGATGCTGATGACGTAGTCGTTGTACCTAGGCCTTCTATCACTATTTAAAAAACCCTTCACCCGTGATGTTTATAACCATATATGTTTCATACATCCCGCATTCTTTAAATGATTTTCACTTTTCACTTATGATGGAATACACTTCACATTCGGTGTTACACTTTAAATGTATAATGTCACACAACTTTTGACGTCACTGCTTCAGCAGGCCTACTATTTGTCACCTTCCCTTTTTTACATATTTTATTTTTCCTTTTCCTTTTGCTTATTAACTTTTTCACTCTCACTGTATGGGCCCCACATTTCACTTGTTAACCGATCTCTCGTAATTCTTGAACACCCGCTTCCCCAAATCACTTTGATCTTTGTATATTTGAATCTGTGTGGCATCAGGTGCCTACTAGGCCCCTAACGATTTGGCACTTTGAAATATTAATGATTTCAGGCTTCCTCTCGACTTTTTTAACTAATAACTTGGGTTATCACTGACATTGTCACTACCACTGATTACTGCTAGCAGTTACTGCACGCCTTAAAAACACTAAGGTTCTTGGAGCCTTGTGCACCCACGTCTGAGTGACTGTGACTGTGTGATGGTGTGTGTGTTTTGTGTTTTGTGTGTTGTGTGTGTGTGTGTGTGTGTGTGGGTATGCATGTATATGCGTGCTTGTCCGTGTGTCTTTGTGTGTGTGTGTGTGTGTGTGTGTGGTGGGGTGTGTGTGTGTGTGCATGTGTGAATGATAGAATTCGTAACATAGCTTCATTAATACCGCTACCGTCTTCTATGGTCGAATTCGGAACACTAAAAACAGTAGAAGAAGCAGTTTTGACGGTATTAGTCCGTCGTCTTCGTAGGGGTGATCAATCTCTCGTTTCTTAAAGATATATTGAGTTGGTTGGTTAATGGGGTTCAAAATCTACCCACAAAAATAATTTAATTCCTAAAATTCATTGACCTCTTCGCTTTCGGGCCGAGAGGTTGTGCTTCGCTTTTGCTTCTGCATTCGTCAAACACCATTGGTGGAGGACGGACGTTGGCTGCTGCACTCGCTACAGTTGGTAGCACTGAACGAATTTTGCAAGATGGTACAGACTACCAGGAGGAGGATAAACACTGTGTATATTGAGGTGTTGAAAGGCGCAGTTTATAACACCAATGCATCAGTTATGCTGCCTGCCATCTTAAGAGATACCTACTGCATCAACAGCGACGATTTGTATAGAATTGCTTTGAATGGAGCTACAACAATCTTTGTGAAATTCGTGACGGCTGCTGTATATGACAAGATGGTGGAAAAGTACCAGGATGTGTGTATGCTGGTTAACGCTGGTTTAGAAGTACGTATGAGGGACGTATCCAAGTATTATACTTGGGTAAAGTTACGGAATGTCCCATTTGAGGCGGATGAGGAAGACACAAAAGCAGCTTTCGAAGAGTTAACATGACTCACGAAATCGTATTGACACGATTGCAAACAAATCATACCACGGGCGGGGATAGAACCCGCGATCAGAGAGTCTCAAAACTCCAGACCGTCGCGTTAGCCACTGGACCAGCTAGCCACAATAAGATTCGTCCAACTAGGTATATTTCTACACCATAGGAAGGTTAGCATAGGCACCACTGTGACCACAAATGCAAGTTTTTACAGACGAATCTCCAGCTAGCGTGGCCGTGACGAACTCTAGCTCAAGTCCCCTCAAAGCCGCTAACATGACTCATGAAATCGTAATGACACGATTGCAAACAAACCTATGGTGTAGAAATATACCTAGTTGGATGAATCTTATTGTGGCTAGCTGGTCCAGTGGCTAACGCGACGGTCTGGAGTATTGAGACTCTCTGACCGCGGTTTCGAAGAGTTTGGTGTTATACATCAAGCAACAGTTGGATGGTGGTCTGAGGGAATGTATGCTGGACTGCGTGAGGAATCTTTTACTCTTAAGATGTCCTTACGCAAAACTATACCATCATATATGACACTGAGTGACTTTAGAACTCAGGTATATGTCACATATGCAGAGCAGAGAGGAACATGCAGACTGTGTGGAGCGTATGATCATATGGCTGCGATGTGTCCTCGACGATCGTCAACTGAGACACATGGAGAAGGGAAAGGAGTGGAGAAGGAGAGAGAGGTGACGACCCAGTCAACACGGGAGCATCCTCGGGCCCACAGGGCATGGAGTGAAATTGTGGAGGACAATCCGGTGGAATGTATAACATTACCGGAGGTCTCTCAGGTGATTGAGACCATGCGTATAGAGGATGAGGTGAGACAAGGTGAATTGGGTAGCGAAGTTACAGCTGCAATAGACACTGTTATACAGGGATTCTTGGAGGATCAGAAATAGGGACGGAACACTACGTATGGTGTCGGATGGGACATCTGCAGATAAGGGTGGAATTCAAGAGGACGGCAATGTGGGTGGTGGGGATGGGCAACCACAGAGGATTTGTGAGGTTGTGTTGAAGTTCAGTGAAGTTGAAATGCAGATGAGGGCATGCACGTAGTTGAGGCATCACGAAAGAGAGAGGCAGGTGCTTCTGACAGTGATAGATGTTCTGACACCTGCGCAAAGATCTGGTAAGAAACACTCTGTGGATGTCCCAAAAAAAGTATCAAGGGGAGGTAAGGGGCAGGGGAAGGGTGAGGCAAGGAAAGGGCATTGTGAAAAGCATACTGTGCAAAAACGTATGGACCCGTATGGACATCGGTCGATTGGTAAGCCCCCGATAGCATTTTTAAGTGCCTAACGTTGAATGTAAATGGCCTAAGGGCCGATGTAAAGCGCAGGATCTTTAGTGACTTTTTAAAGAGACATGGAATACAGATCATATTTCTACAAGAGCATAATTTTAAGTATGGAAGGGATTTATTGATATATGAGTATAAGGTTTATGCTGGGTATACTGGGAAGCTGAAGGGAGGTGCTGCGGTATTAATAGCTGAGGCCAGTCCTTTTCAATTGTTGCACTGGGAAGAAGGGGAAGATTGGAGAGGGTGGATGGGACATGGGGTGGGGTACGAGTGTGTTTTGTGAGTGTGTACATGCCGGCGGACAGCAATAGGCGTGTTAAAGAGGAGTTTGTTCGGGACACACTAATTTATCATATGAGGGGGTAACCAGTTTATACATTATTTGGAGGGGATTGGAATAGTGTGATACGTAATAAGGATGTGGAGCCGCGGGGAGCTGGGTGTGTGTTGGAAATCCTACAGGATGTATTAGGGGGAGTCGGATTAATGGATGTAATTAGTGGGGAGGGGTGGGTGGTGGAGCATACTTATGTGAAGAACGGTTATGCTCACGCTTGGACCGCATATATGCATCTCCTGGGATACAAGTTAATTATATGGAAACTGTAAATGTATTTTCGGGTCATAGAGGGGTGGTTGTGGACGTGGGTTGGGGCGAGTTACCGAAACGTTTAATGAGTTATTGGAAACTAAATGTGAGCTTGTTAGAGGATATGGAAGGTGGACTTAGTTTTGCGGAATGGTGGAAAAATTAATGGAATAAAGGAAAGCTGGTAGGTGATATTTTAATGTGGTGGGACAATGTACTTAACCGGGGATCCGTAGTTTTTATAGAGGAAAGGAAGGGAGGTCGGAAAAAGGAAATACAGGATTACTGAGTATTGGAGGGCAGCTAAAACTGTTATGAAGGTTGTCGTGGAGTATATCCGGTTTTCAGATATCGAGGCATAAAGACCAATTTACTGGAAGATGCAGAATGCAACGTTTTGATGTGAAAGATAAGGGGTGGTTTGGAGGATTTTATTGATGGATAAACCATCAGCTTGCCATTCTGCGGCGATTAAAGATCCGGCAAAAAAAAATAATGAATAGTTTTTTTGGTTGTCTTCAGGACGTGGGTGGGTACAACGGTGGTCAGCGTTAGTAACGACTTGAAGTAAATGAGTGGTTTTTGCGGATGAATGATTTGAGATATAATACGAGAGGGAGTAATAGGAAGATGGGGAACTTGCATATAATGGAGGACGGGATATCACGTATCCAGGAACCAAAAGGCAGGGTAGATAGAGAGCCCATAAGTGAAGATGAGTTTTGAAGGCGTTTACAAGGGATGATGTAAGGAAGAACGCCAGGGATGATGGCATTCCAAAATATTTTATATATTTAAATAACTGGGAGCGTCTTGAAAGGAAATGCTTGGGTGCTTTAAATAGAAATGAAGGTAAAGGGATGCATGGTAATGACGCAACGAATGGCAGGGGTCCGTTGTCATATTCCGAAGGGGGAAGTTGCAGAATAGCATCCTGATATAGAGGTTTATCCTTAATGTGCGGTGATTACAAATTTGTTTGCAAGGGTTTTAAGTAATAGGTACGTAGTTTTATTGGGAGGGTTATAGATAAGGGACAAAGGGTGTGCCGTGGCGTAAATGATAAGTGGACATGGGAGGATTAAGGATTTTATAGATGATTGTATAATGAGTGTAGGTGTGTACTTACTTTGGATTGAAGGCTGCTTATGATTGTGTAGAGCGAGAGACGTTAATGATGATAATGAAGCACAAGTTTTAGGCGAGGAATGTCCGATGGGCGGAAACATTATACAAAGGCGCAGTAATTACAGGTGCAAATCAATGGACGTATGGGGAAGGTAGTTAGATGGGTAGGTGACTGAGACAGGGATGCCCCATGTCTCAGATCCAATGTGCATGTCTAACAAGATCATTTATATAGGAATGATTAATGTTTTGAGTGAGATGAAGGGGGGGGGGTAACGGCAGCGGGGTGCTCTCTGTATAGTTGGTTATGTTGACGATACGACGTTTTTAAGTGGGAGAGGAGGATTAATGGAATTTAAGTCGAATCGTTGAGATATTAAGTGGCAACAGGTGAATGTGTCCTTAATGGAGTTAAGTCCTAAATTGTAGAGGTTGTTTCATGGTGGGAGGGAATTGGAACAAAAAGTATGGTTGGCAGTTAGTCCATCAAATTAAATATGTGGAGTATTATACAGAAGGGCAGCGCAAGAAGCTAGAGAGGTCAACTCCCAGAAAGGGTTGTGCAAGGAGTATTAAAGGAGATTGGGGAATATGGACGAGTGGGCAGACGATCCATCAGAGGGTCTTAGTTATAAATCCAATCATTTTACACCTAAATCGGTGGCAATGTGATGACTGTGGGTTCTCCATTGATGAGAGAATGAATGTTAGGTTGGTCCAGAGTACTGCGAATTTTATTTAGGGATTGGTATCATTGCTAAGCAGACAGAGTCGTGACAACAACAATGGGAGGGGAGGATTAGGAATAATTCCACTGTGTATTAGACTGAAAAGCATTAGTAAACATAGTTATATACTGGTTGGGTGGGGATCGGGTGTAAGGATAAGTGAGGTTATGGATGATGTGCAGCATGGTGGGTGTATAATTGGAGGAGGTAAGTGTAGTTGAGATTTTTATTGAGAATAGCATACCGGGAAAAGTGTGGGGGGTGGAGGTGATGTGGTCGGTGAGGGGTAATGAGGTGATGGAGGGGAAGAGTCTCTTCTTAAATAATTTTTATATATTTTTTATTTAAAACGTGTATTAACAACCATAAAAGAATAAATATATAGAAGACCCACACATCCCTTAACAAACAGGTATCCAAAATATAATTCATATCACAGTGTACACCATATAATTCATAATCACATACCCCCATATAATACCAGTGCAAACTGTCATCCTTATACCTGAACTAAACATTTCCCTTATATTGTAACTCTGAGCATCATGATAATACTGGGGGGCGAGTCCAAGAACTCTAACCCAACCTTCCTACTTTACATGTGTCCGTTATATACAAGTGCAACCACTAAAACACCACCTTGAACATCCCCAAAATGCCTTACACTCGAGGCTTCCTAACCTAATATTGGTGTCACATACGACGTACATTAACATTAATAATAACGGTAAGTATACCAGAACTATCAGTACTAACTTAGATATTTAATGAAAGTGTTTACATAACACTTAAGAACTTGTACTTATATGTTATTTAAAACCCATACATAAGACAATAGGACAAAAAAACAAACAGATTACATTTCACGAACATTACCTTCACATTTTTTTTAACAGTAATTATCTAATTGCATCCTATTATACTTTTGAATATTTAATATAGCAATCCCTACCCCACCTCCTTTGCTGGACGACTGAGTGCCACACTCTGGCGCATCAAAGGATACATAAGAAGAAATAACTAATAATACATGATCACACCAACATACTATTACAGAATATCAAAAAGACGTACTAAGTAAATTTGAACCTACTTATAAATTTACATTTCAACGCAAATACACATTTAGTATCAAAAGGAAAACCCCATCTTTCACCGTCCTGAGCTTAATAGAACAATTTCACCAATCTGACACATCAATAATATTATTAATAATAAACTTTCACATTTACATTGACTAAAAAAAATTAACATATTCAAGTCCCAGAACAATAAAAAATTTATCATCTACACTACAAATAAACTTCTACCTACCTAACAACTCCAATACTTTTTATTTTTTCTCACTAATACATATTCCCATTTTTTTTTATGTAATATGTTTCAACAAGATATAATATTTATAAAAATGTTCAGAGCAATATCAGACTTACTCTGTCCACGCACTAAGGTTACACAATATAACTTATACGGCTTCCTATAAAACATGTACCGCAGTACTATACCGTCAATCATTAACAAAACCAACCTGGCAAAGAACACTTCAGAAAGCCACCCCCTGCCATCCCCTGACCCATGCTATCTGATTAAAAAAAACACACAAACTCCACGTTCCTTCCTTTGCACAAGTTCGTAACCTGACGTCGAAAAGTCATAAAACCCCTGTCTCTTAAACCAAATGTCACCGAGTTCATTCACCCCCCCCTACGCCCCCCCTTATCCTCACGACTTACAACCCATATGCTCCAACTACCACACACTTTTATATTCCACCTTCCAATCTCTCAACTATCTCAAAAAAAAAACAAGAATGCCAGTATAGGAGAACCAGCAGCCCAATCCAGCACTAAACTACACCCTACCCTAACATTACACTAATACCGACAGATTTACGATAACCCAAGTAAAACTATTACCCACAACCTCCATATATAGCCTATTTCTGCATACTGTACGATACACACTCGCCGCAAGCGCCCGCACCCTACATTCAACCCCCCACCTCCCTCCATCACCAAGACACATACAAAAATCTGCCACAACATACATCACTGCGCTCCGAATGTCCTTGGAAAACCCCTCCAATCAAAATGCAAAGCCCTCAAAGACGATATGTTTTCTATCTCACCCCCTCCTGCCACTATACACAGAACTCTCGCAACCATGCCCTTACTAACCCAAGTTTTTCACCACAAAAATGATGGCATGAAAAGCCGTCTCCTCTTCCTCACAATCAAACAAGTGGCCATCACCTACATAACCCATTCTATAATAGCACTGACCTTGTACTAAAATTCCCATAAAGAATCTATTAAACCACTCACGAACCTTGGCTTAAATCTATTCCTCCCGAAAGTCTTCCCAAATTTGCCCTCCAATCATACAATTGGTATGTAGCTACTCCCTGGATCACTGTACCCTGGTGCCAACCTGTCCTCCCAAGCCTACTTACCCGTTACTTTTCTTCTTCCTTACTGCCAACAAATTTCGCACCATATCTTCACACTCCAGTAGTGCCTTTCCCCTTCCACCATTTTTGCACATCCTTCATGACCTCGTCCCACCCATCTACCCACTCCCCCTCCCACCCTCAGTAATCGCTGGCTTCACATACACTGCCTTCACTCTGTGTCCAAAGGGTAGTAATACCCACCCACCCTGTCCGCACTCCCATCACCACCTATCCGTAGCCATGGCTTCCCTAACCCCACACATAACCTCAAAACCTACACCCCTCTCCAGTTCCTGAATAACACACGAACCTCAGGGGATATTATTTCTGGCCACGCCCCACACTTTACTGTACCAAGAGTATTACTACCACACACCCTCTGCTGCAATGTACTCCCCAGCCCTCCCCCGCCCATCCTACCCAGTCGCTCTATCTCACTACAGTTCCTTGAATTTATTCTCTGTGCCTCCCCAGCGTCCGCCATAAACCAACCCCACATATCTTTAATTCTATCCACAACGTTCCACCCATACTGTTTCCCCCAACCCTCCCCCCCACCCACTGCCTACTTCTAATAACTTTGACTTTGCTCCATTAAACCCTCATCCTGTCGCCCCACAAAAATCTCTATTATACGTCCCACATTCCCCAATCCAATTTCCGCCTCCTACAAAACTCATGTGTGTCATCCACATACCCCACAATACACATCTCCGCAGACCCACCTCTCCCTGTTCCCCCACTCCTTCCTCTATAAGCCAATAAAAAGGGTCCTGCATGCATTCAAAGAGGATTTGAGACAAGGTCAACCCTGTCGCAAACCCATCCCATCTGCACCGCAACCCTAACTTTCCATTAACCTGTACCCTGACCGCTGCAGGCGTATACAAAGTATTCGCCCATCGCACAATCTCATCACCAAAACCACTGTTTTTTTTAAAATACACCACAACATATGTCTATCTACACTGCATAAGCCTGCTCCGCAATCAATCCCCAAGAAATCCCCGCCCCCCGTTTGTCTAACCCTCCACAAAATCCTTAATTCTTCCATGCCCCTCACGCATACTTTCGACCTTGGAATCGCACACTGTCCTCAATTTAGTGACTCGGTCAAGCACCTTTATCATACTGTTACCTAAACCTTCGCAAAAACGGATATCATTAATCTGCAGCACGATGAGGTGATGAATCGCCGCTAAAAGCTCCCAAGGTCTAGTTCCCCCCCCCTCCCTTATAGACCAAAACCTACTATACCCCCGTGCCTGCGATTCCCACCAACACTCCCCTTTCCTTCATACAGTTAAACAACCGACCAGACATTCCTTCTATACAATCCAATGTGTAATATAGAAATCATTAGGAATTCCGATCAAACCCTGCGCTTTTTTCTCCCCTACTCAAGGAGCCCATTATCGCCTCCTCCACCTCCTCCTCACTGATCCTACCCTTCATTACGCACTCTCCTCCTCCCCTAAAATACCTCGATTCCTTCTCCCAGAATTCTCTCCTCCACTCTCCTCCCTCCCTCTGCTTAAAATTCACCCTAAACAATAATCAGCATAATTGCTCATTCCATCCGTGTACTAAGTACCTGCCCCACCCTATATCCCCCCTACCCCTTAACACACCTCTAATCCCAATAATCGTGGTCATCTGTTGCCTATTCCTAAATCTACCTCAAAACACATCCTGACGGTTTGGTTCACCCCATAGAACCTACCTCTAAAACCTTCCCACACACGTATCGCATCAAAACGAGAATATTTTGTATATCCCACAATCTTCACCCTTAAAACCTCTATTTCTTCTCCATGTCTAGGCCCCCCTCCCCCTTCATAACAATCATTAGACTGCCCCTCTAAATAATTTCTGTAACCCATACCTCCACCTCGCCTCATCCCTTCCCTCGTATGCTGGTACTATCTCCTAATCTGCCCAATTAGCGTGCTTTCTCCCTCCATTCCAAGACATCCTTCCTCTTCGTTGCGAGCCTCCATAGCTGCTTCCACCTTCCCTAAAAAACACCCCTCCCCCCTCTCATCCCTTAATAGCCTCACATTCAATTTTCAATAACCCCACAACCTACTAACCATCCTTCCCATGCCATTCTCTGCCAAAACGGCACGATGGTCCGAAAAACCAAAAATCTATCGTCGTTACAAACGTTCTACTGTTATTAATCTCGAGTTTATATAATATACGATCCAACCTGGCAGCATAACCACCTCCGCATAAACGTGTGCTCTACTTTCCACCCCATCGCCCCTGACTATGTCATAAACCCCCTGCATCCCTCAACAAATCCCTCAAAATCCAAGTACACAACCCTGGCCCCCTCCGCTCACATCCTTATTCCTGATTACACAATACCAATCCACACCTATTATAGAAACAAGTAAACCCCGCAAGAAGAAAAGCAAAAACCATCCTAACAACAATGCACCTTTACCCGTATGTTACTATCTGCCCGTTCATAATATATCCCCAGAAAACATACTCTTAATCTCACCCCATATTCCCTTCACACTCACCACCCTCCCCTCCCTCTCCCTCTTTTCCCACGTTGAGCAACGTGGAATGGGCTGGATACCCTCACTGGCCACTAGCCACCCCACCCTTATAATTTCCCTGAACTACCAACAACATCCTAAAACCGTTCACATCAACTCTCTGCCAATACTTGAAATTGTGTTCTTGAATAAAACACACATCAAGTTTAAAACGCCGCAAAACAACCTCCAAACCATACTCTTTTACCGTCAGCTCAAAGGCCAACACGTTTATCGTTGAGACACATAAAGATTCAGAAAGGGGTGGCTTTCCTCAATGCTCTGTGTCCTGTCCTGTTCTCACTCTTTTAGCATGCTTCTGTCTTTCCCTGCACTCTTCCCACCTGGAACCCCCTTCCCCCCCTGTGCACTACCTGCCCCTTCTTAATCACCCCTGCCCACGTCTTCTTCCTGTTAACGCTGAGCTGGTGTATAACATCCTCATCTGACGAGCTCCCAGCCCTCTAACTAATGTGCCCCTCAATTACCAAAAAAAAAATATCAGTATTTCCCATTGCCACTTGTGCACCCAGCTTCCACTGTAGCAACTGCAACATGCCAGGCTCTGACCCCCAGAGGCTCTGGAATCTGCTCAATCAAGTCCTCTCAACCACAGAAATCCCTGTTTTTTAGTTGGTTTTCTTCCCCGCAGGCACGTCCAGGAAAGACTTAATCATCTCCTGAGGGGCGTAGGAACTCCCTGGAATCCACCGGTCTCCATCCCACCCCCCACAGTCGCTGCTCACCCCGGGCGAGCATCCGAAGCCACTGTGTAGTGTCACACCATTCTCTGTAACTCCCCTCCCTCATCCGCCCAATTACCTTTGCCTGCTCACTCAAAGACTTTCGGCAGAGGTTTCCGCCCTGAACCTCTGTGTCTACTTGCCGTCCCAAGTGCCGCCGGCTCTGCTGCTTTTACCACATCCGGCCGCCATAGTTGGTCAAAAGCGCGCGTAGGTCCACTACAAGCTGTGTCCTAAAATCCTCCCGGAAACATACCGATGGAAATAGGTCTTCTTAAAGACATCTTGACGGTGTAAGATCCAGCCGGCAACCCTTCATAGATTCCCCTTCTTTCCATCGAAACCAAAGTTTATACCATGCACCTCACCCTAATCTTTGAAATGTCTCTCGATATCCACAACGTCTGCCTACGAAAGAGACGTTGCGGGATCCTCACCCAGGTGTAGTATTTTGGAGGCATCTCGCAGGCGTACCTCCAGGACCAGACGAACGGTGTATGTTTCTTCCTCCTGGAACTGAGTCACCCGTCCTTTCATATGCCTCCAACTGTTGCAGAACTTTAATAGATTCGTGATGATCCATTAAGTGCTATCCTTGCAATTCACAACTTCAATGCCAAACGTGTCCCGAATAATCGTTGGTAATAAAACAGGGGCATTCGAAGGGTATATTGCCCTTTAAACAGTCAAACACACACGGTTGTTTGCTCCTCCTGCTGTTACTGGCCAGCAACTTGGGTGAAAACAGGAAGTTGCGCACCAGAGAAACAGAGCATGTTTAGCGCAGTGGCGTCCACTCAGCCCAAGAAAGCGAAGAGGACAAATGATTTTTATATAATTGGGCAGGTATCTGGGGTGCGTTTCGTAAGTTACGTTTAAAGTCAATGGTGCGGAAACTATGTACAGTTTTATATGGGATATTACCCCCTAAAGTATGTTTGTATCAGATGAGCGTTGTGTATCACATGTGTGTGTTTGTTGGGGAGGCGGAGACTGCATATCATGTGTTGTATTTTTTGGTGAGTGTAGCGCAAGGGTACGTCTATGGTTCGTAGGGTCTGGCTGAGTTGGAGGAGGTATGTTAATGGTATTGGAAAGCAATGAGTTTTGGACATAGAGGGAATTGAGTGATAGTGAGAAGGGCGGTCATGTTTTGATAGTGAATACATTAATACATTGTGGGCTATGAGGGGGTGGTGGGGGAGGAGGAAAGGTGGGAGGTGGAGGGGGGAGTGTGGAGGGGGAGGTGGAGGGAAAGTGGAATCGGGCTTAGCTGGGCATTTCTATAAAACAAAGTGTAGGAATGATGTCGTGTATGAAATGGATATAGAAAATTCGTTCAATATAGCGTATGAATATGGCGTAAGTTGCAGAGAATTAACGTGAATGGTTGAATGGATTTTTTTTTTATATTTTATTTAAAACAATACAATACATTAAATAAATAAAGAACACAGTATCAGTTCTTCCACAGAAATTATAAAATTTTCATTGTCGAAATACACACTGGACGTTTAACTTTGTGCTGACACAAACTGTCCCTCGTTCCACTTATGTGCAATTATATTCCCTTTGCAACCTATGTTAAATAACAAGATTACACAAGATTATACATTACATCAACCAAAATACTTACAATATGCATTATTTTTTTTTATATTTTATTTAAAAAGCACAATACATATTCATATGTATACTATGCATACGTTACATAAACTAAGACATGTTATCCATTAAATATGAAACAACAATTCCACATTCCCTATCCCAGCTCTTAACTATACTTAATAGTCACACCTTCAACTTAACATGATTGCCATCTCCCACAGAAAATTCAATCATACAGTTACTCCCAAAAGGCCAACCCCACCCAACCATACAGTAAGGTTTATAAAATTCAAATACAATTCTTACTCACAAAAGACTATATAATCCACAGAAAAATCACACGTAGTACATTATACATAAAAGAGCTATATACAAAGTCATACCCATATAATCGGTTTCCTTACCCCCGTCATTTTAAAAACTAATAAAAGAACGTATAAGTGATTAATAAAAAGAACTATACTGAAATATTATCAAAATTCCTCTACCACACATTCCAGCACTTAAATAACACTTACCCATAGGTGAATTACCACCAGATTACAAACCCTTTTAACAAATTAATAAACCATGCATACAAAAAAAAAAAAAAATATTTTCTATCACCGTTTTTGACAAAAAAAAAAAACCTCCCAAGTAACCTAACAAACAAAATACAAAGAAACACAGATATGTACATATGTTACTACACGGACACACTGTATAAATGGCAGAATAAACATCCACTATATTCCATATGCAATAACAAAAAACAACAACCAGCATAAAATCAGACCATCATTGTATAACATGTGTTTTACTTAACACATAAATTAGAGGATACACTTCTTTAAACAACCTATGTACATATTTAATATAAACCAAATCAATGGGTCTCACAAGGACGGGGGCAAACTTATAATGACTAACACAATTCTAATCTCCCTATACTGAAACACAATATAAACCTTCATTGACTAAGTCCATATTCTTCACATTCTCTTGTGCCAGGAGGTATTACAATCCTTCTTTTATAAAGAATACAGTTATAAAGAAATACTTTGATACTAATTATCGTTTTTTTTCGTAGCTTGGGTAAATGGAAAAGTACTTGCAGCTACACGATAAAACTACTAAAAAAAAACTTGATCTACAGTTTTTACTTTGCTTTAATTTTATATTTAAAACCCCTCTCAACGTTAATAAAAAACACATACAATAAATTCACTGGTAAATAATTTTTTCACGTGTTCAGTACTACTTGGCTAAAAGCATAACAGAGCCACTTAAACCACCTCTCCTCGATAGTGAGTGCAATAATATACCCAAACCATATGTAACTGCAAGGCATTCCAATTATGACAAGTCTCCAAGGTACTGATCCTCAATATCAAATATCTCTACAGAACATAGCCATTTTCATAAATATTGCCCTCACTATCTCACCCACACAGACCACCATTCCACACTGCTATCCTAACCTTACTCCCCTCCCTCACCCCCTCACAAAAAAGACCCTACCTGCCCCCCCTGATCCCATAGAAGCTGTGCTACAGAAAAATTCCGATAACCTATCGAAAAACTTGGAATCCCATCTCCCCCCATATATTAACCTATTCCTACACCTTGTCCTAAAACCTCGCTGCTAACAGCTTTTATTCTCAACAGCCCTACAATCTGCCTTCATACCCAAGAAACATGCAAATATCTGGTCATTGACATACATCAAAGCCCTACCCACCTCACTGCTACCGCCACGACATCCATTACAACAGTTCTAAGAAAAAAGACCAACTCCCCCCCCCCAACACCCTAATAACCCCCCCCGCCATTCAAGACTCTCGACCACTTCCAACGATAACAAAATATACCTACTGATATGCCGTCTCCCTCCTCCCACAGAATAAACAGTTGCCCTCTACTAACATAACCCCATCTTATGCAACCATATACTTAGATGCCAACCACAACCCATTAAAACGATACACCAACTCCCTAACCCTTGCTGGTATCCGAAGCGTCCTGAACTCCCTCCCTATTACCCTCCAGTTTATACAAGGGTATACGCGACCCCCTGCAATGCACCCCTACCCACACCACCCCCACCAACTGCTTTACCTTTCACACCTTTTTACCTGCCCCACAGCCAAACAAGAATCTTATAATACATCTTCAACACTTTCTCTCAAATTCCCTACCACTCCACCAGTTTCTAGCATCCCTCATCACCCTATCCACCAAACACCCCTGCTCCCCCCCCACCCATAAATCCCTCTGCTTATATATAAAACCATTACCTAGACCCTAAGTCCAACAAACCTTAGACCCCCCATTTACACCTCCGTCATGACCACATCTTTGACAACCAGCAGGCCCTCCCCAAACCCCCACACAAACCTCAACACACCACTCTGTATTTCCTTATATCCTGCAACCCTCAAAGGGAACACCTCCGCTCCACCCCAACCTGCTATACACCCCCGAATTAATTTCAACACCCTCTGCTGTATCGCCACTTCACTGGCCTCAAACCTTTTAACTGCGCTATAACCCCTACACGATGACTGCTTCTGAGTTTAATCCTCCTACATTCCTGCAATGCTTCATAATACCATCTCCCACACACCTTAATTCTATATCAACAAACCGTCCATCCCATCACCACCCCCAATCTCCCCCAACCCATGTTCTACTTCTAATAGACCTAAGACTTTGCTAAATTAACAACGCATTCTGAAACATACCCAAAGCCCTAATGACCTCTCCCACCCTAGACGTAAAAGCCTCCCCACTCCGTAACTAACACAGTGTAAACAATCCACAAACCCGACTAATCCCCCCCATACAACCTTCCCCCCCCCACCTCCCCCAATTCCTCGTCCACAGCCTCAAAGAAGGATGTTGCACGCAAGCAAAAGCAACCTGTGAACACGCGGCACACCCTGCCTTAATCCCTGTTTTCCATCATCACCGCCCCCCCCCCGCTTACACATTAACTTAACTAGCACCCTCATTACAGAGCCCTAGCCCCCTCATACAGCGTGAGCACACCACCTCACTAACCCCCCCCTCCTAAACCCTATTTCCTCAAACATACCCACAAAAAGTCCCTCTTCACAACTAGTCATATGCCTTAGCCCAATCCAAGCCAAGGACGCACCCTCCCTGACAGTTCTCTATAAAATCCCTTATCGCAACATCCCATTCTTCATAGTCTTCCCGAATGCCATACTGTCCCTCAGTACTCTACTCCCAATTACCTTCTTTAAACCTGTTCCCCAATACCTTCGCAAAAATTTGTAATCCGTACACATTAACGACAACGGACGATAATCTCCCAAGCCCACACCTCTACTTTTCCCTTATTTGGCACCAAGACACAAAGACCCTACACAGTTTCTCTGTGTTTGCGCCATTCTGCCCATTTCACATATAATCAGAACCCCACTAGGCACTTGCCCTCAGAACCTCCCAATGCGCTCTCGTGTAAAAATCATTAGTAACCCATCTATCTCCCGGTGCCTTCCCTGACTCAACCCATTCACCACTTCCTTCCCCACCTCCGTACCTCCTCCCCCGTAATGCCCGTCCCTCCAACTCCCCTATTCTCTTCCCCAACCCTGCGGTACCCTAATCCCACTAAATGTTTTTCTATCCACTACCCCTCCCCTTTCTCTTCATTCTCCGTAAACCATCATCAGCATACCTACTAAATATGAATCTGTGTCAGTGAGACCCCTGGTCCCCTCACATAAACCCTCCCCACCCTCCACAACAATATGCCCACGAGGTAGTCCTCAACTGTCTGTCCTTGAATTTCTGAAGACATAACCCGGATTGCTTATCACCCTTTAGAGGACGTCCTCCAATCCTGCCCTGATCCCTGAGTGCATCAAACGTTCTTATGCATCTACTACTAAACGACCTCCTAAAGTTCCCCCTAACCCTTCCCCCCCTCCCTACTCCCCCCCGCATAAAATCATTCAACTGACCTCAAAATAATCTGCAATCTCACAAACCCCAACGTGCCCTTTTCCCTGCCCGTCTTCCTAAAAAAATTCAAAACAATTTTCACCTTTGCCTGCAACTCCACCAATCTAACAAATCCACCTCCTCATCCCTAGCCTCCCCAAAAGCCTGTCCACCATGACTGAAAAGAACCGACCTTGATCCTCCCCTCCTGTAAAAGCGCCTCCATTTAATATCCTATAGCCCTGATATAGTCTCGGGAATACCTATCCAACCCAAAATCAGCCAACACGTGCTCTGTGGTCTAAAAAACCACGTCTACTGTTCTAAACTCCCTCCACTCCTATCCCCTGCCTCACATAAACCTATCCAAACCTTGCCCATAACTCCCCTGTAACATAGAGTATACTCAACCTGATACCCCCCCCTGCCAACCACATCCTACCACCCCCGACATCACCCAATGTCATCCCTTAAAAACACCCAACACACACCCCGCCACCCCAGGAACTCACTACGTCTACTACAGCCTAAGTCACACATTTTCCAATCACCTCCAATTATCGCTATGGCAGTAAAACCCTGAGATGATATAACAAAACGTCCACGAACAAAATCTGATTTTAATCCTACGTTACCAAATCGCAGGCATAAAACTGCCCACAAAACCATACCCTACACTCCTCCCCCACCACCCATCCCCCGAACAACTCCCCCCACCCCCCTCCTCCCACCCCAATGACTCGCAAGGGAACGGTCCTCCTTTACTAAAACAGCCACTTCCGCCCTTTAAAAGCGTGCCATGCTCCAACAAACAACTTAATCACTCAATCTCAACTCACAACCTGACTATTTTTAGCGTCCCCTGTAGGAAAACCAACATCAACATCGTACCTTTTAAGGAACCCATCGTCCAACCACACCCTTTAAATCCTCAGTTTTTAAGCCATAGCATTTAACGTTACAAACAACCTGAATGTCAAGGAGAGCGGCTTATCCCCTATGCCGCTGTGGCCTTGCTCACAACTTCCCTTCAGGCGCTTACACTTTTCCTTATTACTACTCTTTTAAAATAACTTCCTAACCCCCCTAGTCCTCTCCCCCGATTTTCCTGACTCCCCCCCCTGTAGTGAATTGCGGACCACCCACCGCCCAAACCATCTTGACCTTTTCTATGACCAGGTTTTAAAAACAACACGCAAATTCATTCAGCCCCGCTGGTCTCTTCCTGAGCTGCCTCCCAAAGCCACCTCTTCCTCAGGTACAACCTCCCTGTTACCTCTGCGACAACAAAGTAACCTTCCAGTGTTCCCTACTACTTCCGACTTCCCCAAACACAGGCCTGAATGCAATTGCTGCTTATCACACTGATCCTTAATCCATTGTTCCCTTCTACCCAGGCCTCCTCCAAGAATTTTCCTGAGCACTGACACCAAGGACACCTCCTGTGTCGTCTCCACCACTTCCTCCACCACCTCAGATGTAGGAGAAGGAACTTCTCCGTCCACCGGGAGTGTGGACACACGTCCCCATCTGTTCACCCTCCTTTCTCCACTCCTCACTCCATTAGAGTAGTCCCATTCTTCGCCGCCTCCACCACACTCGCCCTGCTGATGTCTCGCACCGTGACTGACACCCCGGGTCAACTCTACGTGCACATTGTGCCGCTAAATGAGTCAAAAGGCCACAAAGACGACACGTTCCTCCTTTGTGCCCCTACATACAACACATAAACCTGGTTTCTGGTGCTGGCCAACATTACGTACGAAGGTATAAGGCTTCCTTAAAGTCATCTTGATATTGTATGAACCCATTCCTGGAGGCCCACATATGGTCCATCCACGCCAAACCCCCCACCTCTGGCCTTCATGAATGACACCATACTTTCGAAAACATCCTGTAAAACCAAACTGCGTTGCCTGCGAAGTACAATCCTCACATCGTACCGCACGTGTATAAATGTAGATACGTCATGCAGCACACATTTCCATCGTCGAGTTTGAGACACATACGCCGTCCTGAAACTCTTCTCCACCACACTGCTGATAGTAACTATTCCTCAGGAACTTTACAAATACTCGTTTCATCCCATTAAGGGCCACACCATACAGGTTCCTCATTAGGGATAACCATATAAATCCACTATCAATTGCAGGTAGCAACGTACGTTCATAGTACAGGGCTCAGAGATCACCCCTCAACAGCTCAATGCAAACTGTTATTTATCCTCCGGGCGAGGTGTACGTCCGTCCATGTCCTGAACAGTGAAAACTGCGCAGAAACCAATTGTATTGGGAGCTACTGCACAGTGCGTCCGCACGGCCCAACAGCGATGCGAACAATGTGTAATGGGATTGGTCTCAGCCAGATGGGGGGAAGGATGAGTGTATTCCTGGCACAAATTTTAGATAGAAAACTCTCTTGATGGGGCAAAGCTATAAATGTAGATGTGTTTTATCATGGGTGGTCATGGGGAAGCGACGGGGCGCACCAAATTGGTTCGGTATTTTTATATTTTTATATATGTTAGCGGGCATGTAGGGCACTGTCATAAATCCTGTGGACATATTGTTCAATCATATGTCATGTGATATTATGTTTCGACTTTTCTATATATATATATATATATATATATATATATATATATATATTATAAAAAGTGATTCTGTGAATATATCAGGAGTAATGTTACCATGGCTTATGACATTTTTAACTAGAATAGGGTTTTGTGTTGGTCATAATAAGTTCAACCATGTGTTAATTTTCTTAATGTCAAATTGTAATGTGCACATAACAGTATGTATATTACACTATTGGAAAGATTTTTTTCGTCATCAAGATACTATGTCCAAGGGTTAAATTATGGTTCTTTGTCTCTGTGTTCAATGAACAATGGTATGACGTTGTCCAATATGATGATCTGAGGTAAATGGGGGGGGGGGTAGTTGAACTACCCAAAAATATTTGTTATTGAATGTGCTTAATTAATATTATATTGGGCATGGGAATGCGAGGAGGCTTAATAAATTGATTCGGTATTTTTAATATCTTATGTAAGTTAATGGACATGTATGACACTGATATAATTCCTGTGAATATAAATTTTCATAAGTCATGTGATATTATGTATCAACTTTTGTATATATGTGTATATGTAATGTGTGAGTCCGTGACTATATCATGTGAAATGTTCTCATGGGTGACGGCATTCATAATTATATAAACGGTTTTTAGTTATAGCCATAATATTAAGTTCAATCTTATGTTCTTTTTTCTAAATATCATTTGTCATGTTGGTATAATCTATGCATCTTATACTAAAGAGGAAATACTATGTTCAAGGTTTAAATTATATTGGTTAATCGTGTTTGTGTTCACTGAACAATGGTATGATCTGGGGTGGAAGGGGGGGGGGGTGTTGTGGGTGTACTGCTCATACATATTTTATTACATGTACCTAATTAATGTGTATGTTGCTGATAGGAAGGGGTAATTGAGAATTGCTTTTAATTAGTATTGCTTTCTTGAATTTTATATCTATCAGGTGTGTGTAGTGTACTGACATATTATTGTAACTCGAAATGATTTGATTGATGTCGGGTATAATATTGTGTAATGTTGTTTTTCACACACGTGTTGGTGGTTGTACCGGGTCATTTGAAGAGAAAATTTTCTAAAGGCAGTGTAACACTTGTAGTGTTTTGCTTATGAGGACATAATTGTTTTTGTATGTGAAGTATCTGACACTGTATGCTTTTATTTATTTATTGTAATGTGTGTTTTAAATAAAATATAAAAAAAAAATCCTAAATTTTTATTTGAAATATACTCTTAGCATATATAAACTGAAAAAATTGCACTGTTTAGTGCATATATATATATATATATATATATATATATATATATATATATATATATACAAGGAATTCGCAAGAGCAGGCGAAATATACACAAACACTGATCTCTGGCTGAAGGAG
>NC_069405.1:5838780-5883618 GCF_026875155.1 Cherax quadricarinatus
CGGTCGGCGGAAAAACAAACTTCTTTTAGGGGGACGTGGAAAACTTGTTTCCCCAAGCCCTACCGGGGAATCACGGTCAGTAGACTCTTCAATTGACGAGAAGTTCTATAAGGGTTTGGGCTTCCTTTTGTGGGAGGTTCACAAAGTTTTGGGGGGTTTGGGAGTGAAGGGGGCGGTTTCAGTGAAAGATGTGGGGGTTGGGTAGGTCGTAAGGTTATGGTTGTGTTGATGTAAATGATTATGTGAAAGGTTCTTAAACCCCAGGAATGTCTGAATTAGGGTTGTGTTAACAGGAGTTATGAAGGAAAGGGTTATAAAAAGCAATCGGGTTTAAAGATTGACTAGAAAGGTGGTATTTTTCGTATGGTGTATAAACAATATCAATTTTGTTGGTTTTGGGGGCCCCAAGAATAGTTTTTGTAATTAAGAATAAATGAATGTATTTCTTGTGAACGAGTAGGGGGATGTTGTTTTTAAAAAATGTTCTGATATTTTTTATTTGACTTTTTGAGTAAAAAATGACAATTTTTCGAGATTAACATCCGGGGCATACGGAAACCTGGGTTAAAGTTTTTAATTGGCTTGTATGCAAAGTAATACGGATAGGAGGGTTTTGTGTGGCGTATCATGTGGGGGATGGATGAATAAGGGGTAGGGGAGTGCGTGGGGATACATAGTGGGGTTTTGAGGGGGAGGTAATGTCCCCCTGATAGGGAATTCACTGTATCTGGTATAAAGTGAATTAGTTAACATAAATTTTGATTGTGACCGGGGTCAATTTTGTAGCTTAGTTCATATATATGAAAATTTTTAGGGTTCCCCCCCCCAAAAAAAAAATTTTCTTATATTGTAAAAGGAGGTGTAGTGGGTGATGGGGCACCAAACCTTTTAAAAAAAAGTTGTTTTGATTGAAGGAATATTACTAAAGGAAGGACATAGACAAACATTGTTGGGAGGGGTTTATAAATTGGGGTGAGGGGGAATAGCGTAGTGTAAACTTTGGTACTCACAAAAGAACTCCTTTTTTGGGTATTGTGATGGGGGGGTAATGCTTTGTGGAAAGTGTATAAGACAATGTTAAGGGCATCTGTCGTACGCAGAACAAAAAAGGTTTGGATAAAAATTTTAAAAATTAGCATTATATCAGACTCTGTTTATTGTAGTTTTCATTCATGTATATTATACTGGGGGAAACGTGTATTTATTTAAAAAATAAGTTAAAGGGGGGGGGTTTGTGCCCCCAATTGTGTGGGGCAAGGGGTTCCTCTCATGCTGTTGCAGGTTTTGAGTGAGTGTTATGGGGGGGAGTTTTTTTTTTGGGGTGGGTTGTAGGGTTTTAAAAATTATGTTGTTTTGTCATTTGTGAAAGTTGACATTGTCCATTTTTGGGAAAAACATTTTTATGCTTGTTCATTTTTTTTTGGTAAGTTTTAAAAAAAAAAAAAAATAGTTGACAAAATACGGGGCCCCTTCAAATCGGGTTTTCAGCAAAACCCCGGATACACAGTTCTCAGCCACCCTAACTGCCACATACTTTGTAACCGCTTGAAACATTAGTCAGTCAGGCGTCATTACCAAGGTCTTGTGATCATTTCATCTTTACTGCACTAGGAAAATCACTAAGAAAGGATAGGCCTACACAGGACAATAAAAAAGAGGTCAACTAGGAAAAAAACAGTAAAAAAAACACGGTAAAAAGGACACAATTTGACGGCAGAGATAAGTTGACGGGGCGTAAACGATCCTGGGAAAAATTCAAAACAAAGTTACTACCCCTTGTAATTTGCACCGTTAAGAGGTTGGGTTAAACGAAGAAATGAACCCTGGGTGACTACTGAGAATTAATAATTGAAATTCAAGGGCCAGCTGCTAAAAAGATTTAAAGCAAACAGAAGGATATTGCAGCACAAAAAAGAATTCCCAAAGGTGAGAAAAGGTGCAGAGACTTCAAAAGGGGCAAAGGCAAAGCACTATTGCTCAAAAAAATTTAAGAGTTAAGCATAACCCCCAAAAAGCTGGCAACAACAAAACGTTTGGGGGAAGCCATAACGTAATACTCACTATCGATAACGAGGTATGCCACCCAAAAAAATTAAGGTGGAAATTGTTTTAATTACTATACACATCGTTGCATCAACACTAGTAAGTAAATACCCGCTGCATCAAAAACTTTAACACAGACTCTGATAAGTTTCAAACATATATACCAAAAAAGGGGTAAAACCCAAACAGTTGTCAACTAGTAAGTGTATCACGTGACTTTATTCAATAAGAACAAATAGGTTAAACCAACTAAGAGCACGGCCCTGAAAAACATCCCCTCTAAATTCCTAAAAGAGGTGTTCGAATTATCAATCCCTATTGCTCACATAATAAATCTATCAATCACCACAAAAAAAAGTACCGGGGGGGTTCAAGGGGCCAGAGTTACTCCCCTCTTAAAAAAAAAAAGTGGTCTGATGTTTAAGCAACTATAGTGTTAGTATACTCGGTATATCCAAAAATTTTGAGAGGGCGGTGTACTGTCAAGTAGAAATTCCTTTAAAGACAACAACATTCTCCCTACTATCAATGGGCTTTAAGATTCTCAACGAACCCCCCTAATTAACTGAGGATTTCGAGAAATGAAATGTCAATGGGAAACCTAAAAGGTATGGAACCTTAGACCTGCAAAAAAGGCCTTCGAACTGGGCAACCAAAATTATTAGTAAAAAACTTCAAACTATCGGTATAGGTTCGTAGACCTTAGCAACAGGACACAAATTTTCAAAAAATCAAAAAAAACGGATGAACCCCTGGATAACATTGGGGGTTCCCCCAAAGGGGTATTCGGGGCCCTTTTTTTTCTTAAGGTTTTTCAGTGACTGCCCATCAGTGTCAAACTCCTTCTGTATGCAGATGACAGTGCTCTTTAAGTAGGAAAAAAACCACAAGATATATCTAATGTATTAAACTGGAACTGAGTCCTGCAGCAAATGGTTAGAAGACAACAAACTATCACTACACCTCGGGAAAACTGAAGCCATTCTCTTTGGCACGAAACAAACTGAGAAGGGTAAATAATTTTAATGTCCAGTGTAATGGGGAGCCCATCACTTTGGTTTCATCAGTAAAATATCTGAGAATCCCCTTTGACCCATGCATGTCAGGAGAATTGATAGGGAACAGTGTAGTAAAGAAAGCGAATGCCAGACTGAAGTTCCTCTATAGACAAGCACAGTGTCTACCTACTGAGGCTCGCAAGACCCTATGTCTAGCTCTTATACAGTGTCATGGATTACGCTTGCTCTTCATGGTACTCTGGCTTGCCAAAAAAACTGAAATAGACTGCAAATCACCCAGAACAAAATTGTAAGATTCATCCTGGGCCTGGGTCCAAGAGAGTATGTAGGCCAGAATGAATTACAGCAGTTGGATATGCTGAATGTTGAAGACAGAGTAAAACAACTGAAGCTAAATCATGCTTATAAAATTGCTCACAAACAGTGTCCAGAATATCTTGCTGTCAATTTTGTCAAGATTGGGAACCAAAGCAATCATAGTGCTAGGGGGAGAGAGCACAACTTTGTAGTACCCACAGTCAGTGACCAGGCGTCAAACACCTTTTATTGTGCAGCAATAAAGGAATGGAACAGACTGCCCGAACATATCAAAGCCAGTCATAGCATGAACCAGTTCAAGAAGAGTGCCAAAAGGTGTCTGATGAATGTAGCTACAAAAAGGGAGGGGAATGATTTTTATTTTTTAGCTAACACACGTGTAATTTTACCTTATTCCTAGTAATGACCCTCGTATTGTAGATAGTCTTAATGACCCTCGTGTAGTATAGTCTTTTTAGTATGATAATATGATGTTATCTTCATTATATAATAACAAGAAAATATTATAACCTTTATATTATAATAATAATGTAAAAGGACCCCAATGGAAATAAGTCACTCTGTCTGACTTTTTTGGGTTATCCCAGGTTCTCTACACATAAGCTGCTATGTATGATAATCTATGTAACTGTATTTGTGTATACCTGAATAAACTTTCTTACTTATTCCCGCAGGGGATTTTGTCCTAACCTGTGGGCCAGCAGCTCTCCTGCAGTACCTCCATTTTTACTGCTACTATTTGTTTGCTGCACACTACCAACAATTTCCTCCTTTTCTGTCGCTAATTTCCCCGACAACCTCTTGCCCATATTTTCTCCCTGGTCCCCCTTTAACTTTTGCCACAGGCATCAGATCACCACGAGTCTTCTTTGGCTTCACTCGGGCTCTGGCCCCTTGTGCCAGGATACCTGGTCAAATGAATCAGAGCCTTGGCCGTCGAAGGAGACACCTTCTTACCAGAGAGAACAACGGTCCTGACTGCAACAGAGTTTAACCTGAATATCCTGCTCCAGCACCTCTGCTACTCCCTACGGGACTTGTTTAGTATGGGGGGAGGAACGTAGCAGCACGAGTCTGTTGAGGTGGAGATGACTCACACCATCGTACACCACCTGGCACACAAAGGCACTACTTGAACTAAGACGTTCGTACTCCAGCTACAGGGACATCTCCGACGATTGTAGCTAACTCGCTACACCACGGACCTGACCACTCCCATGTCCTTTTCTAGGGCTTCTTCTCTGCCCCCCGATAATAGAGCTGCAAGCAAATGGTACTCCCAAGTGACAAACTCTTGGCACTCTTTCGGAGCCAGTGACAGGTCACCAATCTGACAAAGGACACGCCGTCCTGGACTTCGCTCCTGGCGACGATTGTATTATTGCTACGGCTGCGGCGAATCGCCGGTGGTGGCTGCAAAAGGAGTCGACTCCTTTTTTTTTTAAGAAAGTAGAGGCCTAATAGGAACGAGAAAAACACCGAACTTAGAGTTAACGAAGATCTAACCCTGGATCCAACTGCATAAATCTCTCCTGCTTTCTTTGATAATGGCTTGTATAGGGAAATCACCTGACACAAAAACAAGCTTCACTTTTGCCCTTCTTGTTAGTGGTTTGGATTTGTGTAGGACATCTGACCCCATAGTATGGGCGAACAGGCCCCTGCTGCCGTGTTTTCCTTTTCATATGTTATGTTCTATAGGGCCTCTGCCTGCCACTACCATAAGCTGTAAACAGCACTTCTCTTGATAAATTAGATACATTGTGCAAAACACTTGGGCTATCTTTTATCCGTCGATACGTTTTGCCACTTATGGGTATCATGTTGAGTCCAAAACAAAGACGACAGGTTGAAGAACATTAGTAGTTTGAGGTAATCAGTTCCCTCGACCCTGAAAGTAGATATAATCAGTCCATTAATTATGATAAGAATACAGCCCCCACATGTGCGCGAAATGGCTTATATACTGATTACATCGGCTCCAGGCTCCTGAGGGACTGATTATCCTAACCATCATCCTCAACCCTTCTCACTTTCTCGATGAGACTTATTTTATTAATGGTTCCATAGTGGTCTAACCGAAACATCATCACAAGTTTTCAGTCTCTTCTTAAGTGCGGGGTTATTTATGTATTGTGTTCAAGTCACTAATTTTATTTTTTTTATTTTAGGAAAGGTTCATGTAATTATAAAAGTCTTTTCCCGGTAACGAAATAAACACCATCGAACTTGCACTTAATGCTGTAAAATTTTAAATAAAAATACCCAGGGTGGTAAAGCATAATATTGGCCCAATCCCAATATTCAAAAATTTAAGGACACCTCTATATTCATTGTTCTGTGTTCCTTTAACAAATTGTATTCTTTTGCTCCAAATTAATAATATGTATGTATAATATATTACCATGAATACATAATAAGTAACAAAAAGGCACAATTCTATGACTTGAATATTATACAATAATAAGAATAATATTACAATAACCCGCCACATAGGACTAGAGGAGCTACGACGCCCGTTTTCGGTCCGGAACTTGGCCCATGTACAAAGTCACATAACAAAAAAGGAGGAGGAGGAGGAGGGATTATATATTGAACCAGTGGACAGGGACGGGACAGATGAGAGTAGGAAAGGAGGAAAGGAGAGGGTATGTAAGAGGGTACTCAGTATAGGAGATGAGCTGTTGAAGCAAGGAAGGGAGACGGGCCACATCATTGATCAGGAAAGGGACTAGTGACCCAGTGAGTGGGGTGTTTCAGGAAATAACAATGGAGAAGGACTAACAAGGGCGCGCAATCTTGTTCAGCAAGTCAGTCAAGTAGAAAGCGATGATGATTCTTACGTCGTCTGGAGACAGCAATAAGAACAGCATCTTAAGAACGAAAGAGCTAAATAAAGAAGAGAGGGATTTAAAAGAAGGAAAGAACATTAAAAGAAAGTTGGAAAGAATAAGCCATGCGAGGTTCATAAATAGCAAAAGGAACATACCTTGACTGGATTAATACACAATAACCCAGTACATAGGAGGCAGAGCGCGTAACGATGATGTTTCGGTCTTCCAGACTTGGACAATTTACAAAGATCACACTAACAAACAGGAGGAAGAAAGGAAGAGTAGTATTATATAGACCAGCAGACATGGACGGAGGTCGAGATTTATTCCTAATAATCAAGGGGGAAAACAGCAAGCGCTAAACCCGTCTTTTAGGATTATTACAGCGCCAGGGGGGACGGATGGAATGTGGAAGGTTCTCAGGCTCAATTCGGGGAACCTGGGAGAGCACAGATCAATTCCCCAAATCAAGAGCCCCTCACCAAACATCAAGGACTTCGTGAGGGGGGGATGGCGGAGGGGATGGGACGAGGAGAGGTAGTAAAGGAAGGAGAGGGTAAGTGGTAGAGGTGAATGATATAGTAGCAGTAAGTAGTAGTGGAAGTCAAAAGACTAAGAAAGAGGTGCATGCAAGGGAACTAGGGGCCACAGACAAAGGGTAGGAACAAGAAAAAGAACACAAGAGAGATAGGGGGGTGGAGGAGAAGAGAACGGGAGAGCGGAGAAGAGCGAAGAAGGGGAGAAAAATAAAGGATTTTCAAACGCCCAGGCCGAAGGAAAGAAAAACTCAAAGGAGAAATAGGAAAGGGGGAAAAGAGGGAGAGAAGCGAAGAGAGCAAAGAAAGAAGAGGGGAGGAAAAAAGTAAATCTGTTTAAGTCAGGGTTTGTTCTGAAGTTTGGGGCCATTTTTACAATGTAATGGGGAAAAAGAAGGATAAAGGCCAGGGACAGCAGAGACAATAACCAGGACTAAGATTCATATTAAAAAGGAAAATTGTGTATTAAGGGATGGAATCAAACAGGACCGGCGACTGTGAAAGTTTTAGAAGTTGCGATAGACAGTTTAAGCAGAAGTCAGTCAGTGGCGATGACTGTGATCTCTGAAATAACAGAAAAGAGTTCCTCTCCCCCTATGAGCGGGTTATTAGTGACTAAAATAAATAAATAAACTAGATGAATTTCGCCTCGTGTAGTGATCCGAGAAACATATCCCCAATTGCCCAAAAGCCCAGTCTGCCCTGTGATCATTCAAACAATTGGAATAGTGCAGAGTGTTGCACAGTCTGTAATGCAGTTAAGTATAACGTTTAACAGATGTGAAGTGATCAGAAACTATTAAAAACATTTTTTCAAGTAATCCAATCAGATTCAAATATACAAATGTTTTCAATAAATTTAATTTTTTATAATTTTTTTATTTTATATTAAAAATTTTTTTTATAAATACATAATTGTAGGCCAGGAGACAAACCAAACTATTGAAATCTGCAAAGATACCAATATATTTAAATACCGTACGGTTAAACAAAACTGAATCATCACAAGATTTTTCTGGGGCCCACTGTCAAGTAATTTAACATAAAAGAGTTGAATCTATTATCATGCGACACTCAAAGGTTATCACAAAAGTAGCGTCGTTCATATTTTTCAAATTCTCGGGAAAAAAAGAAAAAAAAGAAAACAAAGCAAAACAAGGAAAAACAAATAGACCTGGTAAATTAAAAAAATAATTTAATTTTTAGTCTAACCTTAGAGAACTAAATTTATTTTTTTTAGCAATGGTTATCTGGGGACACACGAAATCACAGCACTTTGAAGTACGTTGCCTCCTATATAAACTAGAATAACAGAAATAAAACCCCACACTAAGTTGTTGATGATCAGAAAAGAATATATGGCATTTACAGTCACCAACTGATGCTATTGATGTAATGCTGATGTCTTCGAGGACAATACATCAGCAGTAAGTTTTTAAGGCTACCTTCTAAATGCATTATTCAGTTATTACACAGAAAACAAACAACACTTGCACCTACAAACCTTGGGAGGATAGTATTAGCTGATGTTTCATCAGTGAGTCAGTAAATAGCCGATCTAAACTAATTGGGATTTATAGAGCAAATGATGAATGGAAGACATCAGAGGTTCTATTCACTTGGAGAAGAATTGTTCTAAGAATGAACAAGAGCAGATTCACTACATTAAAGGACAATTAACAATTAGAAAAATACAACCCTTTCCGAGGATTAGAGGTTGTAATATTGCACAAGAACATCTGGTACTAATAATCATACCGTTTGGTTAGTAGCATATCGAGGCTGGAAATCTTGATTACAAACTCAGGGTGGCGACTTTCTTTCTCCTGGTTATCACCACAAAACTTTTACAAATGCCGTATGTATCATTGTTCAACAGGCCACCACACCAGAAAATATTTCAAAAATTATCTTAACCTCTATATACAATTACATCAGTATAATGAAAGTTTGAAGCTTATCAAATAAAGGCGTTTCCGAGAAAGAGGAAAGAAAGCTACGAGGCGAGGAAAAAGTGTTTTGCCCACAGAATATTCCAAAATTAATCAGTATATCCTCGATACACACAAAAAACTCATAAAACTATTTTCGCCTGTTTTCCTTTACTTCAAATTCAATTAGAAATTCTCTACACTTAATTAAAAACCTTTACTTTTTTGTTTCAGAAATATATTTTCGTTATAATTGCTTTAACAAAAATCCATTTTTGACGGGCCCCTCTTCTTCCCCCTACCCCTTCCCACCTCTTATCATTAAATTCCAGTTGACAGTGCCTTATCAATAAAAAAAATACTACATCGTCAGAAACATTCTTTTGGTTATCTTACACTGCGAATAAAGGACTTAGTTTTTTGGTAAATTGAAATCATCAGAGCTCATAGACAGAAACAAACATTTGTTAATAATATCCACCACGGAGAAAGTTTGAATGACGTCAGGAAAAGGCACAATTTCATTCGAGTTAAATTATCAGAATCGAAACGATTACAAATTGGTATAAATTTCAGGAAATATTTTAAATTTACTTTTATTAATTAAACTTTGGACTCATCACTAATTCAGAATGCATTTTATAATAATTTTTTGGTTCGATCACAAACGAATCATTTTAGTCATAAAAATTAAATATCGGGACATGTGCTAGTCAATAAGGAGGCGCGAAGAACAATTGCATTCGTAAGTCACACGAGTAGTGGTAATAGTTTGAAGCCGATCAGAAGAGTATTCCAGTTTTGGCGTTAACAATTATCCGAAGAAGTTTATCACACCATTTTTAATTATTGAAAATTTTACAACACAAAGGAATTTTGCTGTATTTTCCAAAGGTTGGATCAGTGACTGTCAGCTGTTGCCAGTCTGGCGTCTGGCTTTAACATGACGACGTTCCAAGAGGAAAGTGCGAATGCCCTTTTTTCTTTTTTTGCACATATTTACATGCCAACTGCAACTCGCAGACAGAGACCTCTTGTCTTTAACAATGAAGAACAGGCTCTTGGAGATGGAAAAATCTTTTAGCACTTGTTCTTTTGCACCTCTTCGTGCGGTCTCTGTCAGGAAGCTATGCAATAATGTTGCAAGACAGCAACAGATAGTAAGAGAGGAAATTTCTATGAATTGAAGCACAGACTGGTTTCAGTGACCCTTCTGCCTTGCATCTGAGAAGTTCCTCCTGCTATGTATCTTATTAAGCTCTCTAAATCCATAATGGGTCCTACAGTTCTGCATTGTTCTTTGGACGACGGATACGGATATGTGAGTGCGACGGAAAAATCTAGACCTACCAAAAGGGGGGGGGGGACTTCCATCCTTATGTGGCTCCCTTTGGACTTTTTCTGGTCATATTACATTGATAAAATGATCCAAACTGTACACCACGTACCTGTAATTTCACTCGTGCTGCCGAACGGTTGAATTAAGTGGCAGCTTGTATGAATTGTCTGATGGCTATTATATCTGGGTTTTCCTGGAGATCCGCCCCCACGGTCCAGTCTTTTTCTGTGATCACGGACTCGCCGGTCCTGTAACCAAGGCTTCAGGTCTGTGACCAAGGCCTACAGCTATGCCAGAATGAAGGAAGTGATGTGGCTTCACAGCTTGAGACAGTTGACGATGTGCACTTGCTTAATGTTATAGTTACTGACTCGATACCCTATGCTACACCCAAATCCTTGAAAATTAGAAACATATTCGGATGAAGCTTCTCACATTTTGAAACGATATATATACGAAAATTTGGAAAAAGTAAAAAAAAAAAAGTGTACTGAAAAAAAATCGCTCTTTAAAAAAAAATATCATTCTAAGGATAGCTAATAATAATCACTAAGAAACCATACCCCGGCCGGGATTGAACAAGCGGTTGCTTCAATCCCGGCCGGGGGATTGGAGGGTTGGGGTTTGTGGGGTATGGTTTATTGGCTAATCGTGTCAGTACGTTTCCTCTAAGTCAATTAAACACGAAGGTTTTCTTACTACATCCTACACACTACAAGACTATATCTACCGTTTTTTGATTTTATCCACATATCAATAACACGTTGTGTATTACGTTTCACCACTATATCTACTCAATGTATCACTAACACTTAACTGTAATAGTGTTTGCAACTGTAGCACACCCCCCACCCAAATGTTTGGGGCCCACTTTTTTTTTTCCCCCAACGACCTTTTTTGAAACCAACACAACAATTTAAGCTGAGCCACAGTCACAGATATGTAAGGTTGATGGACAGAGCGACCTGCAACCAGCTCTCTCTCTCAGAAACCACTGATTCGCCTGTCAGTGTTTTGTCATATATTGTAACTACCATTTTAAGCGGCTCTGTTAGTGCTCAAGAGATATATTTGCAACTATATTCGAAGATATTTTATTTATTAACAGTTCATTTTTTATTTATATTACGGAATCTTTTAATCTAAATAACTATAGCTGGATACCAGAAAATGTTTCACTGACTAAAGTACATATCTACCATTTTCTCCGACTTAAACCACTACTAATGTGTGTCATGGAGGGTGCTAGTGTTGTGTTTTCCGGAGTCGCCCGACGGTCCCAAGTTGTAGGTCGACAAAGATTGTGATGGTTACACGGGTTAGGCGTGGGCGGCATTACGAGCACGAAATGGGTGGTTTTGTGGTGACGGTCGGTTGGCACGGTTCTAACTTTGTTAGGGATCTAGCATATACCTAGATAGGGGTAGTGGTAGATTTTGTGAGGTTTTTTTTTAAAACTTGGATTGCTGTACAGATGTGCTTAAGGTGATCCTTGCACGTCTTAGACGCATAATCTTGGAATTGTTTTTTTATGTCAAATTATATAGTGTTATTATGAAGCGCCGACCCGTAGTCACAATTTTATGCGTTGTAAATAACTGTAATTAAGTACGTGAAATGTATAACGCTTGATAGTTTATATTAACATGTTTTGATCCGAGTACCGACAAAGTAGTTGTGTTGATTGAAGCTGCATCTTGCATGGTGTTCCTGTAGTTTGACTCTACTCGATTCATGTTTGGAAGGATTATATTGTATGTTGGTTTGGTTGATTGGTAGATGGAGTTGAGGGTTATAATAATATTCATAATAATATTGTAAAGTTTAGGTTTGCTATACCATACCGATGTATGCATTGTATATACAGTTTTAAATTAAAATATTTTAAAAAAAAATTCTACTAATAAGTTGACCTCGCGTCAACTCTTGGTATTGCTACCTTGACTTCTGGGCAAAGTCTATGCAACACGGGGGGGAGTTATACTTAGAGGGTTGTCACCCCCCCCCCCCCCCCCCCCCCCCCCCCATACTCCAGGAGTATATTAATGGACCTTACCTAGGCAACCTTTTATGAGCTAGTGTAGTTGTTAAGTTTTAAACTCCATCAAACCAACCTTTGGTATCTTGCTTCAACGGAGGTGGAAATAAATAAAATAAATTAAATTTAAATATCTAAGAATTATATAATATATTGATATATATAGATATTTCTATATATATATAAATATATATATATATTTACTGATATCTAGCTGAAAGCAGACTCGATTACGATACCTGGGAACAACGGTCGCAGTGCTTTACCAATCTACCACACTGGGTCTGTGGTGCGTTTAGATTGGTAATGACACTGCGTACCTTGTTCCAAGGTTAGTAGGTTCGAAGTCTACTTCAGCTAGAGATCAGTGTTTGTGTGTATTTCGCTTGCTCTTGCGAATTCTTGGTAATATATATATATATATATATTTTTACATATATATATAATATAATATATAATTTTTATTGGTATTATGCACTAAACAGGGCTTTTTTTTTTCATTATATTATGCTAAAGAGTATATTTCAATAAAAATTTAGGATTTTTTTATTTATATTTTATTTTTAAAACACACCATTACATTAATAAATAAAAGACATACAAGTGTCAGATACTTAAACATACAAAAAACAATTATGGCATCTAAGCAAACACTACAAGCTGTTGACACTGCCGTTAGAAAATGGTTCGTTCAATATGACCCGGGTACAACCACCCACCACCAACACGTGTGTGAAAAACAAGATTACACCATATGATAACCGACATCAATAAAGCATTTCGCTGGTGTCAATTAGAGAGCGCAGTACACTGCTCAAACCTGTTAGATTAGATTAGAAAATTCAAGTAAGCATTACTAAGGTATTGATTTGGATAGGTCCCACTCGTACGAGCCTGGCATACTGACTCCTGGATTTGATGGTACTTGTTGTATTAGAGTATGGCTGGACTACCTCTACCCCCCCACCAGGATCACCAACTGTGAATGTAAAGCGGGCTACATCTATGGGTTCTATCTGTACTAGAACACGGTTCCCTAAGTGAAGGTTATACCGGGAACATCTGTATTTCCTTTTTGTATAAGATGCATAGTCTATACCAACATCGGACAAAATGTATTTAATACCGCCTCACCCAACCCTCCCCCACCCCCCCCCCCCCCCCCCCCCCCCCCCCACCCAAACATAAGATTGAGCTTAGTATTATGGCTATAACTAAAAAACCGTTTACATAATTATGAATGCCGTCACCATGAGACATTTCACATGACATAGTCACAGACCTCACATATTACATATACACATATTATACAAAATTGATACATATATCACATGACTTATGAAAATTTATATTCACAGGAATTATATCAGTTGTCATACATGTCCTTAAACTTACATAAGATATTTAAAAATACCGAATCATTTATTAAGCCTACCTCGCATTCCCTATGCCCATATAGACATTAATTAAGCACATTCAATAACAATATTTTTGGGTAGTTCAAACTACCCCCCCCCCCCCCATTTACCGCAGATCATCATATTGGACAACGTCATACCATTGTTCATTGAACTAGAGACAAAGGAACCATAATTTAACCCTTAGGACATAGTATCTGAGACGAAAAAAATCTTTCCAATAGTGTAATATACCATTACTGTATGGCACATTACAATTTGACATTAAGAAAATTATCACATGGTTGAACTTTTTAGACCTACACAAAAAACACCCAGTATTCTAGTTAAAAAAGTCTAAGCAATGGTAACATTACTCCTGATATATTCACAGAAATCACTTTTTACATATATATATATATAGTTTATATATTTATTTATATATATATATATTATATATATATATATATTATATTAATATATATATATATATATATATTTATTTATACAAAAGGGACAATAAAAAAAATCGGAAACATTAATATCACATGACTTATTGATTGAACAATATGTCCACAGGATGGATTTAAACAGTGCCCTACTTGCCCGCTAACATATATCTAAAATATTAAAATACCGAACCAATTTGGGTGCGCACCGTCGCTTCCCCATGACACCCTTGATAAAACACATCTACCATTTATAGTTTTTGGCCCCATCAGAGAGATTTCTATCTAAAATTTGTTGCCAGGAATACACTCTCCTTCCCCATTCTGGCTGAGACCAACCCCATTCAACCGTTACACATTAATTCTCGCAACCTACGCATATTCATACCTCCTATACTGAACTGGAATTTCTATATCTCATCTTCACTACCGACTCATTCTACACTTTGTTTTATAGAAATCCCAGACTGAAAGCCCGAATTCCCACTTCCCCCTCCACTCCCCCACACCTCCCCATCCACCTCCCTCATAGCCACAATGTATTAATGTTAAATCCACTACCATATACATGACCGCCCTTTCACACTATCACTCACTACTACCTCTATGTCCAAACTCAATGCTTTCATACTATTAACCCTACTCTCAACCCCATCAAGACCCTACGAAACCATAGACGTACCCTTGCGATACCTCACAAAAATACACACATGATATGCAGTTTCGCATCCCCATACAAAAGACAAACATGTGGACCCTGCACAACTCTCGTCTGATACACGTTCTTAGTGGGTAAATTAGCCCATGTAAAACTGTACATTTTTCCCGCGCCCCTCCTTACGACTTTAAAACGAACATACGAACGCACCCCAGATACATGCCAATTATATAAAGGAAAGAGACTCTTCCCCTCCATCACCTCATCACCCTCCTCACAGTCCTCACCTATACTCGCACGACACTTTTTCCTGGTATGCTAACTCTCAATAAAAATCTCAACATACACATACACTCCTCCAATTCCCTACTCCCCCACTCCACTGCCTCACATCATTCCATAAACCTCACTCATCCTTACCCACCCCGATCCTCACCCAACGTATATAACTATGTTTCACATATTTGCTTTTCAGTCTACTCCACAGTGAATTAATCCTAATCCTCTCCTCCCCCAATGATGTTGTCACACGACTGTCTGCTTAAGCCAATGATAATCATATCCCCAAATAACGCATTACCTTCTTCTGGACCAAACCTCACATCATTCTTCATCAATGGAATAACCCACTGCACATGCACGATTTAGGTAAAATGATTGTATTTATAATATGACCCTCTGTGGATCGTCAGCACACTAGTCCGTATTCCCCCTAATCTCCCTTAATATCCTTGCACAACCCTTACGGACGTTGACCTCTTAGCTCTTCGCCCTGCCTTCTGTATAATACTACTCATACTTTAATTTGATCCTACTACCTGCCAACCATACTTTTGTCCCAAGTTCCTCTCCACCCATGAACCAACCTCATAACCAATTTAGAGCTGAACTCCAATTAAGACGCATCCTTGTTGCCCCACTAAATATCTCAACGATTCAGATTAAATTCCTTAATCCTCCTCTCCCCAATCTAAACCGTCGTATCGTCAACTTAACCAACTATACCAGGAGCACCCGCTGCTGATACCCCCCCCTGCATCTACCCCAAACATTAATCATCCTATATAAAGGATCTTGTAGACATGCAAAATTAGGGTCTGAGACATGGGCATCCCTGTCCAGTCCCCTACCCATACTAACTACCTTCCCCATACGTCCATTGATTTGCACTGTAATACTGCGTTTGTATAATGTTTCGTCCATCGGACAATTCCTCGCCTTAATACCCATGTGCTCATTATCATCCATAAAGTCTCTCGCTCTACACAATCATAAGCCAGGCCTTCAATCCAAAGCAAGTTACACCCCCACTCATTCTACAATCATCTATAAAATCTTAATCCTCCCATGTCCACTAATCATTTACCGCCGGCACCACCCATTTGTCCCTTATCTATCAACCCTACCAATAAAATAAAACTACATAACCTATTATACTTAAAACCCTTGCAAAGCAATTGTATTCACCGCACATTAAAGTTAAACCTCTATAATCCAGGATGCTATCTGCCATTCCCCTTCGGTATCATGACAACGACCCCTGGTTGTGGCGTCAGCCCATGCATCCCTTTACCTTCATTTCATTTAACAAACGCACCAAGCATTCCTTCAAGAGCTCCCAGTTATTTTAAATAAAAATAATTTAGGATGCCATCGCTTCATCACTGGCGTCTTCCTTACACTCATCTTGTAACGCCTTTCAAAACCTCATCTTCAATTATGGGCTCTCTATCTCCACCTGCCTTTTGGTTCAGGTTCACGTGATATCCTTCTCCATAATATGCAAAAACGTCCCATCTTTCCTATTACTCTCTCTGCGTATATATCTTCAAAATCATCATCCGCAAAACCACTCATACCTTCAGTCGTTACTAACCGCTGACCCCCTCCGTGTACCCCACCCACGTCATGATGTACCTCTAATTTTAACCTAATTCATTATATTTTGCGGATCTTTATTCGCGCAGCATGCAAGTGATGGTTTATCACCCCATAAAAATTCCTCCAAACCCACCCTTAATCTTTCACCATCATACGTGCCTTTCGGATCTCCATTAATTGCGTCTTTATGCCCTCGATATCTGAACGGATATACTCCCGACTACCTTCATAACAGTTTTAGCTGCCCATCCAAATACCTCTGGAATCATTATTTCCCATTGTCCGACATCTCCCTTCCTTTCCTCATATAAAAATACGGATCCCGGTTTAGTACAATTGCCTCCCACCACAGTAATATTCACCTACCATCATACCTTAGATTCCATTAATTTTTCCACCATTACGCAAACTAAGTCCACTTCCTATCCCTCTAAACAAGCTCACATTAGTTTCAATACTCATTAATACGTTTCCGGTTACTCGCCCCATCCCACGTCCAAACAACCACACTCTATGATCAAGAAAATACTACTTTACAGTTTTCCATATAATTAACTTGTATTCCCAGGAGATGCATATATGCGGTCCAAGCGTGCCTGGTAACGTTAACATATGTATGCTCCCCCCCCACTAAATATCACTACATTAATCCGACTTCCCCTAATCCATCCTGTAGGATTTCCAACACACACCAGTCCCCGCGGCCTCCACATCCTTCTTACGTATACACTATTCCAATCCCCTCCAAATAATTTATAAACTGCGTAACTCCTATATGTTAGTTTAGTGTTTTGTCCCGACACAAACTCATCTTTAAAACGCCTATTAACTGTCCGCCAGCATGTACACACTCAGAAAACACACTCGTACCCACCCCATGTTCATCCACCTCTCACTACTCTCCCATCTCCCCCTCTTCCCAGTGAACATTGATAAGAACTGGCCTCAGCTATTACATACAGCAGCACCTCCCTTCGCTTCCCAGTATATCCAGCATTAAACTTATACTCATCTATCAATAAATCCTTCCATACTTCAAAAATTATGCTTCTTGTAATATATGATCTGTATTCCATGTCTCGTTAAAAGTCACTATAGATCCTGCGATTACATCGGCCCTTAGGCCTTTACATTCAACGTTAGGCACTTAAAAATGCTATCGGGGGGTTACCAATGGGCCGATGTCCATACGGGTCCTTACGTTTTTGCACAGTATGCTTTTCACAATGCCCTTTCCTGCCTCCCCCTTTCCCCCTGCCCCTTACCTCCCCTTGATACTTTTTTTGGGACATCCACAGAGTGTTTCTTACCAGATCTTTGCGCAGGTGTCAGAAACTTTATCACTTCAGAATCACCTCCCTTTCTCTCTTTCGTGATGCCTCAACTCGTGCATGCCCTCATCTGCATTTTCAAACTTCATGCACTTCAACCACAACCTCACAAATCCTCTGTGGTTGCCCATCCCCCCCACCCACATTGCCCTCCTTTGAATTCCACCCTTATTGCAGATGTCCCATCCGACCATACGTAGTTTTCCGTCCCTTTTATGATCCTCCAAGAATCCTGTATAACAGTGTCTATTGCAGCTGTAACTTCGTACCCAATTCACCTTGTCTCACCTCATCCTCTATACGCATGGTCTAATCCCCCTGAGAGACCCCCGGTAATGTTATACATTCCACCGGATTGTCCTCCACAATTTCACTCCATGCCCTGTGGGCCGAGGATGCTCCCGTGTTGACTGGGTCGTCACTTCTCTCTCCTTCTCCACTCCTTTCCCTTCTCCATGGGGTCTCAGTTGACGATCGTCGAGGACACATCGCAGCCATATGATCATACGCTCCACACAGTCTGCATGTTCCTCTCTGCCCTGCATATGTGACATATACCTGATTTTCTAAAGTCACTCAGTGTCATATATGATGGTATAGTTTTGCGTAAGGACATCTTAAGGGTAAAAGATTCCTCACGCAGTCCAGCATAACATTCCTCAGACCACCATCCTTTGTTGCTTGATTTTATAACACCAAACTCTTCGAAACCCGGGTGGTCAGAGAGTCTCAATACTCCAGACCGTCGCGTTAGCCACTGGACCAGCTAGCCACAATAAGATTCGTCCAATAGGTATATTTTTTACACCTAGGTTTGTTTGCAATCGTGTCATTACGATTAATGAGTCATGTTAGCGGCTTTGAGGGGACTTAAAGCTAGAGTTGTCACGGCCACGCTAGCTGGAGATTCGTCTGTAAAAACTTGCATTTGTGGTCACAGTGGTCCCTATGCTAACCCTTCCTATGGTGTAGAAATATACCTAGTTGGACAAATTTCTTATTGTGGCTAAGCTGGTCCAGTGGCTAACGCGACGGTCTGGAGTTTTGAGACTCTTGATCGCGGTTCTATCCCGCCCTGGTATGATTTGTTTGCAATCGTGTCCAAAACGATTTCGTGAGTCATGTTAACTCTTCGAAAGCTGTTTTTGTGTCTTCCTCATCCGCCTCAAATGGGACATTCCGTAAACTTTACCCAAGTATAATACTTGGATACGTCCCTCATACGTACTTCTAAACCAGCGTTAACCCAGCATACACACATCCGGGTACTTTTCCACCATCTTGTCATATACAGCAGCCGTCACGAATTTCACAAAGATTGTTGTAGCTCCTTCAAAGCAATTCTTTACAAATCGTCGCTGTTGATGCAGTAGGTATCTCTTAAGATGGCAGGCAGCATAACTGATGCATTGGTGTTATAAACTGCGCCTTTCAACACCTCAATACACACAGTGTTTATCCTCCTCCTGGTAGTCTGCACCATCTTGCAAAATTCGTTCAGTGCTACCAACTGTAGCGAGTGCAGCAGCCAACGTCCGTCCTCCACCAATGGTGTTTGACGAATGCAGAAGCAAAAGCGAAGCACAACCTCTCGGCCCGAAAGCGAAGAGGTCAATGAATTTTAGGAATTAAATTATTTTTGTGGGTAGATTTTGAACCCCATTAACCAAACCCCAACTCAATATATCTTTAAGAAACGAGAGATTGATCACCCCTACGAAGACGACGGACTAATACCGTCAAAACTGCTTCTTCTACTGTTTTTAGTGTTCTGAATTCGACCATAGAAGACGGTAGCGGTAGTGGTATTAATGAAGCTATGTTACGAATTCTATCATTCACACATGCGCACACACACACAACACCAACACACACACCACACACACACCCCACACACACACAAAGACACACGGACAAGCACGCATATACATGCATACCACACACACACACACACACACACACACACACACACACACACACACCACCCATCACACGTCACAGTCACTCAGACGTGGGTGCACAAGGCTCCAAGAACCTTAGTGTTTTTAAGGCGTGCAGTAACTGCTAGCAGTAATCAGTGGTAGTGACAATGTCAGTGATAACCCAAGTTATTAGTTAAAGAAAGTCGAGAGGAAGCCTGAAATCATTAATATTTCAAAGTGCCAAATCGTTAGGGGCCTAGTAAGCACCTGATGCCACACAGATTCAAATATACAAAGATCAAAGTGAGTGTGGAAGCGGGTGTTCAAGAATTACGAGAGATCGGTTAACAAGTGAAATGTGGGGCACCATACAGTGAGAGTGAAAAAGTTAATAAGCAAAAGGAGAAAGGAAAAATAAAATATGTAACAAGGGAAGGTGACAGTAGTAGGCCTGCTGAAGCAGTGACGTCACAGTTGTGTGACATTATACATTTAAAGTGTAACACCGAATGTGAAGTGTATTCCATCATAAGTGAAAAGTGAAATCATTTAAAGAATGCGGGATGTATGAGCATAATGGTTATAAAACATCACGGGTGAAGGATTTTTCAAATTGATAGAAGGCCTAGGTCAAGGACTACGTCATCAGCATCTGGCAACCTGTCACCACACCACTGCCGCACAAGTATTGCTCCCCTTTTTGTGGTTGCATGTTGTCGGGCTCTGGATCTAGTCTTGCATCACTGTTAGATACTGGGTACTCCTGCAAACTGTTACCAGAATTAGAGTAGAAAAAGTAAAGGTAAGGTGAAGATAGAGGTGACGAGAGTGCGAGGAGTAAAGCGGTCTAGAGGGGTAATGTTAGACACTCCTAGAAGCTGAGACAAGCTAAATTTTACAACTTAGTTACTTTCTGTATTTTATAAGTAGAATTGATAAGTGTTAGAATTACTATTGGTAAGTATTAGTATGAATACTTAGAAGTGGGGGCACACACACACACACACACACACACACACACACACACACACAGGAACAAGCAGTCAGGCACTTGCAAAAGCTGTAGTACACACGCACACACACACACACACATACACAGGATTTCACACCTTCCTGTTAACTGACCTGATAACCCTCCCTCTAACATTCCACTATTCACTATTCCCCCTCTCTTTCTCTCTCTCTCAATACCTATCTCTCTCTCTCTCTCTACCTCTCTCTACCTATCTCTCTCTCCCCTCTCCCCCTTAACATCTCTTCCCTCTAGCACCTCCCCCCCTCTAACATCTCACCCCTTCTAACATCTCATACCCTCATTTCCCATCTGTCTTTCTCCCCTCCTCCTCTCTCTCTTCCCCTATCCTCTCTCTCCCCTCTCTCTCTTCCATCTTCCCCTCTCTCCCCCTTCTCCCCTGTCTCTTCCCCCTCTACTCCTCTCTTTTTTTTTTTATTTTTTTTTTACACAGGGTTTGAAAAGGGTGGTGTGCCCACCTCTCTGTCTTTCTAGAGTCCCTTCTGTCTCCTCTGTGAACACTTCTTTGAATCTTTTGAGTTCCTCACATACTTCATGGTCATTTCTTGTTGTCTCTCCTTCCTTTCTTAGCCTGATTACCTGGTTCTTGACTGTTGTTTTTCTCCTGATGTGGCTGTATAAAAGCTTCGGGGAAGATTTGGCTTTCGCTGCTATGTCGATTTGATATTGTCGTTGGGCGTCCCTTCTTATCTGTGCATATTCATTTCTGGCTCTACGACTGCTTTTCTTATTCTCCTGGGTCCTTTGCCTTCTATATTTCTTCCATTCCCTAGCACACTTGGTTTTTGCATCCCTGCACCTTTGGGTGAACTATGGCCTCATCCTGGCCTTTTCATTATTCCTGTTACCATTGGGTACAAGCCTCTCATGAGCCTCCTTGCACATTGTTGCTACATATTCCATCATCTCATTAACTGGCTTCCCTGCCAGTTCTCTGTCCCATTGAACCCCGTTCAGGAAGTTCCTCATTCCCGTGTAGTCCCCTTTCTTGTAGTTTGGCTTCATTCGTCCTGGTCTTCTTGCTTCCCCCTCCACTTGCAGCTCTACTGTGTATTGTGTGTGTGTGTGTGTACTCACCTAGTTGAGGTTGCAGGGGTTGAGTCCAAGCTCCTGGTCCCGCCTCTTCACTGGTCGCTACTAGGTCACTTTCCCTGAACCCTGAGCTTTATCATACCTCTGCTTAAAGCTGTGTATGGATCCTGCCTCCACTACATCGCTTCCCAAACTATTCCACTTCCTGACTACTCTGTGGCTGAAGAAGTACTTCCTAACATCCCTGTGATTCATCTGTGTCTTCAACTTCCAACTGTGTCCCCTTGTTACTGTGTCCAATCTCTGGAACATCCTGTCTTTGTCCACCTTGTCAATTCCTCTCAGTATTTTGTATGTCGTTATCATGTCTCCCTATCTCTCCTGTTCTCCAGTGTCGTCAGGTTGATTTCCCTTAACCTCTCCTAGTAGGACATACCTTTAGCTCTGGGACTAGTTCCTTGTTGCAAGCCTTTGCATTTTCTCTACTTTCTTTACGTGCTTGGCTAGGTGTGGGTTCCAAACAGGTGCCGCATACTCCAACATGGGCCTAACGACACGGTGTACAGGGTCCTGAACGATTCCTTTTTTAAGATGTCGGAATGTGTTCTGAGGTTTGCTAGGTGCCGTATGCTGCAGCAGTTATTTGGTTGATGTGCGCTTCAGGAGATGTGCCGGGTGTTATACTCACCCCAAGATCTTTTTCCTTGAGCGAGGTTTGTAGTCTCTGGCCCCCTAGACTGTACTCCGTCTGCGGTTTTCTTTGCCCTTCCCCAATCTTCATGACTGCACTTGGTGGGGTAAAACTCCAGGAGCCAATTGCTGGCCCATGTTTTGCAGCCGGTCCAGATCTCTTTTGTAGTTCTGCCTGGGTCTTTGATCAAATGAATTTCTTCTCATCAATTTTCACGTCATCTGAAAACCCAGGGACATTCAGAGTCTTTCCTTCCGTCATGTCATTCACAAATACCAGAAATAGCACTGGTCCTAGGACTGACCCCTGTGGGACCCCGGTGGTCACAGGTGCTCACTCTGACACCTGGCTGCTGTCACCATGTCATAGAACTCTAGTAGGTTTGTGACACAGGATTTCCCATCCCTGAAATCATGTTGGCTGCTGCTGATGAGATCATTCCTTTCTAGGTGTTCCACCACTCTTCTCCTGATAATCTTCTCCATGACTTTGCATACTATACATGTCAGTGACACTGGTCTGTAGTTTAGTGCTTCATGTCTGATTCTTTTTTTAAAGACTGGGACTACATTTGCTGTCTTCCATGCCTCAGGCAATCTCCCTGTTTCGATAGATGTATTGAATATTGTTGTTATGGGTACACATAGTGCCTCTTCTCCCTCTCTCAGGACCCATGGAGATGTTATCCGGCCCCATTGCCTTTGAGGTATCTAGCTCACTCAGAAGCCTCTTCATTTCTTCCTCGGTTGTGTGTACTGTGTCCAGCACATGGTGGTGTGCCCCACCTCTCCGTCTTTCTGGAGCCCCTTCTGTCTCCTCTATGAACACTTCTTTGAATTTCTAGTTGAATTCCTCACATACTTCACGGTCATTTCTTATTGCCTCTCCTCCTTCCTTCCTTAGCCTGATTACCTGATTACCTTAGCTGTCTACGTAACATTGTTTATTGACCAGCCTGGTAACCAAATAGTCTGTGTAACATTGTCCATTGACCTGCCAGGTAATCAAATAGTCTGTGTAACATTGTGCGTTGACCAGCCAGGTACTGTGAATCTTGCCCCAGATACAGTGCTACACTGTTAAAAATTTCAAGTTGATCAAATAAGACATACTACACTTATAAACGAAAAATTTCGAGAAAAATTTTTTTTATTAGAAAAATTCTGAAAATAAGAAAGCCCTGTCTCGGAAAATTTAAAAACCCACTAAATTTGAGAAATATTTTTCATGTATTTTTTTATCTTTATTAATTTTGTTTTCAAAAAATAGCAAATTGCCAGCCATACTGGGCGAAATTAGTGTAAAAGTACTTATATTTAAGTTATACCGGTCTTTAGGGTTTGAAGTCGAGCAGCAGAGCCATTCTCTAGTTATTACATGGGAAGCAATTTAATAAAATTAGCAAATTTAAATTTACACAGCTCGAAGTTAACACCAAGCTATCTTTTAACAAAGTAAATCAATGGTGAAAGTTTCAAGCCTATCAGAAAAGGAATTCTCCAGTGTGTGGTTTCAACGGTACCAAGCTTTTTTTTTTTAATCATTTAAGTAAAATTTCAACGTTGCATCTACTCAGACTAAACTTTAAGACATCATCATTCTTACACAAACGTAATAATTAGTATTTTGATCACACAGAATAACAGTGTGATCTGTGTATCTCTGTTATTATTGTGTACAATAGTGTGATCTTTGTAACTGTTGTTATTGTGTACACTAGTGTGATCTTCGTAACTGTTGTTACTGTGTACACTAGTGTGATCTTTCTATTACTGAGTACACAAGTGTGTTATTTCTGTTCAAGTTTACACTAGTGTGATATTTCTGTTGTGTAAACCAGTGTGATATTTCTGTTATTTTGTAAACCAGTGTGATATTTCTGTTATTGTGTATACCAGTGTGATATTTCTGTTATCGTCTACACCAGTGTGATATTTCTGTTATTGTGTACACCAATGTGATATTTCTGTTATTGTGTACACTAGTGTGATATTTCTGTTATTGTGTACACTAGTGTGATATTTCTGTTATTGTGTACACTAGTGTGATATTTCTGTTATTGTGTACACCAGTGTGATATTTCTGTTATTGTGTACACCAGTGTGATATTTCTGTTATTGTGTACACCAGTGTGATATTTCTGTTATTGTGTACACCAGTGTGATATTTCTGTTATTGTGTACACCAATGTGATATTTCTGTTATTGTGTACACCAGTGTGATATTTCTGTTATTGTGTACACTAGTGTGATATTTCTGTTATTGTGTACACCAGTGTGATATTTCTGTTATTGTGTACACCAGTGTGATATTTCTGTTATTGTGTACACCAGTGTGATATTTCTGTTATTGTGTACACCAGTGTGATATTTCTGTTATCGTGTACACTACTGTCTAGCTGTTATCTTTGTTAGTATTTTGTAAACAGCGTAAGATCTGCATTTGAGGTGTTACTGTGTATAACAATGTAATCTTTGTATCTGTTGTTACAGTGAATAACAATGTGATATATGTATTTATGTTGTTACAGTGTATACATGTGATATATGTACTATTATATTTTGTTTAAATGAAAAATAATGATATTTTTATGTATCATTTTTTTACAGTGTATAAGTGTGATGTTATGTTTTCTATGTTGTTACGTGTATACAGTGTGATTTTTGAATCTATGTTGTTACAGTGTATATGTGGATGTTTGTATTATGTTGTTACAGTGAAAATATGTGATTATGTACACGGTTTTAGGTATTCTTTATTATTCAGTTGAGTGGAATTTTATTTTATTTCATGTAAATTATGTTGGGTTCGTGTATATCTTTGTATATCCCGATGTACAGTGTATAACAGGGAAATATTGGTCATAATGGTGAGCAGTGACAGAATTCATGGTATATTTACCTCAAAGTGATGCTCAGTTTACAGGTACTGGTTCACAAGTCTCTAAAGTTGTGGATCAGTGACAGAATCATGGTATAGTACTCTCATGTTGGTGCGGCAGTGTGAAATTTCTGTGTACATAGTAATTAAAGTTGATGGATTCAGTGATAAGTATATTACTAGTCACAATTAATCAAAGGATTGGAGGATCATGTTTACAGGGAAACATGGAATACTTTAAAGTGGAATAATTGATAGAATCAAATGGAACTATCAATGACAGATGAGAATGACTAGAATTCTCAGAAAATTTTGGGCTATTTTTTCATTAAATGAAATTTAGGTACAGGATTCAAGTTGGGCCAGCAGTGGCAGGAATCATGGTCCTAGTATCTAAAAGTTTGGATGAGCAGTTGACAGAATCAGTGGCATAGTATCTCAAGATGTGCTACAGTGGGTAGATCCTGTCATAAGTTCAAAGTTGAACATGGTTTTAAAATCACTTCACAATTGTTGTTAGGCATGATAGTAATTTTTCACTTGTACTGTTAATTTAACATTGAAAACTTTTTCTTTAAAAATGTGACACTGTTTTTTGTAAATCCTGTTTAAAATCCCACAAACTTATAGGATCAAGTTGAAACCTGTCTTCGTGGTGACAATGTACCACAAACACAAACACACACACACAATACACACAAACACACATACCACATGTTTATACAAGGGGGACAAAAGAGGATGTTCCAGAGGACTGACACAGCAACACTGACACAGATGAAGTGAAGAACACTTTTGAATCACCCGGGTTTAGGGAGTTTTTTCTTCACCAAAAGGTAGTTTTAGAAGTGGAATAGTTTGTAGAAAGCGTGTAGTGAGGAGGATCCATAATAGTTAAGAAGGGACGATAAAACTCATGGTTCTGGAGGTGACCTAGACGACAGTGAAGACGGGCCAGGAGCTTGACCGACCCTGCAACCTCAACAACGAGTACAACATGTAATAAGGGGTTTTACAGTAAACAGCTTCGGGGGAATTTATGGAAATAAACACGTTGAAATTCATGTTTTTACAGTGGTTGTTCTTGACAATGTAAATATATATTTGCATTATATGATATACGTTTTTATGAATACATAAAGTATGTTCACAGGTATATAACATAAGTATACATTAATACATGACCAATTTAAAATGATGTCATATTTAATAATTGTTTAACCGGGTGGGAAATTTGAAGCCGAAATCGAATAAGGGGTTCTGAAAGTGATAAGTGATAAGCTTACGACATTTAAAACTTTGTAACATACAGTAACATATAAACAACGGAACCAACAAATTGGCAACAACAACAGTAACATTAACAGGGTAAAAACAACAATGGCAATGTTAATTAACAACAGAACAGGTGAGGAATCGTAGAAGTAATAATAACTACATGTGGTCAAGGGGAACAAGGTGTGCTGGGATACTGTGTTGTTGGGTGTATTCTGTGTTGTGTGTAATTGTGGTTGTTGAAAGTGTCTGGATGTGTTGTTTGTGTTTCTGTGTTGTGATTTTACGTTTGGGGGTGTGTTTTGGTATGTTGTGTGTGGTATGTTTGTTTTTGTGTTTGTTGCTGTGTTTTGGGTTTTGTTGTAGTGGGATATTGTGGTGGTGTGATGTGGTGTGTTGTGGTGTTTAGTGTGTTGTTGGTATAAAGTTGTGTAATTATGATGGTGTGTTGTACCCAACTACAAAACCATGCTATAATTTTTCCTCCACTGACTGTCATCTTTTCAACAATGACATATTTATATTGAAAAGCCATTCTCAATAACCTCCAAGGCAATGACCATTTTTCAATACACAAAAAACCGACATAGAAGAGAGGAATCTAAAGACGACGTTTCGGTCCGGATTGACCATTTACAAAGTCACACTAAAGAAAAGAGGGGCAGGATGGGTAATTTTATAGTCAGAGTGAAAGTACTCACCCCCTATAACTCCCATAAATATATATATAATATATATATATATATTATAATATATATATATAGAATTTATATTATATTATATATATATACTATATATTATATTATATAATATACCTCCTGCTCTCCTTTTCGTTAGTGTGACTTTTGTAAATGGTCCCAAGTCGGATCGAAAACGTCGTCGTAGCTCCCTCTCTTCCCATTGTGCGGGTTATTGTGTATTGAAAAATGGTCATTGCTTGGAGGGGTTATTGAGAATGGGCTTTTTGAATATGAATATGTCATTGGGTTGAAAGATGTACAGGTCAGTGGAGGAAAAATTATAGCATGGATAGTTTGGTAGTTGGTACGAACACACCTCATAAAACACAACTTTTACCACAACACCTACACACCACAACACACACATACACACCACAATATCCCCACTACAAACACACCAGAAGACACAGCACAACACAACACAGAACTACCACAACAACAATAACCCACAACACACACCACAGTATTTCACAAACAAGAACAAAGACAGGAACACAATACACCAAAGAGAACAAAAACAACAGGATAAGAATTTCTTAACAATGTGAATATTACTTTACCTGTAAGAGATCGCAAAAAACAAATAAAGCTAGTTAATAATAAAGCAGTGAGAACCAACCTCCCCTTTTCCTCAGCTCAACATTTTCGAGGGATCGCTATGCACAGTGTACAATGGGGGCTCCGCAGCTCCCTGTGAGTGGACGTTCGGAAGAATTAGCAGCGAGCCTGGGGGGTTAGCTGTGCTGGATATGGTGGTTGTTGAGGTTGTTAGTGTTGTCTTTTTGGGATGGCTATTGACCATTTTCAACTATGACAGGGAAACCCTGATGATTAAATATTCATCTGCCAAAGTGCAGAAACTGAGGTAATTAATTACTGTTCTTTTAAAATCAAGTTTTGGTTAATCTTGGAATAGTGATTTCCTGGTGCTCGAGAGGCACTGGATTATAGTTGTGGAAATGTTTTAAATGCAAAAAGAAACTTTTTTTACGACATTAAATGGGAAAACAAATAATCACACCTTCCATAATGGAACTTTGTGTTGAAAGGGTACCTAGCAGACTTCCATGGGGTGGTTAGATTCAGGAGGGAACCTTTCACCAACACGTTTCATCCGAGAATTTTTATGGGGCAAAACTCACACCCAAATGTTCCGGGTGTGGATTTTCGTGGGTGATGGTTCTCGTAAAAAAGAGTCCAGAATTTTTAAAATTTTTCCCGAAGGAATTTTTGTTAAAAAATATGCAATTTTATATTTAAAATTAAATTTTTTGGGGAATATGCAGCTGTAAATATAAGGCAGAGAAATCGATACACAATTAGAACAGTTTTTTGGTAAAAAAAAAAAAAAAGATGTGCAACTCGGGATAAAAGGGCTACTTAAAGCTCCTGGCACCACATAAAACGTATTGTTTTCAACTCCTCCCGCTTATATTAATTACTTTTTCCATTATGTAATTCATTATTTTGCTTCATTAGTTTAAAATTAGGAACAATCTAGATTAAACTTTAAATAATGAGTATATAACCCGGGTTTACTTGCGATCGTTTAGAAAGGACATGAAAAACCCGACAGAAAACGGTGTGATATCATAAAATGAAATTTAAAAGTTAGGGATAATTCCCCCGCTTTTCCCCACTGGGAAAATTAGGCTCCGTTTTTTCGCTGTTATTTCGTCCGGTTTTTTTAAATTTTTCCTCCGCTGTTCACCTGTCTTCTAATTTTTTTCCTATTCTCGTGGCATAATAAGGTTGGCACATACGGTAGCTTCATCAGAAAATTCCCCTAAAGTTGAATAAAATAGGAAATGACTCGCAAATGCAAGGACGTGAAATGTTTTTTACACCGTGTGGGGCATGACCCCCCAGGGTTTTGCACTTCACGTGCAAAGTTATAATAAGGGTTTTTTTTGCGTTGGCTACTTACGGGAATTAGGTTGTCGGTTAATTTGTCAGAACAAATTGGTAATGTTGTACTTTTATAATGTTAAAATATATGTTTTATATTTGTTAATAATTTTTGTTTTTAAAAAGTTAATAATTTTGTTGGTGTAGTGGGTTTGTAGTGATTTAAATGTAGTGAACGAGTTTTTGATATATATAATCGAATTAATTAACAATATTTTTGTCTCGATTTCAAATTTTAGAGGCTAATGCTTTTTACTAAATTTTTTTTAAAATTCTTTTCTAACAACTTAACATTTGTCTTTGGGGATGAGACAAAAATTTCAGAACAAGTGTTTAGTGCGGCTACGGGGGGGTTTTGTGGGGCTACGTTTTGTGGGGTACGTTTATGGGGGTACGTTTCGCTAAGAAATGAAGGTTATTAACTCATTAAAAGACTGCTTATTATATTTTATCTTAACAGGGTTTTTACCGCTATTTCGACCTTTCTGTAATTTTGTCTCTTGTTATTTTTCAGTGATTTCTCGAATTTAAACCTTTAACAATTTGACCAATCTTCCAAAAAGCTTTAACATATTTTTTTGACAAAAATTTGAAAGAGAATGTTTTGGGAAAAAAAAACCCTTTTGGCATCAAGAAAAATCTTCTGAATTTCATACAATTTTCCCGTTTATTGACAGTCGCTGAGTAGAGGACGAAGTTTGCGCGCGTATCCAAAGAAAGGTTGAAATATTAAGCACAAGCCTAAAAAACCCTTGATAAATACAGATAACTCTAGGAAATAGTACGACGTCATTTATTTCCTCAGGGAAATACACATTGTTTTTCTAAACTATGAAAAAGCAATTTTCAGCCAATCACTTAAAGGTACATTTGGAAACATAATAATAAAAAAAATTAAAAAGGGCATTTGTACGTCCAGTATGCTAGCCTAAAACAACAGTAAGAACGTCATTTCAGTTTGTAAAACTGAAATAACGTATACACATAGACATGAAATTTAAAACCCCTGAGGATGGAAGATGGCAAATGCAGTCCCAGCTTTTAAGAGACAGACACGAAACATTAAACTACGACCCGTGTCACTGACATGTGTAGCATGCAAAGTTATGGAGATTATCAGGAGGAGTGGAGCACCTAGAGCGGAATAAGCTTATAAATGACGACTAGCACGGTTTCAGGAAGGAAATCCTGTGTCTAAAACCTACTAGAGTTTTAATGACTACATAACGGAAGTAAGACACGAGAGAGAGCAGGGGATAGATTGCAATTTCTTGGACTGAAAGGGAAGGCCTTCGACAGATTTTTCTCACAAGAGGTTAATGCAAAACCTAGAGGATCAGGCATGCATAACAGGAAAAGCATTGCAATGAATCAGAGAATATCTGGCAGGGAGGTCTGTGACGAGCGGGGTTCCACAGGGGTCGGTCCTAGGACCTGTGACGAGCGGGGTTCCACAGGGGTCGGCCCGGGGACCTGTGACGAGCGGGTTCCACAGGGGTCGGTCCTGGGACCTGTGCTGTTTATGGTACATGTGAACAACATGACGGAAGAGATACTTTCAAAAAGGTCTCTGTTAACAGTTTGATGTGAAGTTAATGAGGAGAATTAAATCGGATGAGGATCATTCAGGACAACAAAGACCCCTGGACAAGCTACAAGTCTGGTCCAGCAAATGGCTCCTTAAATTTAACCCCACCAAATCAAAGAAAGGCCAAAGACTGAAAAACCCCACTAAAGGGAAAAAAAGATTTAGGGTGAATATAATACCGAATATAATACTGAGGCGCTCATTAACCAAACTGTTGCAGCATATGGGCGCATGGCAAACCTAAGAATAGCGTTCCGTTAATCATTAAGGAATACTTCAAGACTCTGTTCACCACGTACGTCAGGGCCCATATTGGTGTAATGCAGCACCAATTTGGAATCCACACCTGGTTAAGCACGACAAGAAATTAGAGAAAGTGCAAAAGTTTGCAACAAGACTAGCCCCACAGTTAAAGGGATTGCCCTACAAAGAAAGGTTAAGGGAAATCGGTCTGACGAGGCTGGAGGACAGGAGAGTTAGGGCAAAACATGATCATGACATAATAAATACTGTGAAAATTTGACAAGGTGGAAAAGGACAGAATGTTCCAGAGATGGGACACAGACACAAGAGGTCACAATTGGAAGTTGAAGACTCGGAAGAGTCAAAAGGATGTTACGATGTATTTCTTCAGTCATAGAGTTATCGGGAAGTGGAATAGCATAGAAAGTGACGTAGTGATGCGGAACCATACATGGTTTTAAGACAAGTTGATAAAGCTTGGGGAAAATTAGGGAACGGCAAAGAAGACCACAGACGGAGTACAGTCGAAGGGGCCAGAGACTACAAGCCCCACTCAAGGAAATGGATCTTGAGGTGAGTATAACAGCGGATACATCTACTGGGGCGCACATCAACCCAAAAAACTGCTGCAGCATACGGGCGCCCAGCAAACCCAAGGACAGCATTCCGACATCTAAATAAGAACTCATTCAGGACTCTGTACATGTGTATGTTAGGCTCATATTGGAGTATGCGGCACCAGTTTGGAACTCACACCTAGCCCAAACATGTAAGGAAACTAAAGAAAGTGCCCAAAGGGTTTGCAACAAGACTAGTCCCAGAGCTAAGAGGTATGTCCTACGAGGAGAGGTTAAGGGAAAACGACCCGACGACACTGGAAGACAGGAGATATAGGGGGATATGATAACAACATATAAAATACTGAGAGGAATCGACAAGGTGAACAGAGACAGGATGATCTATAAAAGGGACACAGCAAAAGGGATCACATTTGGAAGTAGAAGACTCAGATAAATCACAGGGGTTAGGAAGTATTTCTTCAGTCCACAGATTTTGGGTAGTGATGTAGTGAAGGCAGGATCCATACATAGCTTAAAGAAGAAGTAGATAAAGCTAATGGAGAGGGAAGAGTGACCTAGTAGTGGCAGTGAAGAGGCGGGGCCAGGAGCTGTGACACGACTCTGCAACCACAACTAGGGGAGTACACACACACATATTCACACACACATACACCACACCACACAAACACCACACACACACACAACACCAACCACAAAAACCACAGGGGATTGACTGGGAAAACCTGGAGCCCCCTAGGGGGGCCCCAAACATGGAGAGCCAAGATGATGGATGTGGTACTGGAAAACCTCATGCATACACATGTTAGAGACACTACCAGAGAGAGAGGTGAGGATGATCCAGCAAGACTGGACCTTGTATTCACCTTGATTAGTTCGGACATCAAGGATATTATGTATGAAAGGCCCATAGGAGCTTAGTGATCATGTGGTTCTGTGCTTTGACTACATAGTTGAGCTTCAAGTGGACAGAGTAGCAGGAATAGAATGGGAAAACCAAACTACAGAAGGGGGGACTACTCAGGCATGAGGAACTTCCTGCAAGACGTTCAGTAGGAGAGAGAAATGACAGGAAAACCAGTACAGGAAATGATGTGACTTGAAAAAGCCCACCGTGTGGGCGAAACGTTGTCAATAAAGGATCACATTATACTGAATATGTGTTTATATTTCCAATGGTAGAGGAGGCAGAGGTAAACAATGATAGACGAGGCAGAGGTAAACAATGGTAGAGGAGACAGAGGTAAAAAATGTAGCGAGCAGAGGTAAAAAATGGTAAAGGCAGAGGTAAACAATGGTAGACGAGGCAGAGGTAAACCATAAGGAAGAGCGAAGTGAAACACGTGTGTAGACAATGTTTACTGGAGACCAGATTGAAAAATTCATGGTAATGTCTGGTAAGACAAGTTGGCAAGATAGTTCAGGGAGATAAGACAAGTTGAGAAGATAGTCCAGGGAGATAAGACAAAAAGACCAGAGGCCCGCTCAAAGGTCCCGAAGGTTGCTGATAGGGAAATTAGATAAAAAATAATTACTTATATGGAAAAACAACAGATTAAACAATAATCAGGTAGTCATTATAATTCAATTAATTAAAAAGAGAAATTTAGAAAACGGAATAAGAAAAGCCAAAAGAGATCATGAAGTTAAAGTCGCAACGAACTCAACGAATAACTAAAGTATTCTTTCATGTAAATAAGAGAAAGATTATGGACAAGACAGATACAATAAAAAGCTGTTTCAGGTTAACTGACTGAAATAAAGTAAAAGGACACAATGAAACTAATGTGACAATTTATTGTGGGCAACGTTATTTCGCTCTCCAGGAAGCTTTATCAAGCCGTTACGTTACAGTGAGTCGACGGTTCAGTCCCAGCAATCTTTGAAATAGAATACAGCATATGGCGGAGAAGTAAAGCATAAAACCGTAGGCAGGAGAAGTGCAAGCAAAAGTCGTAGGTGGTGTTACATTTATGTCCAATTGTGGAAGTAGGTCGTTGCCCAAGGGTTAGGCAAAGTTTGAAAGATTTCCCAGTATTAAGATCCCAAGAAGTTTTGCAGTGTCTGACAGGATTTGTAGATGAAAATGGTTCAGAGAACGACCACGTTTGATAAATTTAAGACACATGTGGCAACTCTTGGGTATCTTTATTGGAGAAAACGTTTTCCGCCAACACAGTGGCCCTTCTCAGTCCATACAAAGGAGAAACGTTGGGGGGGGGGAAAAAAAAAAAAAAAAGAGCCAGGAGGAGAAGGAGGTAATCAGTCCCCTCAAACTTTGTATGGACTGATGAAGCCACTGTTGGCGAAACGTTTCCCAGTAAAAGAATACCCCAAGAGTTTTGCACATGTGTCTAATTTATCAACATTTCAGTTCTCTGAACCATTCATCTACAATCCTGTCAGACACTGCAACTTCTTGAGATCTTAATACTTGGGAACTCTTCGCTTGCTGTTACGGATCGATTCTTAAGTTTTATCCAGGTTAGTGCAACTCCGTAACAATACACTTTTATAGAATTGAGAAGATACTTTTTCCAAACTTGGAAATGTAAGGCACAAATAGTTACTCAGTCTTTTCTAGTTTCTTTTTATTTAAAGGTTAAATACTTCTTAGATAGTCATAAATATCTATTAATATCACTTTCGTCAGACAACTTTTATTCACTAAGAAATCCACTTAAATAGAAATGTACATTCAACATGGCCCACTACACTTGGTAATGATCAGAGGAAAATTTACTGCTTCCTCCTCAATAAGAACATAACTTTTGTACACAAGTACATACATTAAGAGGAACACTTTTCCACTGAGTAACCTTCCCCTGGCAATAAGGAATATATCACTTAAAGTTCCTAAACTTAACACATGTCGTCACATTGTAAACTGAGGGTAACAGTATAATAACTGTCCCCCTGACATCCATCAGAATAAACCTCAAGCTGGTTCAGGAGTTTTCTATAACAACACAATTCTCTATCCAGTGAGAATAAGGTGGAGTACGGGGAGGGGTAAGCTTCAGTCAAAAGCACACTGAGTCGGCAGGGAGAGCGAACTGAATTAAACACAGTTAATCCCAACATGGAACATCAACTCGCCAAAGGGGAAGAGAGAAGAATAAGCTAAAACTACCTTCCCAAGGACATTCCTTGTTTCCAAACTCTTAGCCAGCTGTTTACCTACCCCCCTACACCGAACACATTACTCACGCGATACATAAATATATTATATAAACATCATACCCGGGGTATATTCCTAAATCAGATAATATTTATACAACTTGTGGGACAATCTTTAATTAGCTAATATTAAGAAACCCCGATTATAATAAAAGTGGATAAGATATATATATATAATAATTAATATATATATAATATATATATATATATATATATATATATAAATATATATATATCTATTATATATATATATATAATTGATCTCAATTATGACATTTGGCCAAACACTTATGCCTACAACCCTTGGGCACGACCTACTTCCACATGGACAAATGGTGACACCACTTACGGCCTCCTGCCACCTCCCTGCCTACGTATATAAGCCACTTCTCCGCTCATATGTTACAAACAGTACTTGGACACAGAGGGGGCACACGATCACCTCCTCTCTCTAGAACTACACACAACCACACTCTGTAGAAGGTGGCAACACTAGTAAGCAGAACAAATTAAACTTGCAACATGAGTTAAAATGGATATAAAAAAGCTAATACAAGTTAATTTGTTCTACATATTATATAACCACTACTACTACTACCACCACTAGTTTATTACACCGATCACTCTAGCCTATATAAACCCTCATTTGTCCGATGTTCGTTTGTAACGGTTTTGACAAAGCTCAATGAAGAGCCGAAACCGTTGTCCACAATAAAAAGTCACTTGTGTCCTTTTACGTTACATATTGTCGGTAATTCTACCAAAATATATACTAGCTGACTGAGAGTTAGAAACAGATGTGCTCAGTCTTCAACACTTATCACAGTAAAGTAAACACAAAAAGATAAGTAACAGTAACCTACAAGAACAGTACAGCACAGTAACACAGATCAGTACAGTAACACAAAAGCTCATTACAGTAGCACAGAAGATCAGTACAGTACAGTAACACAGAAGAAGTAAACAATAACAAATAGTAATAGCAACAGTAAACTCAGAAGAGTACATACATAACATAACCTGGCTACTGTCAGGGACGGCTGGAATGGAAAAACACCACCCTGGCTACCTGTCCAGGGCTAATGTTTGAGGTCCCCCCCCTCCCCCCCCCCCCCCCCCCCACCCGGGGGGAAAAAAAAAAAAAAAACCGGGGGGGCCCCCCCTTTTTGGAAATCAAAAATCATTTTAATCCAAATCTTGAATTTATAAAATAGGCAAATTAATAAATTAGCAACAATAAAATTATTTTGCGAACCCACTGTCCCAGCCTCAGAGTTATCTCTGATTACCAAACCTTGCACGTGGGAAGACCAGTGGTTCGTCTTTAAGGTTCCGCCCCCCCCCTCGCCCTTCCCCAGGTTCCATGTGTCTAGGAAATCATCCATGGGTCCTCCCTTTCCTCACTTCCTTAAGGTCATCATCACCTCACTCCTCTCTTCTCTCCCTGCCTTTCCAGCCTCAGCCGTCCCCAGGTTCAATTGTATCCAGGAATCCTAAATCCCGTCCGCCTCCGAGATGTTTTTCCCTTTTTCCCCCTTTCCCACTTACCAAGGTCAGCCCTCACCAACAACCTTTTCCCAAGTCATGTATCCAGTAACCCATACGCTCGCTCCCGGAATGTCTCTCCTTCCCCATTTTTACCTAAGGTCGGCGGGGTGCCCTTCCCCGGATCAGTGTCCCTCCCAGGAGCCCACTTAATGTCACCCTCAGGTGGACCTCCCTTCCCACTTTCCCCAGAGTCAACGGTAATTCCTTGCTTTTTCCTTAGGATCATGTATACAATAATCCATCGTCTAACCGCCAGATGTCTTCCCTTCCCCAACTACCCCAAGGTCATCCCTCAACCACAACCATCCCCCAAGTTCATGTATCCAGGAAATCCCATCCGTTCGCTCCTGAATGTCTCCCCTTTCCCACTTCCCTAAATGTCGCGTGCCTCACTCGATCCAATGCTCCAGGAGTCCATTTATGTCACCCTTAACTGGACTTCTTTCCCCACTTCCCCCAGAGTCAGCGGTATCCTTGCTTTCCTAGATCATGTGTTTTCTGCCCTCGGATGTCTCCCCTTCCCTCCCAAGTCAACCTCAACCACTACCCTTCCCCAAGTTCATGAATCAGGAATCCATTCCGTATCGCTCTCGGATGTTTCTCCCCATCCCCACTTTACCTAAGGTCGGCGGTGGGGCCTTTCCCGGAGCAGTGGTGTCCCCCAGGAGTCCACTTTATGGGATTTTTTCACCTCCAGGTGGACTCCCTTCCCCCACTTCCCCAGAAGTCAACGGTATTTCTGTGCTTTTCCTTAGGAATCATGTAATCCAGGAATCCCATCCGTCTACCGCCAATTGTCCTCCCCTTCCCCACTTACCCCAGGTCAGCCACAACCACAACCTTCCCCAAGTTCATGATCCAGGAATCCATCCGTTCGCTCCTGGATTGTCTCCCCCTTCCCCACTTCCTAAGGCGGCGGTGCCTCACCCGGATCAGTGTCTCCAGGAGTCACTATGTGTCACCTCAGGTGGACTCCCTTCCTCCCCAACATTCCCTCCCAGAGTCCAGCGGTATGCCACCTTCGTGACCTCCGCTGCAATGGAAAAACTTGGTCTAGACTAGCTAGTCTACGGTAGCACTGTCCCAGGGTTGGGTGGAATTACTGGGAGGGAACACACAAAGAAAACTGCGTCCAGTAATACACCCACCAAGACAGCCTGGACCGTAGTCACTAGACGCACCAAGGCTTGCCTCACAGTCCGCCACCTCCGAGAAGCCTAATTAACATAAATTTTTTGGAAATGCTTTATATTGCACATAAATTTATACTATGTACGAGCTTTTCATTTTCTTGCTTTATTTTATCAGTTTAAAAAGTATTTGTGAGTATTTTTATTTTATGTAATTGAAAGTCCAAGTGTTGAGAGCTTTTCCATCCTCCATCAAAAACTGTATTAAATGTTACAACAACTGTTTTTTTCAATTTTCATATGACATTGAAAGACGAACAAGCGCACAAACATACACATATATAAGTATTTTTTTATCACATACATTTAATAACCCTGGTTTTAATACGGTATTTTGACGAACTCTTTTGTGGAAACATGTAAAAATATAATAAAGACGAACACGTTTTTTGGTGACACTAGTGGAGGGGGGGAATGTGCCCATGTGTTCATATTCTTATGTATGAATGATTGTTAAATTTTACGTGTTTATTTGTTGTAAATGGTGTGTTCATGTGTACATGTTGTACAGAATGGTAATACAATAGCCGACAAGTATGAATTAAGACACATTGTGCAACATCTGGGTATCCCCTTTATTGTAGAACGTTTTCCGCCATCTCAGAGGCTTTATCAATACAAATTCTAGGACATACTCAAAGAATAGGAGAACTATGTACAAAGGGAAAAAAAAAAAGGGGAAAAAAAAATTTTTTTTATGGGGGGAAAAAAAAAAAAAAAAAAAAGGGGGGGGGGGGGGGTTAAAAAAAAAAAAAAAAAAAAAAAAAATTTCCATTCGCTCTACCTTGGATTCGGTGCTAAGAGCAACCGTAGTCCCGTGGAGGTCATGAAGCAGAAGCAAGACGGCCCGACGCTTTATGTACTAACGACAGGTGTGAAATGGGACGGGTAGCAGAACGAGGGCATAGTATTTACTGGTAAGGCAGGATTTCCCCATTAGAAGTAGGTCCTACCCAAAGAGATGGTTAGTTTTTGTAGTCAGTAGTTGTCCGTAGTCGTGAAGCTATTGTACATGTCCTCATAATCAAGATTCCATGATATTCAGTGTCTGACAAGTTGTTAACAAGAATGGTATAAACCTATCGACATCATGGAATCTTGATTCTGAGGGAACATGGTACATAACCTTCACGACTACGACAACCCATCTCTTTTGGGTAGGACCTACTTCCATGGGAAATCCCGGCTAACCCAGTGACCCTATGCCCTCGTCTGGCTACCCGTCCCCATTTCCACCTGACGTTTTTAGTATAAAGCGTCAGGCGTTTTATTTTCTGGCTTCAGAATCTCCACGCTACGGGTGCTCTACACGCAACCTATTCCAAGGTTGAGGGACTGATTACCTCATCTTCTGTACATAGTTCTACTGTCTTCAAGTTATGTCCTAGAATTTGTATTGATAAAGCCACTGGATGGCGAAACGTCTACAATAAAGATACTCAGCTGTTACACACGTGTCTTAATTTCATGTGTACATGTTATTGTGTATGGGTGTCATGTGTACATATTATTGCGTGTTCATGAATATCATGTGTACATGTTATTTTGTAAGAATAAGTGTAACACGGAAGATCAGTACAGTGCAATTACACAGACGACCAGTACAGTACAAGAACACACAAGACCAGTTAGTATAGTACAATAACACATAATACCAGTACAGTACAATAACACATAATACCAGTACAGTACAATAACACATAATACCAGTACAGTACAATAACACAGACGACCAGTACAGTACAATAACACACAAGACCAGTACAGTACAATAACACACAAGACCAGTACAGTACAATAACACACAAGACCAGTAAGTACAATATCACACAAGACCAGTACAGTAACAATAAACACACAAGACCAGTACAGTAAACAATAACACAGAAGACCAGTAACAGTAACAATAAACACACAAGACAGTTACAGTACAATAACACACAAGAACCAGTAACAGTAACTATAACACACAGACCATTACGTACTAAATTAACTCACAAGACCATTACAGTACAAAACACACAAGACCATTACAGTACTATAAAATACAAGACCATTACAGTACCAATAAACACACAAGACCAGTTAACAGTACAATAACACACAAGAACCATTACAGTACAATAACACACAAGACCATTACAGTACATTAACACACAAGACCCCAATACAGTACTATTAACATACAAGAACCATTAACAGTAACAATAACACACAAAGACCCATTACAGTACATTAACAACACAAGACCATTACAGTACAATAACACACAAGACCAGTACAGTACAATAACACACAAGACCATTACAGTACTATAACACACAAGACCATTACAGTACTATAACACACAAACCATTACAAGTACAATAAACCCACAAGACCCAGTACAGTTACTATAACACCACAAGACCAATTTACAGTACTATAACACACAGTCCATAAAGTCTATAACACCAAGACCAATTACAGTACCAATAACACACAAGACCATTACAGGTAACTATAAACACCACAAAGACCATTACAGTAACTTATACCACACAAGACCATTACAGTACAATAACACACAAGACCATTACAGTAACTATAACACACAAAGACCATTTAACAGTACTATAACACACATGACCATACAGTAACTATAACACACCCGTCCATTACAGTTACTATAAAACACAAGACCATTACAGTAACTATAACACACAAGACCCATTACAGTACTTATAACACAACAAGAACCATTACAGACAGAACACACAAGACCATTACAGTACAATAACACACAAGAAACCATTACAATAACTTAACACACGAGACCATTACATACTATAACACAACAAGACCTTACAGTACTATAACACACAAACCAGTTACAGTACTAAAACACACAAGACCATTTTTTTTTTTTTTTTTTTTTAAAAAAAAAAAAAAAAAACCCAAAAGTTTTTTTTTTAAAAAAAAAACCCAAATTAAAAAACAACCCCAAACCAGACCATTACAGTAAACTAAATAACACACAAGACCAATACAGGTACAAAACACACAAGACCATTACAGTACAATACCACACAAACCATTACAGTACATAACACACAAGACCAATACAGTACAATACACACAAGACCATTACAGTACAATAACCACACAAGACCCATTACAGTAACTATAACACACAGAACCATTTACAGTACAATAAACACACAAGACCATTACAGTACCAATAACACACAAGACCAGTACAGTACTATAACACACAAGACCATTACAGTAACAATAACACACAAGACCTTTACAGTACTATAACACACAAGACCAAATACAGTACAATAAACACACAAGAACCATTACAGTACACATAACACACAAGACCATTTACAGTAATAATAACAACACAAGACCAATACAGTACAAAAAACACACAAGACCTATGTACAGTACTATAACACACAAGAACCATTACCAGTACAATAACACAACACGACCATTATAGTACAATAACATACACAAGACCATTACAGTACTAATAAACACACAAGACCAGTACAGTACAATAACACCAAGACCCATTACAGGTAACAATAACACACAAGACCATTACAGTACAATAACAAACACAAGACCAGTACAGGTACAATAACTCACAATAACCAATACAGTACAATAACACACAAAGACCCATTACAGTACTCAATAACACAAACGAAGGCGCTGACTGCTGTGTTGTCCCTCCGTGGATGCCTGAGCGGCAGCGCTAAGTGAAAACACTTTTACATTTCCTACGTCCAAATCTGTTCAAAATATATAAATAACACTAAAACAATAATTACTAGTGCCTTAAACTTTAGAAAATCACAGGACCATTTATAATACCTTAAATATGTATATATAAATATAAGCAAAACCGTTTAAAAATAATAAAATATAATTTTTTCTCTCCAAAAATCCAATATATAATCTTTTAACCAATGTTTTTTTATAACAATAATTTTTTTTCAGAGACACCCCTTAAACATCATAGAATCCTGTTACTATATAATCATATATTCAAAACAAATGCAACTCTCAAAAATCATCTAAGAAAACTGTTACTCCTTCCACTGACAAAGTTTAAGCATCCCTCATCATAACTAATTAAATCACATATTTATATTATTCTACCGTTACCAAAATACTCTTCCAACTTTCTCTTGTCTTTAGCCTGGCCTTAAATAATGTAATATTACGTCACCTTCCTACAAGGTACTAAAATTATAAACTGTAAACAATTACAGTGACAGGCTGTGACAGAGAGGAGGATAGGCTGTGACGGAGCGGAGGATAGGCTGTGACAGAGCGAGGATAGCCCCACCCCCCCCCCCCCCCCCCCCCCCCCCCCCCCCCCCCCCACCCCCCTCCCCCCCCCCCTTATATTTTATTTTTTTTTTTGGGGGTGGGGGGGAACAGAGAGGAGGACACGCTATGAGAGAGAGGAGGATAGGCTGCGACAGAGAGGAGGACATGCTGTGACGGAGAGAAGGATAGGTTGTGACGGAGAGGACATGCTGTGACGGAGACGAGGATAGGCTGTGACGGAGAGGAGGATAGGCTGTGACAGAGCGGAGGATAGGCTGTAACAGAGAGGAGGACACGCTATGAGAGAGAGGAGGATAGGCTGCGACAGAGAGGAGGACATGCTGTGACGGAGAGAAGGATAGGTTGTGACGGAGAGGACATGCTGTGACGGAGACGAGGATAGGCTGTGACGGAGAGGAGGACACGCTGTGGCAGAAAGGAGGATAGGCTGAGAGAGAAGAGAGAGCCTGTGGCGAAGAAGAGAGCCTGGTACGGAGAGGACAACCTGTGGCGGAGAGAAACAGGGTTGTAAACAGAAAGACAGCTATGATGATAAGTAATGGCTAGTATCGGAGAAGACTTGGTTTGAGACGGAGGAGAACAGGGCTGGCGACAGAAAGAAGAAAAAACAGGCCCTATGACGGAAAAGAACAGGCTAAGAACGAAACAGGAGCTGTAACTGATAGGAAAGAGCTCTGAAAGATTGACTTAGATTATGCCACCGATACGGCTAGTTTTTACTGTGGCACCTCATATTTCTGGCCGAGGACATAGCGCTGAGCATTTAGAAACAAAATTTCTGGGCAGTGAACCCCACTAAATGGATAATAAGGGATAAACCCACCCCCCCCTTTATATTTTTATTGGGCATATATTGTTCTTGCCATATATTTTTAAAACGTATTTTTTTTTTTAGGATATCTGTAAAATCTGGATCATATTTCAAAATAAACACTTAATATATCACCTGAGGTATTATGCATCTTGTTTACATTTTACTCTGGTGAATAATCATGATTTGCAATTGTGGTCCTGTACGATTTCCTGAAGGTCAAGTGAGCATAGGATTCTGCAGGATGAGATGGCTATAGCGGGGGAGAGAAATGTGCAGTGAAGAGATAATGTGACCAAAACATGAGGGTTTTTGTGGTGAGAAAATAATAGCCCGTTTATGTTAAATGAGGTAAGCCAGTAACGCAGAGGAGAGTTTCCTTGACGTAAAGGCTGTGGACGGAGAGAGAGCGTGTAAGGGAAGGAACAGTAATGTGCCCCGATAAGACAAGTTGTATTTGAGAGACAGGCTGTAACGGAAGAGGGACAGCGGGGGTAACGCAGGACAAAGCTGTTGACGTGAGAGTCCTCGAACGGCCAGGCCCTTGGAGGAGCTGTAATTATAATTAAAGCTGAATGTAAATTATTTTTTAGCTATTGTAAATTGAATTTAAATGAAAAGTAATTTTTATTTGTAACCGGCCGTGTCAAGCTTATCTCCTGTTTGCAAAACTCCTTAAAACTACAATGGGGGGGGCCCCCCCCCCCCCCTAAACTGATAAAATGAAATTAAATACTTGTCCAAAATGTAACATAGCTACAATTTGATGTAATTTTCGTTTGTTTTGGGTCACGTCCAGTACTAGTACAAAACCAAAAGTTTTTATTTTTGCTTGTGTGACCAAGCTCCCTCCCCTCATCAGAAACAAGAGTGAATGATTTAGTGCATTTCCCTTTTGTTTGAAAAACTTTGTGTCAAGTTTTAGATTTTTATGAAGTAACATTTTGGAAAATGGTGTAAGACTTTGGTGAAAGTTATTTTTGAAAACAGGAAGTCTTTGGTTACGAGATCTCAAAGGTTAATTATTCATGGGTTTCATGAAAAAATCAACCAAAAAGGTTGTGGAAATTTAAAAGAATAGTAAAAACCCAAATTTCTTTTTATAAGTCATAATTGTGGGACAGATATGCTACGAGGAATTTACATTTTTTTTACGCCACATTTTACAATATTTTAAGCAGTTTTTTGGGTAAAAAAGGCCAGGAAGGAAGTAAAACAAAAGAGGATAATCGAAAGGAAGTCACTACATCCAAATGTTATTTTTCCCTTCTGCTTTTTTTTTTAAATTTAATTTTTTTCACCCAATTTTTATGTAGTGATATTTTCTTAACAAATTAGAAAAGATGAATGATAAAAAAATTTTAAGGCAGCATTAGGTGTACTATTTGGGGTTTTAAAATTTTCAAAATTTTTCAGTTCAACAACCCGGGGGCTTGGGTTGTGAGGAAAATTTTTGCTTCCAGTGTAGGCATTTGTAGCTTGGAGCAACGATAAATTGAAAAATGATCGGAATCTTCACGGATCCCTTTTTATCACAACAACTGCTGGAAAACTTTTTTCTCTGTCAAGAAATCCGAGTCAGAGAAAAAGTAGATAAGTACAGGTGTTGGAAAAAAAAAATTTAACCTCAGAGGCGTTTCAAAACCTCACACACACTTAAGGGGAGATGATCGATTTTTTTTTTTTACCTTCTTTCCCCCTTTTGTTTCTTTTTGGTGTACTTTTAAAGCATTATTTTTGTGAATGTGACAAAATTTCAAAAATTTGGCCAAAAACAAATTTAGGGCTGTGCACAATAGATTCCACAAATAACTATCGAGTTTGTACGGGCCCATAATTTCAGTTTTTATCTGCAAAATTTCCCATCATTTTTCAGGAGGGAGGGCCAAATTATGTTTTTTTTTTTCCTGATGGGAAATGTTGGGGACAATTATTGGGGGGGGAGCACACCCCCGGGGGGGTGATTGCAAAAAGCTGACATGGTTATTGATCGCATTCGACACTTTTGGCCCGCTGATTGAACTGTTTGGGGTAACTAGTTTCCAGAGGTTTTTCCTGCGAAAAATGTATGAGAGTGGGGGAAAAAGGGGGT
>NC_069405.1:5884118-5909717 GCF_026875155.1 Cherax quadricarinatus
ATGCAAATACACACTTATTATAATCCACTTTTCACTTTCACCCATTTTTAAACCACATAACCCCTTAATTTATATATTATATTACTTCTCTTCCTAACTGCCATCAACATTATTTTTACCCCTTCCTTAGCTCAAAACCCGATTCTCCTACTTAATCCCTTTTTAAACTCCCCTTACCCCTTCATCTTTGTTTCGTTTGGGCCCCGAGACATCCAACTTTTTTTCTTCATAACATTGCAATCTTTTTTTCCCTTATCTCCGCACTACATCCCCGCTATAGCTATTCCCTACTGCTTCCGGCATTTATCGCCCCCCTACGACACGCATGCTTACGGGATAAAGCAGAAATAAACAAAAATAAACGGAGAAAACAGGGAAAAAAAAAGAAGAAACCCCGAGGGGTAATTATATTTTTTGCTTGTTAGTGTGACCAATTACATTTTTTTTTACATTTTTAATAATAAAATAAAATTTAAAAATAATAATAAAAATAATAATCTTTAATGACTTTAATAACTGAAAAGGGATCCCCATTTCTATAGTTCGCCCCCTCTACTTCAGTTTATCCGGAAAGGTATCCATGTTCATAAACGTAACATGTATTAAAAAAAAAGTTTGCGGGGGCCCCGTAGCCTCAAAATAATTCTTGGTTACCAGCCTTTTCCAATTGGAGGCCAGTGGTTCGTCTTTAAGGTCCACCCCCCACTTACTGTTGGGTTTTTTATGCATTCCCCAGGTTCATGTGTCCGGAGTCCATCTGGGTTCCCCCCAGATATTCTCCCTTCTTTCCCCCTTTCCCCCCAAATCGCCTCGCAAAACCAGTATCCTTGTCTTTCCCAGGTCCCCGTTTAAAGGGTCACTGTTCGCCTTCAAAATTTTCTCCCTTCCCCCCTTCCCCCAGGGTTATCCCGCTCCCCCAGGGGGGGCCATGAGTTAGAATCCATCCTGGGCCCCCCCATGTCCCCCTTCCTCATTTCCCTTTGGGATATCCTCCGTTCAGCCTTCCCAGGTTATGTATCCCGAAGTCAGCTCAGCCCCCCTCATTTATCTGCAATGAGAACGGGCTTGCACCGGTTGGGGGGGGGGACTTTCCAGGTTTGGAAATTTCTGGGGTGACCACAGAAAATGCGCCAGATTACCCCCCCCAAGACAGCCTGGAAAAGTATCAGCCAGACGCAGCCAAGCTGCCGTCGTTTCCCCCACCAAGGTCTGGCCACTCAGTGAAAATTTGCGAGTTCTTTTATGTTATATGATTTATCAACATTAAATATAAGTTTTTTTTTTTTACTTAATAAGCGCTTTAAAGGGATTTGTGAAGTTTTATTGTGGGGGTGGATGAGTGTTGGTGTGTTATTGTGTCTGTCCACCTCCACCACAACTGTAATAAGCGCCGCGCACACTGGAAATAAGTCACTTTATCTGACTTTTTCGGTTATCCTGGGTATTTTACATATTCGCTAATATCATGATAAATTGTGTACTGTTTATTTACATGTACCTGCACCTAAGTAAACTTTCTTAACTTACACATACACTTGTGTTTACACTCATTTGCGCATTTCCGCAACGAAGCTTATGGGTTTACTATCATTCATACACGCACAAATAAATAACTTTTTTTTTTTACGCACATGATCACACACACACACACACACACACACACACACACACAACACACACACACACACACACACACACACACACACAAAAAAACCACCATATGCACTCTAACTCCGGTTGTTAAATTATGTTTGTCTTTTCAAAATAAAATCGAAAACTTGAAAGCAGAAAAATATCAGCTTCCTAAATGTTGGGTAAATCAGAAACTTCATGTATTTCAATATTCTGTGTGAATAATCTTGTTTTCGGTATTTTTAAGACAGCCATTATGAAAGGTGTGAAAGTTATAGTTTTAGAACATTTGTGGGTCAGGTAAAGAAGACCCATTATGAATTTATCTTACGCAGATATTAATTTAGGTGAAAATTTTTTTTAAAAATTTTTTAAACAAGTTTGTCTTCATTCTTATATTTTCACTTCTCTCACCTCCTCTAGACTATAATAAAACATTAAGGCCAACACACACACGCACACACACACACACGCACACACACACGCAACACAACACGCACACCCACACGCACACACACAACGCACACACACACACATACACACACATCACACACACACACACTCACACACACCACGCACAACGCACAGCACACGCTCACGCACACACACGGACCCTGCACCACAAATTGGTGAGTACACACACTCACACACACACACCACACACACACACACCACACACACACACACACACAACACCACACACACACACACACCACAATAAAATGTTTTGGATGAAAATAAAAACTAGAATTAAGATGGTGGTTCTTGCACACTGGACAGTACGACTTCTAAGATACTATGTTAAGCTGTATGTAATGTTCTGTGTGTGTGAATGTCAGTCAAAATTAAAATTAGTGTTGTGTTGTATGTGTTGATAGTTTAAATGTTAGCAGTATTATACCTTGAATGTTGTGGCAAACAATGGTATTTCTCAGTCTATTGTTTTATTTTATAAATAATACTTAACGTTAATGTTTAAGTGATGTTTAACTCTTAGCTGAAATATTATTCTGTTCATTATCCACTGTCATTATCACCTGTCATTATCACCTGTCATTTATTACCACTCTGGACAGGTGGGGGCTTTCCCTCTCACGTTACTCGCCCTGGACGGGTTACAATCTCAGTGGTGGAGACAGGGTAGGGGGACCTGCCCCCCCTCAACCCACCTCCTTATTCCATCTCCCAATAAATGGTTTCATTGTCATATTACATCTCCCTGGACGGGTTTACCTTTTATAACTCCATCTCACTGACTGGTTTCCATGTCATGTTCCATCTCCCTGGAACGGGTTTCCTGTAATATTAAATCGCCCGGGACGGGTTTCCGTGTCATATTCCATCGCCCTGGACGGTTTCTCTGTCTGTTCCATCGCCCTGGACGAGTTTCTCTGTCATATTGCATTGCCTTGACAGGTTTTGTCTGTCATATTCTATCGGCCTGGCGGGTTTGTCCTGTCATCTTCCGTCGCCTTGGACGGGTTGTTTGTTTTCCTCGTCCTGAACAGAACAACTTTATTTTCCAAAACGCTTGGACGGGTTTTTCTTTAATTTTCTATTAATATGGACTGTTTTTCTGTCGTTTTCTATGTAATGGATGAGTTTTCTTGTCATTTTCTATTTCAGTTGACAGATTTTCTTGTCATATTCCCTCGCTTTGGACGGTTTTCTGCAATATTCCATAGCCCTGTACGGGTTTCCCGGTTATTTCCATTCATTCCTGGACAGTTTTCTTCTGTTCTTTTCCATTGCCCTGAAATTGTTTACCTGTCACATTCCATCGCCCTAGACGGGTTTCCCTATCATTTTTCATTGCCAGGACGGGTTTCCCTGTCATATTATATCTCATTGGACGGGTTTTTCTGTTATATTCCATCGCCCTCGACGGGTTTTCCTATCATATTCCGTCTCCCAGCATGGCTTTCTCTCTCAAGTTCCATCGCCCTGGAAGAGTTTCTCTGTCATATTGCATCGCCCTTGACGGGTTTGTCTGTCATATTCTATCGCCCTTGACGGGTTGTCTGTCATATTCCATCTCCCTTGACGGTTTTCCATTCATATTCCATCTCATGGGACGGGTTTCCCTGTCATTATCCACAACCTGGACGATATTACCTGTCATTATCCACCACCCAGGGACGGAGTTATCCTTGTATTATCACCACATGGACGGGTTATCCCTGAATTATCACCACCCCTGGACGGGTATCCTGTCATTATCCCACCACCCTGGAGGGTATCCCTGGTCATTATCCACCACCCTGGACGGGATTAATACCTGTCATTATCCACCACCTGGACGGGTTATCCCTGTCTTATCCACCACCCTGGAGGGGTATCCCGTCATTGCCAACCACCCTGGGACGGGTATCCCTGTATTATCCACCACCTGGACAGGTTTCTCTGTCATATTCCATCTCCCTTGACCGGTTTTCTTGTCATTTGTGTCGCCCTTGGACGTATTCTACTTCTTTTTACTCATCGCCTTTGATGTGTTTCCCAGTCACATTCCTCGCCTAGGAGAGGTTTTCTTTGTCATATTCCATGAGAGATGACAGGTGTCCTTATCATTTTCCATCGGCATCATGGTTTCCCTTCATTTTCCGTCACAATGGAGTGCTGTCGCTCGTTTTTGTCATACATCCATAACTTGAACTTGTTTCTCTCTCATATTTTACTCGCACTGTGAAGGTTTTCCCGACCATAGAGTCATGTTTCATATAGTCGTTATACGCATATAGAGCGGTCTTGTCATTTTTCAATGTCCTGTCACTGGTTTCCCTTGTCATATTCCATCACCTGGACGGGTTTCTTAGTCACATCATGTTCCATGCCACATCATGACAAACTTCACGGGTTTTCCCTCTCAGGTTCACATCGGGCCTGGATTTGTTTTCTTGTAGTTTTTCATGCTCTGGACGGGTTTCTCACCGTCCCCCCCCATACGGTAGACCGTCCCCTCCTCATGTCCGGGTCGCGGTGAGCCACTATTTTTCCCTAGCCGCTCACTGGACATTTTCTATTCAGATGCAGCGGCCAGTATCCTCCCGTCCGTCTGTCCGCCCCCCTCTGGGTTCTACAGAATTGATGAGTTTTCCTGTCATTTTTCTATTTTTCAGTAGACATATTTTCTTGTCATATTCTCTCGCTTTGGACGGTTTTCTGCAATATTCCATCGCCCTAGACGGGTTTCCCCTAACATTTTCCATCGCAAGACGGGTTTTCCCTGTCATATTCCATTTACCTGGATGGGTTTCTGTCATATGTTTTCGCCCTGGACGGGTTCTTTGTCTATTCCATCGCCTGGGAGGGTTTTTCTTTCATATTTCCATCTCCTGGACGGTGTTTCCCTGTCACTTGTTCCGTCTCCCTAGGCGTTTTCCCCTTTCATATTCTATCGCCGTGGTGGACTGGTTTCTCTGTCATTATTCCATCGCCCTGGACGGGTTTCCCAATCATATTCCTTCTCCATGGATTGGTTTCTCTATCATATTCCATCGCCCTGCTCGGGTTTCTCTTCATACTCCATTCGCCCGGACAGGTTTCCCTGTCATATTCCGTCTCCATGGACGGGTTTCCCTTTCATATTTCATTCGCCTGGACAGGTTTCTCTGTCATATTCCATCGTCCTGGATGGGTTGCCATGTCATATACCGTCCGCCCTGATGGGTTTATCTATATATCCCATCTCCTGGACGGGTCTCTCTCATACTCCGTCTCCCTGGAGGGTTTCTCTCTCATACTCCCATTTACCCTGACGGGTTTCTCTCTCATATTCCATCTTCCTGGAGGGTTTGTCTCTCATACTCATCTTCCTGGAGGGGTTTCCCTGTTATTTTCCATCGCCATAGACATAAAACTTTTCCTGGTATGGTCAACAGTCTAATGGCTGACAGCAGTCAGCCAAGCGACAGTTATAGTCACCAGCTGACCAGTATAGTCAACCATGCTGACAGCAGAGTCAGCCAGCTAACAGCTGTATACAGAAACTGTGCTTTCATTTTGTGAAGCACATTTAATCATATTAAGTTTCCCATACATTGTCTCTGCTACATTTGTTTAATCATGTGACGAGTACATGTATGTCTAGAGATGTTACACATGTATGTGTACATAGTGTTCGTGGGATGGGCTGTGGAGCGACACATGTTTGTTGTGCAAGTATGTGTGATCTCAGACATTATTATAGTGATAGCAGATAATTGTTGTGCATTTATTGTGTGCGTTATTCGTAGTACATGGGATTGGTGTGTTTATGTATGCAAGTGTATGTATAATGATGTATGAGTAAGGTGAGTGTGTTTAAACGTAATAAATATTTGTGAAAATACTTATATTATGTGTATGCAAACAATTTCTGCGTTGTTAGCTTTGAGTGCCAAATGAAAAAGACGGATAATAAACAAATATGAAAAACAGTGTAATATATTAACATATGTTATGATGTCTTGGTGGCAAATTAACAACACTTGGGTATTCATCTGCAATAATAAAACACTCAAAATATTTTTAAACAGGTAAATAAGTAAAAAAAACTTGTTCCTCGTATATTTTCTAGTGTAACATAAAAAGGATTCCAAAAAATTTATGTTAATTAGCCTCTCGAGAGGTGGGCGGAACTGTGAGGCAGCTGGTTGGCGTCTAGCTGACTACGGTCCAGGCTGTCTTGATGGTTTTGTAATTACTGGTCGCAGTTTTTCTGTGGTGTCACCTCCAGTAATTCCACCCACTGGACAGTCTCTACCCGCTAGACCAGCTTTAGACAAGACCAAGTTTTCATGCAGCGAGGTCACTGAAGGTGGCAACCGCTGACTTGGGGAGTATGGAAGGAGTCCACTGAGGTGACCACTAGTGGACTCCTGGAGGCACTGATCCGGGGAAGGCACCGCAGATCTCTGAGGAAGTGGGGAAGGGGAGTCCACCTGAAAGTGGGACACAAGTGGGGACTCTGGAGACACTGATAGGGGAGGCCACCGCCGACCTTAGGTAAGTGGGGAAGGGGGAGACATCCGGGAGCGAAAGGATGGATTCCTGGATAATGAACCTGGGCAAGGGCAGAATACATGCAGTTGAGGCTGACCTTGGGTAAGTGGGGGAATGGGAGATATCCGGCGATATGACGAAGGATTTCCTGGATACATGATCCTGGGGACGGCAAGAAAACGCTGACTTTGGAGAAGTGGGGAAGGGAGTCCACCTGAGGTGACATAAGTGGAACTCTGGGAGACATGATCCGTGGAAGGGCACCGCCGACCTTAGGTAAGTGGTAAGGGAAGAAAAATAAAACATTCGGGAGCGGAACGGTTGGGTTCCTGGATACATAAAACTTGAGAAGGTTGTTGTTGAGGCTGATCTTAGTAAGTGGGGAAGGGGAGAATCCGGGAGCGAACGGATGGATCCTGTGATACATAGAACCTGGGATTAAGGCATGAATACATGCAGTTGAGGATGACCTAGGGTAAGTGGGGAAGGGGAAACATCCGGAGCGAACGGATTGGATTTCCTGGATACATGAACATGGGTAAGGCATGAATTACATAAGTGAGGCTGACCTAGGGTAAGCGGGGAACAGGAGACATCCGGGAGCGAACGGATAGATTCCTGGATACATGAACCCGGGGAAAGCAAGAATACAGATTGGTGAGGCTGACCTTAGGGAATTGAGGAAGGGAAAACATCCGGAGGGGGATAGATGGATTCCTGGATACATGAAGCTGGAGAAGGCTGAGGCTGGAAGACAGAGAGTGTGAGAGGCGAGGCTGACCTTAGGGAAGTGAGGAAGGGAGAAATCTGGGGGCCCACGGATGGATTCCTGGACACATGAACCTGGGGAAGGCTGAGGCTGGAAGGCAGACAGAACACAGAGAGGCGAGGCTGACCTTAGGGAAGTGAGGAAGGGAGAAATTTGGGGGCCCACGGATGGATTCCTGGACACATGAACCTGGGGAAGGCGAGGGGGGGGGGCGGACCTTAAAGACGAACCACTCGCCTCCACGTGGCAAGGTCTGGTAACGCAGAGATAACTCTGAGGCTGACAGTGGTCGCAAATAATATTATAATTTGTATTATTATAATTTTATTATTAAAATTAATTATTTATTATTATTATTATTATTATTATTATTATTATTAATTTTAATTCATGATTGGTAATTTGGATTCTAAAGCTGTCAACTTGCTCCCTGACAGTAGTCACGGTGGTGTTATTCCACTCCACCTCCCTGACAGGTAGTCACGATGGAGTTATTCCCACTCCAGCCTCCCTGACAGTAGGCCACATTGGTGTTATTCCCACTCCAGCCTCCCTGACAGTAGCCTGGTGGTTTGTTATTCCACTCCAGCCTCCCTGGACGTAGTCACGGTTGGTGTTATTTCCCACTCCAGCCTCCCTGACAGTAGTCCGGTGTGTATTCCCACTCCAGCCTCCCCGTCAGTAGCACAGTGGTGTTATTCCACTCAGATCCCTGACAGTAGGTCTTGGTGGTGTTATTCCCTCTGCAGCCTCCGGACAGTAGTCACGGTGGTATTATTCCCACTCCAGCCTTCCTGACAGTAGCCCACAGTGTGTGTTATCCCACTCCGCCTCCCTGACAGTAGCTTCGGTGGTGTTATTTCCCAACTCCAGCCTCCCTGACAGTAGTCACGGTGGTGTTATTCCCACTCCAGCCTCTCTACAGTAGCAACGGTGGTGTTATTCCACTCCAGCCTCCCTGACTGTAGCATCGGTGGTGTTATATCCACTTCAGCCTCCCTGACAGTAGCCACTGTGGTGGTATTCCCACTTCCAGCCCTCCCTGACAGTAGTCCACGGTGGTGCTATTCCCACTCCAGCCTCCATGACAGTAGCATCGGTGGTGTTATTCCCACTCCAGCCTCCCTGACAGTAGCATCGGTGGTGTTATTCCCACTCCAGCCTCCCTGACAGTAGCATCGGTGGTGTTATTCCCACTCAGCCTCCCTGTACAGTTGCATCGGTTTGGTGTTATTCCACTCCGCTCCCTTGACTGGAGCATCGGTGGTGTTATTCCCACTCCAGCCTCCCTGACAGTAGCATCGGTGGTGTTATTCCCACTTCAGCCTCCCTGACAGTAGCCACGGTGGTGTTATTCCCACTGTAGCTCCCTGACAGTAGCCACGGTGGTGTTATTCCCACTCTAGCCTCCCTGACAGTAGCCACGGTGGTGTTATTCCCACTCTAGCCTCCCTGACAGTAGCCACGGTGGTGTTATTACTACTCGGGAATAACACGTCAGTGGCATCTCACTGGTGCCGCCCACGTTATCATAATCAGAAAAAATCCCCCTAAAGAAAATACTTTCATCATCATTCAACCCCTTCACCTCACTTACACATAATCACTGTCTTTGCAGAGGCGCTCAGATACGACAGTTTAGAAGCATATATGAAGATATATAAGATACCCCATTAAAATGCCAATATCCCAATGGGTAAAACTGGTTAATTAACAAGACCTCATTTAAAATTAAGTCGTTTCTTATGTTTTCTCTGTACGTTTAAGGATACATTTTTTCATTTATGTTAATGTAAAAATTAATAAATTTGTTCAAAAGGACTAAAAAATAAATTAGAAATCTTACCTAACCTTTAATTTAATTTAGTTTGATTTAGCCTAATTTAACTAAATATGTTTTAGATAAGTTTACAATAATTTAATAATAAACAAACACAATGAAATGCATTTTTTTCCGTTATGTTCAGAATGATTTTTGCGAAATTATTGCATACTCCAACTTTCACTTGTCTTATTCGGCAAGTGAAAGTTTGTGTATGTGTTAGTATGTTGTTATTGAAAGTTATCGTACTTTTATGTTACTGTATTTCCCCCCCCCCTCTACTTGTGAGTTATTCAACTGTTGTTGCTCCGTTTTTGTGTAATATTTTGTTGTTCTTTTACGTTGACGTGCTTGCTGTGTTGACGTGCTTGCTGTGTTGACGTGCTTGCTGTGTTGACGTGCTTGCTGTGTTGACGTGCTTGTTGTGTTGACGTGCTTGCTGTGTTGACGTGCTTGCTTGCTGTTGTTGACGTGCTTGCTGTGTTGACGTGCTTGTTTGGTGTTGACGGCTTGTTGTGTTGACGTGCTTGTTGGTTGGACGTGCTGCTGCTGTTGACGTGCTTGCTGTGTTGACGTGCTTGTTGTGTTGACGTGCTTGTTGTGTTGACGTGCTTGCTGTGTTGACGTGCTTGCTGTGTTGACGTGCTTGTTGTGATTGACGTGCTTGTAATTTGTGTAGACGTGCTTGTTGTGTTGACGTGCTTTGCTGTGGTGCGTTGACTTGCTGTGTTGACGTGCTTGATGTGTGAGTGCTTGTTGTGTTGACGTGCTTGCTGTGTTGTCGTGCTTGCTGTGTTGACGTGCTTGTTGTGTTGACGTGCTTGTTGTGTTGACGTGCTTGTGTTGACGTGCTTGCTGTGTTGACGTGCTTGCTGTGTTGACGTGCTTGTTGTGTTGACGTGCTTGTTGTGTTGACGTGCTTGTTGTGGTCTGATCGTGCTTGTTGTGTTGACTGCTTGCTGTGTTGGACGTGCTTGCTGTGTTGACGGGCTTGTTGTGTTGAGTGCTTGTTGGTGTTGGACGTGCTTGCTGTGTTGACGTGCTTGCTGTGTGACGTGCTTTGTTGTGTTGACGTGCGTGTTGTGTTGACGTGGCTTGTTGTGTTGACGTGGCTTTGCTGTGTTGGGACGTGCTTGTTGTGTTGACGTGCTTGTTGTGTTGACGTGCTTGTTGTGTTGACGTGCTTGTTGTGTTGACGTGCTTGTTGTGTTGACGTGCTTTGTGTTGACGTGCTTGCTGGTTGGACGTGCTTGCTTGTGTTGACGTGCTTGTTATTATTGTGTTGACGTGTTGTTGTGTTGAGCGTGCTTGTTGTGTTGACGTGCTTGTTGTGTTGACGTGCTTGCTGTGTTGACGGCTTGCTTTAGCGTTGAGTGCTTGTTGGGTTGACGTGCTTGTTGTGTTGACGTTGCTTGCTGTGTTGACGTGCTGCTGTGTTGACGTGCTGTAGTGTTTTGACGTCTTGTTGTTGTTTGACGTGCTGGTTGTGTTGCGTGCTTGCTGTGTTGACGTGCTTGCTGTGGTTGACGTTGCTTGTTGTGTTGGACGTGCTTGTGTGTTGACGTGCTTGTTGTGTTCTGACGTGCCTTGTTGTGTTGACGTGCTTGTTTACTGTGTTGACGGCTTGTTGTGTTGTTGACGTGTTTGTTGTGTTGACGTGCTTGTTGTGTTGACGTGCTTGTTGTGTTGACGTGCTTGTTGTGTTGACGTGCTTGTTGTGTTGACGTGCTTGTTGTGTTGACGTGCTTGTTGTGTGGACGTGCTTGTTGAGTGACGTGCTTGCTGTGTGACGGCTTGTTGTGTGACGTGGCTTGTTGTGTGGACGTGCTTGTTGTGTTGACGTGCTTGTTGTGTTGACGTGCTTGCTGTGTTGACGTGCTTGCTGTGTTGACGTGCTTGCTGTGTTGACGTGCTTGTTGTGTTGACGTGCTTGTTGTGTTGACGTGCTTGCTGTGTTGACGTGCTTGCTGTGTTGACGTGCTTGTTGTGTTGACGTGCTTGTTGTGTTGACGTGCTTGCTGTGTTGACGTGCTTGTTGTGTTGACTTGCTTGTTGTGTTGACGTGCTTGTTGTGTTGACGTGCTTGTTGTGTTGACGTGCTTGTTGATGATTGACGTGTTGCTGTGTAGGGGTGAATACGTGCTTGTTGTGTTGACGTGCTTGTTGTGTTTTGACGTGCTTGTTGTGTTGACGTGCTTGTTATGTATTGTTGGACGTGCTTGTTGTGTGACGTGCTTGTTGTGTTGGGACGTGCTAGTTGTGTTGGACGTGCTTGTTGTTGTTGACGTGCTTGCTGTGTTGACGTGTTTGTTGTATTGACGTGCTTGCTGTGCTGACGTGCTTGCTGTGCTGACGTGCTTGCTGTGTGGACGTGCTATGCTTGTGTGACGTGCTTGCAGTGTTGACGTGCTTGCTGTGTTGAGTGCTTGCTGTGCTGACGTGCTTGCTGTGTTGGACGTTCTTGTTGTGTTGAACGTGCTTGCTTGTGTTGGGGACTTGTTTGCTTGTGTTGGACGTTGCTTGCTGTGCTGACGTGCACTTGCTGTGTTGACGTGTTGTTGTGTTGACGTGCTTGCGGTGTTGACGTGCTTGTTGTGTTGGCACGGTGCTTGCTGTGTTGGACGTGCTTGCTGTGTTGACGTTGCTTGCTGATGTGACGTGCTTTCTGTGTTGACGTGCTTGACTGTGTTTGATGTGTTGCTGTGTTGGACGTGCTTGCTGTGTTGACGTGCTGAGTTGGACGTACTTGCTGTGTTGACGTGCTTGCTGTGTATGAGTGTTGCTGTGTTGACGTGCTTGCTGTTTAACGTGCTTGCTGCGTTTTACGTTGCTTGCTGTGGCTGAGGTGCTTGCTGTGTTGAATTGCTTGCTGTATTGACGTGCTTGCTGTGTTGACGTGCTTGCTGTGCTGATGTGCTTTCTGTGTTGAGTGCTTGCTGTGTTGAGTGCTTGTTGTGTTGGACGCTACTTTCTGTGTTGACGGATTTGCTATGTTGACGTGCTTGCTATGTTGACGTTGCTTTCTGTGGTTGAGTGCTGCTGTGTTGATGTGCTTGTTTTAGCTGCGTTGACGTGCTTTCTGTGTTGACTTGCTTGCTGTGTTGACAAGCTTGCTGTGTTGGACGTGCTTGCTGTGTTTGACGATGCTTTCTGTGTTGAAAGTGCTTGCTGTGTTTACGTGCTTGCTGTGTTTACGTGCTTGCTGTGTTGACGTGCTGTGTTGACGTACTTGCTGTGTTGACGTGCTTGCTGTGTTGACGTGCTTGCTGTGTTGACGTGCTTGCTGTGCTGACGTGCTTTCTGTGTTGACGTGCTTGCTGTGTTGACGTGCTTGTTGTGTTGACGTACTTTCTATGTTGACGTGCTTTCTGTGTTGGCGTGCTTTGTGTTGACGTGCTTGCTGTGTTTAATGCTTGCTTTGTGTACGTGCTTGTTGTGTTGACGTGCATGCTGTGTTGACGTACTTGCTGTGTTGACGATGCATGCTGGTTGACGTACTTGGCTGTGTATGTCGTGGCTTGCTGTGTTGAACGTGCTTGCTGTGCTGAGGTGCTTGCTGTGTTGACGTGCTTTCTGTGCTGAGGTGCTTACTGTGTTGACGTGCTTGCTGTGTTGACGTGCTAGCTGTGCTGACGTGCTTGTTGTGTTGACGTGCTTGCTGTGTTGACGTGCTTGCTGTGTTGAAGTGCTTGGGTTGGTTGACGTGCTTGCTGTGTTGAACGTGCTGTTGTGTTGACGTGCTTGCTGTGCTGATGTGCATGTCTGTGTTGGACGTGCATGTTGTGTTGACGTGATGCTGTGTGACGTGCTTGTTGTGTTGACTTGCTTGTTGTGTTGGACGTGCTTGCTGTGTTGACGTGCATGTTGTGTTGACGTGCATGCTGTGCTGACCTGCTTGCTGTGTTGACGTGCATGCTGTGTTGACGTGCTTGCTGTGTTGACGTGTTTGTTGTTGAGTCCATCTGAAGGTGTGTAGTGACCCTTCATTGTCTGCTGAAGGTGTGTGGTGACCCGTTACTGCCTGCTGATGGTGTGTGGTGACCCGTCACTGTTTGCTGAATGTGTGTGGTGACCCGTCACTGTTTGCTGAAGGTGTGTGGTGACCCGTCACTGTCTGCTGAAGGTGTGTGGTGACCCGTCACTGTCTGCTGAAGGTGTGTGGTTACCCGTCACTGTCTGCTGAAGGTGTGTAGTGACCCGTCACTGTCTGCTGAAGGTGTGTGGTGACCCGTCACTTTCTGCTGAAGGTGTGTGGTGACCCGTCACTGTCTGCTGAAGGTGTGTGGTGACCCGTCACTGTCTGCTGAAGGTGTGTGGTGACCCGTCACTGTCTGCTGAAGGTGTGTGGTTACCGTCACATGTCTGTGAAGGTGAGTTGTAGTGACCCGTCACTGTCTGCTGAAGGTGTGTGGTGACACGTCACTTTCTGCTGAAGGTGTGTGGTGACCCGTCACTGTCTGCTGAAGGTGTGAGGTGACCCTTCACTATCTGCTGAAGGTGTGTGGTGACCCGTTACTGTCTGCTGAAGGTGTGTGGTGACCCGGCACTGTCTGCTGAAGGTGTGTAGTGACCTGTCACTATCTGCTGAAGGTGTGTGGTGACCCGCCACTATCTGCTGAAGGTCTGTGGTGACCCGTCACTATGTGCAGAAGGTGTGTGGTGACCGTCACTGCCTGCGGAAGGTGTGTGGTGACCTGTCACTATTTGCTGAAGGTGTGTGGTGACCCGTCACTATCTCCTGAAGATGTGTGGTGACCCGTCACTATCTGCTGAAGGTGTGTGGTGACCCGTCACTATCTGCTGAATGTGTGTGGTGACCCGTCACTATCTGCTGAAGGTGTGTGGTGTCCTGTCACTGTCTGCTGAAGGTGAGTCGGTGTTTGAATACGTGATGTGCGTATTTACGTGTATGTGGTGTGTGTGTGTGTGTGTGTGTGTGTGTGTGAGTGTGTGTGTGTGTGAGAGTGTGTGTGTGTGTACTCACCTAGTTGTACTCTCCAATTTGAGGTGGCAGGGGTCGAACCCAAGCTCCTGGCCCAACCTCTTCACTGGTCGCTACTAGGCCTCTCTCCCTGAACCGTGAGCTTTATCATACCTCTGCTTAAAGCTGTGTATGGATCCTGCCTCCTCTTCATCGCTTCCCAAACTATTCCACTTCCTGACTACTCTGTGGCTGTGTGTGTGTGTGTGTGTGTGTGTGTGTGTGTGTACTCACCTAATTGTGGTTGCAGTGGTCGAGACTCAGCTCCTGGCCCCGCCTCTTTACTGATCACTACTAGGTGTGTGTGTGTTGTGTGTGTGTGTGTGTGTGTGTGTGTGTGTGTGTGTGTGTGTGTGTGTGTGTGTGTGTGTGCGTGTGTGATTGCGTATGTGTGTGTGATTGTGTGTGTATGATGTGCGTGTACTCACCTAGTTGTACTCACCTAGTTGAGGTTGCGCGGATCGAGTCCGAGCTCCTGGCCCCGCCTCTTCACTGACCGCTACTAGGTCACTCTCCCTGAACCGTGAGCTTTATCATACCTCTGCTTAAAGCTATGTATGGATCCTGCCTCCACTACATCGCTTCCCAAATAATTCCACTTACTGACTACTCTGTGGCTGAAGAAATACTTCCTAACATCCCTGTGATTCATCTGTGTCTTCAGCTTCCAACTGTGTCCCCTTGTTACTGTGTCCAATCTCGGGAACATCCTGTCTTTGTCCACCTAGTCAATTCCTCTCAGTATTTTGTATGTCGTTATCATGTCCCCCTATCTCTCCTGTCCTCCAGTGTCGTCAGGTTGATTTCCCTTAACCTGTCCTCGTAGGACATACCTCTTAGCTTGGGACTAGTCTTGTTGCAACCTTTGCACTTTCTCTAGTTTCTTTACGTGTTTGGGCTAGGCGTGGGTTCCAAACGGGTGCCGCATACCCCAAATTTATGGGCCTAACGTACACGGTGTACGGGGTCCTGAACAATTCCTTATTAAGATGTGGGTTTGTGTGTGTACTCACCTATTTGTACCACCTATTTGTGGTTGCAGGGTCGAGTCACAGCTCCGGGCCCCCGCCTCTTCGCTGATTGCTACTAGGTCCTCTCTCTCCCTCCCCCATGAGCTCTATCATACCTCGCCTTAAAACTATGTATGGTTCCTGCCTCCACCAAAACACTTTCTTAAGGCTATTCCACGGCCTGACTACTCTATGACTGAAGAAATACTTCCTAACACCCCTTTGATTCATCTGAGATCTTCAACTTCCAATTGTGACCTCTTGTCTCTGTGTCCCTCTCTGGAAACATCCCGTCTTTGTCCACCCGTCTATTCCGCGCAGTATTTTTATATGTCGTTATCATTTTCCTCCCTGACCCTCCTGGCCTCCAGTGTCGTCAGGGCGATTTCCCTCAACCTTTCTTCATAGGAAAAATCCCCGTAGCTCGGGGACTAGTCTTGTTGCAAACCTTTGCACTTTCTCTAATTTCTTGACGTGCTTGACTAGGTGTGGATTCCAAACTGGTGCTGCAACTCCAGTATGGGCCTGACGTAGATGGTGTACAGAGTCTTAAACGAATCCTTACTGAGGTATCGGAACGCTATCCGTAGGTTTGCCAGGCGCCCGTATGCTGCAGCAGTTATCTGATTGATGTGCGCCTCAGGAGATATGCTCGGTGTTATACTCACCCCCAGATCTTTTTCCTTTAGTGAGGTTTGCAGTCTTTGGCCATCTAAACATATTGTGTCTGCGGTCTTCTTTGCCCTTCCCCAATCTTCATGACTTTGCATTTGGCGGGGTTAAATTCAAGGAGCCATTGCTGGACCAGGCTTGTAGCCTGTCCAGATCTCTTTGTAGTCCTGCCTGATCCCCCGTCCGTTCGATTCTTCTCATTAACTTAAACATCGTCTGCAAACAAGGACACTTCTGAGTCTACCCTTCCGTTATGTCGTTCACGTATCCCAAGAACAGCACGGGTCCTAGACTGCCCCCTGGGGAAACCCCCGCTTGTCACAGGCGCCCACCTGACACCTCGTCGCGTACCATGACCGTTGTTTCCTCCCTGTCAGATATTCTCTGATCCATTGCAGTGCCTTTCCTGTTATGTGTGCCGGGTCCTCTAGCTTTTGCAGTAACCTCTTGTGAGGAACTGTGTCGAAAGCCTTCTTGCAGCCCAAAAAATACGCAGTCGATCCACCCCTCTCTCTCTTGTCTTACTTCGTCACCTTGTCATAAAACTTTTAGTAGGTTTGTGACACAGGATTTTCCCTTTCCCCTGAAACCGTGCTGGTTGTCAATTATACACTTGTTTCTTCCAGGTGCCCCACCACTCTCCTCCTGATGATCTTCTCCATGACCTTGCATACTATACACGTTAGAGATACAGGTCTGTATTTTAGTGCCTCATGTCTGTCTCCCTTTTTAAAAATTGGGACTACATTTGCCATTTTCCATACCTCAGGGAGTTGCCCAGTTTCAAATGATGTGTTGAAGATCTTTGTTAATGGCTCACACAATATCTCTGCTCCCTCTTTAAGGACCCATGGAGAGATGTTGTCTGGTCCCACCGCCTTTGAGGTGTCAAGTTCGCATAGCAGCTTCTTCACCTCCTCCTTGGTTATATGTCCCCTCATCCAGCACTTGCTGGTGTGCCCCCCTGTTCTGATTTCTTGGAGTCCTACTGGTTTCCACTGTAAATACCTCTTTAAATCTTGTGTTGAGCTCCTGACATACCTCTCGGTCGTTTCTTGTGAATTCCCCATCACCCTTCCTCAGTCTGATTACCTGGTCCTTGACTGTTGTTTTCCTCCTGATGTGGCTGTACAACAGTTTCGGGTCAGTCTTACTTTTGATGCTATGTCATTTTCATATTGTCTCTGAGCCTCCCTCTTATCTGTGCATATTCGTTTCTGGCTCTTGGGCTGTTTTCCCTTTATTTTCATGAGTTTTCCTCTGTCTTCTGTACCTTTTCCATTCTCTAGTACACCTAGTTTTTGCCTCCTACACCTTTGGGTGAACCAAGGACTCGTTCTGTTCTTCCCATTATTTCTGTTTCCTTTGGGAACAACCTCTCCTCTGCCTCCTTGCATTTTGTTTGCTACATAGTCCATCTTTTCTTGTACTGGGTTTTCCTGTCAGTTCCCTCTCCCACTGAATGTCTTGAAGGAATTTCCCCTCATGCCTGAGTAGTTCCCCCTTTTGTAGTTTGTTTTTTTTCCCAGCCTATTCCTGCTACTCTCTCCACTTGGAGCTAAACTATGAGTCGAAGCACAGAACCACATGATCACTAGCTCCCAGGGGCCTTTCATACATGATACCCTCGATGTCCGAACTACTCATGGTGAATACAAGGTCCAACCTTGCGGGTTCATCCTTTTCCTCTCTCTTCGGTAGTGTCTCAAAACATGTTGATGCATGAGGTTCTCCAGTACCACATCCATCATCTTGGCTCTCCATGTTTCGGGACCCCCAGGGGGGCTCCAGGTTTCCCAGTCAATCCCCCTTGTGATTGAAATCCCCCATAACTAGTAACTTTGCTCCCCCCAGTGTGCCCTCCCTGGCCAAGTCGGCTAGTGTGTTGATCATTGCTCTGTTGCTCTCATCGTATTTTTCTCTTGGCCTCCTGCAGTTCTGTGGTGGGTTGTACATTACTGCAATTATCACCTTATGTCCCTCAGACTGGATTGTTCCTACTAAGTATCCCTTTCGCCCATGCCATCCATTCCTTCCATTTTCTCAAAACCCCACTGGTTTTTAATGAGCAGTGCAACTCCTCCTCCCCCTCTCCCCTCTGTCTTTCCTGAAGTTTTGATATCCGGAGGGAAAAGATTGAATCTGTATTATTCTGGTGATTTTTTGTTTCTGTGAGTGCTATTATGTCTGGGGATGTCTCTTTGATTTTTTCATGCCACTCCTCATACTTGTTTTTTATTCCATCGCATTTGTATACCACACCTTCAACTTCTTTTCTAAGACTGTGGTCTGGGAAGTATATTGGGGTTGGGGAAGTGGGAGACCTGGTAAGGAACTATGGGTTGTTGCTGTGGGGGTGAAGTTTGTAATGTAGGGGGTGGGGGCATTGGATGTGGCATGGGTGTTTTGATTTAGAGTGTTTGGTTGCACGGGGGTTGACCTGGTTGGGAGGCTTCTATAGAAAGTTGTGAGGGAGGCTGTATTAGATCTTTTTCCCGGGTCCTGGGATCTCCTGTCTGTCTTCTCCATCCCCATGTTGTGTGTGTTGTACTCACCTAGTTGTACTCACCTAGTTGAGGTTGCGGGGGTCGAGTCCGACTCCTGGCCCCGCCTCTTCACTGATCGCTACTAGGTCACTCTCCCTGAGCCGTGAGCTTTATCATACCTCTGTGTGTGTGTGTGTGTGTGTGTGTGGTGTGTGTGATTTTTTGTGTGTGTGTGTGTGTGTGTGTGTCTGTGTGTGTGTGTGGTGTGTGTGTGTGTGTGATGTATGTGGGTGTGATGTGTGTGTTTTATCCCGTGTGTGCGTGATGTGGTGTGTGTGTGTGTGATTGCGTGTGTGTGTGTGTGTGTGTGTGTGTGTGTTGTGTGCGATGTTTTTGGTGTTTCTCACCTATTTGTACTCACCTATTTGTGGGTTGCAGGGGTCGAGTCATAGCTCCTGGCCCGGCCTCTTCACTGATTGCTACTAGGTCCTCTCTCTCCCCGCTCCATGAGCTTTATCATACCTCGCCTTAAAACTATGTATGGTTCCCGCCTCCACTACTTCACTTTCTAGACTATTCCACTACTTGACTACTCTATGACTGAAAAAAATACTTCCTAACATCCCTTTGATTCATCTGAGTCTTCAACTTCCAATTGTGACCTCTTTTGTATGTGTCCCATCTCTGGAACATCCTGTCTTTGTCCACCGTTTTCTATTCTGGGGCAGTATTTTTTTATGTCGTTATCATGTCTCCCCTGACCCTCCTGGTGTGTGTGTGTGTGTGTGTGTGTGCGTGTGTGATGCGTGTGTGATGCGGGTGTGTGTGTGCGTGTGTGATGCGTGGGTGTGTGTAGTGTGTGTGCGTGTGTGTGCGTGCGTGTGTGTGTGTGTGATTGTGTTGTGTGCGCGCTTGTGTATGTGCCCCGGGGTGGGGTGTGTTGCGTGTTTGTGTATGTGTGTGTGTGCGTGTGTGTGTGCGTGTGGCGTGTGTGTGTGTGTGCGTGTTGGGGCCTGTGTGTTTTGGGGTGTGTGTATATATGTGTGTGTGTGTTGCTTTTTTCATGTGTGTGTGTGTGTGTGTGTGTTTGCTTTATTCATGTGTGTTTTTGTGTGTGTGTTGCTTTATTCATGTGTGTGTGTTTTGTGGTGTGCTCACCTATTTGTACTCACCTATTTTGGGTTGCAGGGGGCGAGTCCTAGCTCCTGGCCCCCCTCTTCACCGGTTGCTACTAGGCCCTCTCTCTCCCCGCTCCATGAGCTTTATCAAACCTCGTCTTAAAACTGTGTATGGTTCCTGCCTCCACTACGTCATTTTCTAGGCTATTCCACTGCCTTACAAATCTATGACTGAAGAAATACTTCCTACTATCTCTCTGACTCATTTGTGTCTTCAACTTCCAATTTGGCCTCTTGTTTCTGTGTCCCCTCCCTGGAACACCCTGTCTTTGTCCACCTTGTCTATTCCACGCAGTATTTTATATGGGGTTACATGTTTTCCCTGACCCTCCTGTCCTCCAGTGTGGGCAGGCCGATTTCCCTTAATCTTTCCTCATAGGACATTTTCCCCTTAGCTCTGGAACTAACCTTGTCGCAAACCTTTGTACTTTCTCTAGTTTCTTGACGTGCTTTATCAAGTGCGGGTTCCAAACAGGTGCTGCATCTCCAGTATGGGCCTGACATACACGGTGTACAGTGTCTTGAAGATTCCTTACTAAGGTATCGGAATGCTGTTCTCAGGTTTGCTAGGCGCCCATAGCTGCAGCAGTTATCTGATTGATGTGTGCTTCCGGAGACATGCTCGGTGTTATACTCACCCCAAGATCTTTCTCCTTGAGTGAGGTTTGCAGTCTTTGGCCCCCCTAGCCTATACTCTGTCTGTGGTCTTCTGTGCCCCTCCCCCATTTTTCATGACTTTGCATTTGGCAGGATTAAATTCGAGAAGCCATTTGCGGGACCAGGTGTCCAGTCCCGTCCAGGTCTCTTTTAAGTCCTGCCTGGTCCTCATCAGATTTAATTCTCCTCATTAACTTCACATCATCTGCAAAAAAGGGACACTTCTGATCTAACCCCTTTCCCTCATGTCGTTCACATATACCAAAAATAGCACTGGTCCTAGGACCGACCCTGTGGGACCCCGCTCGTCACAGGTGCCCACTGTGATACATCATTACGTACCATGAATCGTTGTTGCCTCCCTGTCCCCGGTATTCTCTGATCCATTGCAGTTTCCTTTTCCCGTTTTTGTGCCTTTATCCTCCCAGCTTTTTTCAGTAACCTCTTGTGAGGGGAAATGTGTCGAAGGGGCCCTTTTTGCCTGAAAAAAATCAGCGATCCACACCCTCTCTCTTTCTTACTTTTTTTCACCTTTTTCATAAAACCTAGTTGGTTTTTGACACAGGGTTTTTCCTTCCCCCCCAAAACCCTGCTGGTTTTTCAATTATACACGTTTTTTCCCCTGCCCCACCATCTCCTCCCGATGATCTTTCCCAGGGCCTTGCATACTAAAACACTTTGTGATACAGGCTGTAGTTTTAGTGGGCCCCATGTCTGTCTCCCTTTTTAAAAATTTGGGGCTTAAAATTTTCCATTTTTTTCCCTTTCCTCAGGGATTGCCCAGTTTCCCAAAAGAAGTGTTGAAGATCTTTTTTTAAGGGGTCACAAAAATAGTTTTTGCTCCCTCTTTAAGGACCCATGGGGAGAAGTTGTCGGGGCCCACCGCCTTTTAAATTTTCAAGTTTGCATGCCTTTTTCACCTCCTCCTTGTTTATGTGCCCCCATCCAGCACTTGCTGGGGTGCCCCCCTGTTCTGATTCCTGGAGTCCTACTGCTTTCCACCCGTAAATACCTCTTTAAAAACTTGGTTGAGCTCCTACTTTCCTCTTGGGCCCTTTCTTTTTGAATTCCCCATCACCTTCCTCAGTCTAAAACCTGGCCCTTTGACTGTTTTTTTCCCCCTGATGGGGCTGTACAACACTTGGGGCAGTCTTTTATTTTTTGATGCAAGTCATTTTCATATTGTCCGAGCCCCCCTTCTTTTTTGGCATTTTCTTTTCTGGCTTTTTTGGGCTGATTCTTTATTTCCTGAGTTCTCTGTCTCTGTCCTTTTCTTTTCTAGTACACCTATTTTTGCCTCCTACACCTTTGGTGAACCAAGGGGCTCGTTCTGTTTTCCCCCTTTTTCTGTTTCCCTTGGGAAAAAAACCTCTCCTTGCCCCCTTTCATTTTTTCACATAGTTTACATTTCTTGTTCTGGTTTCCAGTCAGTTCCCCCTTTCCCCCGAATGTCTTGAAGGGAATTCCTCATGCCTGAGTATCCCCCTTTTGTGTTTGATTTTTTTCCCCCCTTTCCCGCTACTCTTCCACTTGGGGTCAACTTTAGTCGAAGCACAGAACCACTGATCACAGCTCCCCGGGGGTTTTTAAAAATGATACCTCGAGTCCCAACTACTTATAGTGAAAACAAGGGCCCGCCTTCCCGGTTCATCCCCTCCTCTCCTCTGGTAGTGTCTCTAACATGTTAGCATGAGGTTTTCCAGTACCCATCCCCATCTTTGGGTCTCCATGTTTCGGGACCCCCCTGGGGCCCCGTTTTTTTCCCTCAAACTCCTTGTGATTAATCACCCATAAAATGTAACTTTTTCTCCCCCCAGTGTGCCCCCTGCCACCTCGCTAGTGGGTGTCATTTCTCTGTTTTCCATCGATTCTTCCTGGCCTCCTGCAGTTCGTGGGGATTGTACTTACGCAATTTTTCACCTTATGTCCCTAGACTGGGTTTTTTCCTACTAAGTAGTCCCTTTCGCCCCTGCCCTCCTTCCTTCCATTTTTTCAAAATCCCCTGGTTTTTAATGAGCAGTGCAACTCCTCCTCCCCCTCTCCTCCCTCTGTCTTTCCTGAGGATTTGGTATCCGGATGGAAAGATTGAATCTGTTATTATTCTGGTGAGTTTTGTTTCTGTGAGTGCTATTATGTCTGGGGATGTCTTTTTGATTCTTTCGTGCCACTCCTCATACTTTTTGTTATTCCATCTGCATTTGTATACCACACCTTCAACTTCTTTTCTAAGACTGTGGTCTGGGAGGTATATTGGGGTTGGGGAAAGACACACAGGCAACAGTTAGGCAACTTTACTCCGAAACGTTTCGCCTACACAATAGGCTTCTTCAGTCGAATACAGAAAGTAGGCAGGAACAATAGAGATGTGAATATATGTGTGTGTGTGTGTGTGGGGTTTGCTTTATTTGTGTGTGTTGTGTGTGTTGTGGTGGGGTGTACTCACCTAGTTGAGGTTGCAGGGGTCGAGTCCGAGCTCCTGGCCCCGCCTATTCACTGGTCGCTACTAGGTCACTCTCCCTGAACCGTGAGCTTTGTCATACCTCTGCTAAAGCGTGTATTGATCCCCCTCCACACATCGCTTCCCAACTATTCCACTTCCGCTACCTTGGCTGAAGAATACTTCCCCCAACATTCCTGGATTTTCTGTGTCTTCAACTTCCAACTGTGTATCCTAGTTACTGTGTCCCAATCTCTGAAACATCCTGTCTTTGTCCACCTTGTCAGTTCCTCTCAGTATTTTGTATGTCGTTATCATGTCCCCCCATATCTCCTGTCCTCCAGTGTCGTCCAAAGGGTTGATTTCCCTTAACCTCTCCTCGTAGGACATACCTCTTAGCTCTGGGACTATTTTTGTTGCAAACCTTTGCACTTTCTCTAGTTTCTTTACGTGCTTGGCTAGGGGTGGGTTCCAAACTGGTGCCCCATCTCCAATATGGGCCTAACGTACACGGTGGTACAGGGTCCTGAACGATTCCTTATTGAGATGTCGGAATCTGTTCTGAGGTTTGCTGGGCGCCCATATGCTGCAGCATTTTTTGGGTTGATGTGCGCTTCAGGAGATGTGCCTGGTGTTATACTCATCACAAAAATTTTTTTCCCTTGAGTGAGGTTTGTAGTCTCGGGCCCCCCTAGACTGTACTCCGTCTTGGGTCTTCTTGGGCCCCTTTCCCAATCTTCATGACTTGCACTTGGTGGGGATGAACTCCAGGACCCAAATTGCTGGACCAAGTCTGCAGCCTGTCCAGATCCCTTTGTAGTTCTGCCTGGCCTTCCATCGAATGAATTCTTCTCATCAACTTCAGTCATCTGCAAACAGGGACAACCTCGGAGTTAATTCCTTCCGTCCAGGGCCGTTACAAATAACCAGAAACAGCACTGGCCCTTTGGATGACCCTGGGGGGACCCCGCTGGTCACGGGTTGCCCACCTGACACCTCGCCACGTACCATGACTCCTGGCTGTCTTCCTGACAAGTATTCCCCGATCCATTGTAGTGCCTTCCTTGTTATCCCTGCTTGGTCCTCCAGTTTTTGCACTAATCTCTTGTGTGGAAAACTGTGTCCAAACGCCTTCTTTCGTCCAAGAAAATGCAATCCACCCATCCCTCTCTCTCTTGTCTTACTGCTGTCACCATGTCATAAAACTCCAGTAGGTTTGTGACACAAGATTTCCCATCCCTGAAACCATGTTGGCTACTGTTGATGAGATCATTCCTTTCTAGGTGTTCAACCACTCTTCTCCTGATAATCTTCTCCATGACTTTGCATACTATACATGTCAGTGACACTGGTCTGTAGTTTAGTGCTTCATGTCTGTCTCCTTTTTTTGAAGATTGGGACTACATTTGCTGTCTTCCATGCCTCAAGCAATCTCCCAGTTTCGATTGATGTATTGAATATTGTTGTTATGAGTACACATAGCGCCTCTGCTCCCTCTCTCAGGACTCAGTGTTGAGAGTTGTAGTGGTGTTGTTGGGGAGGTGAGTAGTGTATTTTACTTTTTTATTGTTTTTTAATTCCTAGTTATATTGCTAACTTAATACAGTGGTACCCTGACTTACGAGTGCCCCAACTTACAAGTTTTCAGAGTTACAAGCCGTCCCTCGGTTGATGTTTTGCTTTGAGTTTCGAACCAAAATCCGAGTGTTGGTGGTAAGGAAATGAGAGTATAATGTGTTGGTCGAGTAGTTTTTTAATAGAACCAGACTGGGCATTGGAAAAGATTCCAGCTATTTTACAATGTTAAATTCCGTCAGTCACACGTGCTTTCCATATGAGATAATGCAATTTCTTACCTTAAACTGGGAGTCTTCAGAAGAACTTTAAGCGTATCGTCAAGTTTCCCCCGGGCAAAAACGCTCTGTACTTATGCCAGCTTGAAAGCTTCCGTTTCAGTACAGCTGGTGTTGCTACTGGCATAGTCTTAGGGGTACGGAAGGTTGCCTAGGTTGTGGACGGTGGTGCAGCATTAATGAAGCGAATGAGAGATGATGTTTACGGGCAGCCGGACCACTAATGTGAGAATGGTGATGCTCAGCATGTACATGTGAAACGGTAGAAAATTTCAGAAAAAATGCGGAGTTTAAAGTATGAGATTTTGCGAAACTTGAGTGTTTAATTTGTAACCAACTGGGAAACTCAGGTGCTGAGCTCTAAACCCCTGTATTATTATTATTATTAAATTATTATTATTATTATTATTAATTATTATTATTATTATTATTCTTATTATTATTATTGATTCCCCCGGGTATTCTCCGGCCCGGGCCTTTTCCAAGTGGTGGCCCGGCCTTGGCTCCCTCTTTAGGGAGTGTCTGAGACCTAAGTCTCCCATGGGAGGAGGGACAAGTACCCCCTCATCATTGGGACCAACTGTCCCCAGGCCTAGCCACATTTCCCGCCCTCACGGCTCTCGTAGGGAGAAGCTAGGCCTCTCTGGTCTGCCATCTCCGCCTCAACGGGGCTAATGGGAATGACAGTCTTGTGAGCTGCAAGCTCTGGCTCAGGCACCTACCCTGCCCTAAAAGGGCTGGGCATGGTGTCGATGTTTATTATTAATAATTTTTATTATTTTTATTATTTTTATTATTTATATTTTTATATTATGGGTTTTATTATAGAAAGAGCAGAATCCGTGGCAATTATTCCCGCACTTGGAGGATTGGAAGATAACAAGTTCAATGCAAGATTGGGAAACCCCCATTTAAAGGGGGAGGGGTAACTCCAGTATAAATGTGTTGATACTCAGAAGGTTAACTGGTGATTCACTTACCTCATTTTACTGAATGTTCTTTCTTGTCATAGCTTCTTCAACCAGCAGCAGGTATAAACCCATATTTCCTACCTCATCTGAGTTCTTATTAGAGTAAATTCACGTTACAGTTGAAGGAGTTGTTTTTTTTTCATTCCTC
>NC_069405.1:5910217-5932650 GCF_026875155.1 Cherax quadricarinatus
CGCCACTCGTGGCGAAACGTTTCCTTTAATAAATGTCTGAACTGTACATAAGTGTCTTTTTCCACATCTTGTCGGTATCACCATACCATTCCTCAAAGTGTGGAGTGTTGCTGTAGTGTATCATTTAAGGGTGCAGGAGGTAAATGAGATACAGAAGCGGGCGTTACGTTATGTTTGGGGTTTTGGGGGGCATGGCTCAGTAAAGAGGTGGTAATGTCAAACATACGTAGGGACTTTTGGGACTTTTGGCGCTGGAGTCGAGAATAAAGGCACTGTATGTAAAACAGAGGTTTGTGAGGGAGGGGGGGGTGAGAGGGGTAAGAGTTGGAAGGGTGATGAAGGATGCGCGAAGGTGGTGGTGTGGAAAGGACTTACGTGAATGTGAGAATATACTAAGATTGTTGTTAGTGGTTGGAGAGGCAACAAAACTTAGGGTCGGACGGTTGGTGGAGATGAGTGGGAAAACGGAAACCATGCAGGGGTATCGGTGTACCCCTTGTATGATTGGGGAAAAATATGGAATGATTTCAGAAAGCTTAAGTTGATGCCGAGTGTGAGAGAGTTGGTTTATAGATTTATAATGGGAATTTTAGCTTCAAAGACTGCATTGCTCGTAATGGGATCGGTAAGGGAAGCGACCTGTGATCATTGTAATGAACGAGAAACAGCTTTTCACGCCGTTTATTTCTGTGAGAGTTGGGAGGGGGTCGGTTATGGTTGACAAGAGTTTTCAGATTGTTGAGTGGGGGTAAAGTAGAGTTTCTGCGAGCCCTAACTTTTGAGATACGAGGAGTCTCTGAGGACGTGAGACGGGCTATTATGTACGTAGTGGCGGATTTCCTGTTTTTTTCTTGGGGAATGAGGGACACGGGGGGGGGGATTAGAATTAGGGCAGTTGCGGCAGGTATATATCGAACGGTCTGCAGGAATAAACTCATTTATGGGTAACAGTGGAAAATTCTTTTTCCGGATTCATACCGCAACATTACAGTCAATGGACTCATTATTTTGGCAAGCTAATTATATGTAAGGGACTGTTTTCTCTTTAAGAGGAGTCACTTAGTTTTTTGGAGGGGGGGGGCGCTTGATGTAAGGTTTTCGAGAGAGATTGTGTGGATTGGAAGGGCATGTAAAGTGTGGTTGTGTTTGTCAAGTATGTTGCGTGTGACAGGTTTTGTAAAGCCAGTTTTTGTATCACTTCACGTTTTTGTACTTAAAAAAAGAGTTGTTAAAGGAGAGCTCGTGGGAAGTATCAGGTCTCAAGATGGGATAAAGAAAGTGTTTTGGAACGTATGATTACACCAAATACATTGAGTTCATGTGGGTGTACCCACTATTAATTTTGTGTACTTCAGAGTATATGTTAAGAAAAAAGTGTTAGTTTTAAGAAATTTATTCACATATTGTGTCTCGCATAATTATAATTCCACAGTGTCATGTGAGACTTCGTTACATATCCACATCAGTATTGTTAAATCTGGTATTCTTACCGTCATGGTTTTGTCCTGTGTAACGTAATCCGTAAGTGGCATGATTACAATTGGGCACCTTTGGGTGGTAGAGTTTTAGGGGATGGTCAGGGTAGGTGTTTAAAGGGGAACTTGTATTTGCTAAATACATGTGATATCCGGTGGTTGTGTTCGATGGTTTATAGGAAACTGTGTATTATATGTATGTAAGGGTTATTGTCTAAGAGAAATGTTAACTCAGGTACTGGAATCCATGTTTGCGTGGTATAGCCTTTGAGCATTGATGGCTGGTATGTTCTTTTGCCATTTTGTTTTATGTATTGTAACTTATGTATTTAAACTGATATGTTATAGGTCCGGATATCCGCTTATATAGTAGTTATTATGGTGGGGCGAATAGGGGTTTTATGAGTTATTACTGCAGGTCGTTAGAATTTTTTGTTAGTGGTAGGAGGACCTTTTGGACCACAGAGGTACGACCTAGGCCGCTTGTCGTGTATATTGCAACTGTCAGAATGTTTGCAATATACAAGTACATGCAATTTACAGTTACAGTACATGGAATATGATGTACTGTTGTTTTATGTTTTATTGTTAGGATACTGTTTGTGTAGGCAGAAGTTTTTCTATTTTTAATTTTTATATTTTGTAATATGACGGTTTAATTAATAAAAAAAATGTTATGGTTGATGTGGCATCAAAATGTTTAAAAAGTATTGTAATAATGAAGGAATTTTACTGAAAGAATGTAAATATAGACAATTTGTTTGAAGAGAGTGATGTTATAATTTTTGGGTGAGGGTGGATAAGGAAGTGGTAAACTTTTGGATACTATCAAAACATTCCTTTGTGGGTAGTTGTGACTAAGGTGAGGGTAATGCAATTGTGAAAGTGTATATAGACGATGTTATGGCATTTGTCATTTAGTATGCAGTATAACATGGTTAGGTACAAACTGTCTTATAATAAACATGATACCTGCCATAAGAATTTGTTTATTAGTAGTGTTTTCATATCATGTTATCTGTATATTGTGGAAGAGTTGTTTTTAGTTACATAAATTAAGTTTAAGCCGCGGGAAAGAGGGTTGTTGTGCCACAGTTGTGTGGCGGCGAGGTTTCTAATCCTCTCTTTGCAGGTTTTGAGTGAGGTGTTACAGAGTGTAGGGTTAGTGTTCTTTGGATTGGTGTGGTATAAATTATGTTGATGTTGTTAAATTGTGAAAGTTTTAACATTGGTCCATTTGTTGGCTACATTTTTAAGCTTGTGTGCATTTTTGTATAGTGTTAGTTTAAAAAAAAAAAAAAAAAAAACTTCCAAGTTTCCTCTATGGAGGACAAGTTTTTTGAAGACCCTTCTATATCTAAAATGAGAAGCTCAGTAGATTTTCCTTGGGAAAAACCAACGTGATGTATAGGTTTTACTTAGACTGTTGCTCTGGGTAAGGACGTTAAATGTGTCCTGGTTGTTGAAAAAAAGATTCAGTTACTAGGTGAGACCTGGGTTTAGTTTCTGTGCCTTTTGGGGTGATGACTGACTTTAATAGAAAGAACTGAAGAAGGTTTTAAGCTATGCTAGAAGTAACACCATTGTTGTTATCATTATTACCGTACTACCATCATCGTTACTACTACTACTCAATTTATATTTCTATCATTATTTATTACTCTTACTATCATTAATATTACAACCGTCATCATTACTACTACTATCATTAATATTACTACCGTCATATTACTACTACTATCATTTATATTACTACCGTATCATTACTACTACTTATTACATTTCTTCCGTCATCATTACGAAAACTGTATTAATAGTACTACGGTCCATCATTACTACTACTATCGTTAATATTACTAACCGTCATCATACTACTTACTTTCATGAATATTACTACCGTCATCATTACTACTACTTTCCTTAATAGTACTTACCGTATCATTACTACTTACTATCATTTATATTACTACGTCATCATTACTATACTGTCATTTAATTTACTTCCGATCAGCATTACTATTACTATATTACTTATTACGATATATATTACCACCAATATCATTACTACTATCGTTAATATTACTACGTCATCATTACTATTACTATCATTAATATTACTACCTTTTATCATTACTACTGTACTAATACTATATACTACATTACTTATAAATTACTAATACTATTAACATTACTACTAATGTTATCATTACTACAACTATATTATCAGTTCTACTATTCTATATCATTACTACTACTACTATTATCATTTCTATTACTACTATTTTCATTTACTACTACACTATTGCATTTTACTTCTACTAAAACGTTGTGTTGTTTTAAAAATAGGTTAGTAAATACATTAGTGGGTGTGGGTGGGTGTGAGTTGGACCTGAACAGACTGTGCTGTTGGGCGTCTGGCGTCATGCTCCATCCTTTGATGGAGGTGACGAAGACTGGGTGGGGCCATTGGGCTTATCCGGGGGGGGGGCATGATTGGGTTAATTCGGGGTGGGGACATGGACCTGCTCCGCATGGGTCGGTAGCCTGTTGCAGTGTTCCTTCTTTCTTATGTTCTTTTGTTCTTATTTGGCACAAGTTCCCTTGCCAAATTTCCATCGTTCCGGGACGGGTCTTCCAGTCATATTTTGTTGTTGGATGGGCTTGCCATATATTTTTTACATTGTTATGGATGGATGTCCTTGTCATATTCCTTCGTCTTTATTGGTTTTTCCCTCTCACATTCCAGCGTTCTGGACGGTTTTCCCAGTCATATTCCATCATTCCCGTTACGGGTTTTCCTGTCATTTTCCATTGATCAGGTCTGATTTCCCCTGTCATATTCATTTAGTTGGATGGGTTTCTCTGCCGTATTCCTTTGTACAGAACGGGTTTTCCTGTAATATTCCATCGTCGGGAACAGACAGAAACTAACACACATCACAACTTAAACACAGACTCAAATAAAACAGCTATAAGATTCGGACCACACATAGACGCTTTGTTTCACAGTCACAGCTGCTCGTAGTATATCTCAGTCACCAGCTGCTCTTTGTCTATCACAGTCACAGCTGATCTTTGTATATCACAGTCACCGCTGATCTTTGTTTATCACAGTCACAGTGATCTTTGTATATCACAGTCACCAGCTGATCTTTGATTTAAATCACCAAGTTCACTAAGATACATTCTTAAATGAAGATTTTTACAAAATTAAAGAGTTAACAACTCTACGAAAAAATTTAAGGTCATAATAATTCCGTATATATATTTAGCTGCAATAATTTGGGGAATAGATACTACTACTACTACTACTACTACTACAACTACTAATAATAATAATAATAAGAATATATTAATAATAATTAATAATAATAATAATAATAACATGAAGATGAAGAAGAAAAGCAGAATATATAAAATATGACACGAAGTGGTGGAAATAATTAGTTCAATATAAGAGGTACTCTTAAGAAGCAACTGGATGTACGGGTCCAAGACATGTTTTAAAGACTCGACCAGTGAACGTACCAGAAAAGACTTGGAATGGACATTATCTATACCTGGAGTGAAATAGATCCTCAATAACGATGTCTGTGACAATGGTTGCATTTTAGACATGGCCGATTTTTGTGTCGCTAATCAGGATTTATGATATCGTATTTTGATAGCTTTACATCCATATGATATTCATTGCTATAACAGGGCGGATAATGTTGATCCTCAAGGAACGGAAATAAGGAATCTGATTACCTTCACGTTTATTCTTGAATGAGCGGTGTGAGTCTGCCTTTTATCAAAATAGTGAACTTCACTGTAAACTACATTAATACTTCTGCAAACCGATACATCAAGGTTTTTTTTATTGCTTTCTCTATACACTGATGAAAATGGGCCGCTAGGTTTGCCATTAAGATTTAACAAGAATCATTAATCGCCAAAGCTGACCGAACCAACGAGACGGGAAGGCCAGCGGGTCATCACATGACTAATACCTGCGTCAGGAAAACACTTGTCCTGTTCCTGACAAACCTTACACTACATAGTCTAACCAAAAAAAATCTGTCCTTTCTGCATGTTTTCTTCATGAAGGATTCTTTGATGTCCGGGAAAGAAAGATTCCTTGGTCCTCAGCTTCCTCGATATTCAAAAGTTATTCTTCCAGTTCCCCCCAGTGGACTGGTATAATTCTTACAAAGCTTAGCAAATTTCATCATGAATATATAATGAATAATTTCTGTTAAGTATCGGCTAATATCTGTTCCGTTCCTACTCTTCAAAAATTAAATCTCTTTCTATCCCTTGACTGTTGTCTTTCTTTTAAAATCAACTGTTATTACAAACTGTCATATGATTTTTATCCACGGCTTTATTAGTGCTGACGCTGTGTTCTCCTGTGGTATTTCAGATGGTCTAATAATCCTCATTTCTATCATGCTTGAACTGGACTTCATGATTTCTTTCCTTTCTTACTTGCTACGTGATAATGTTCGAAAATTAAACTTTCAATAACAGCAATTTGTTAGTAGTTAGCTATAATTTCTGTTCTTAGCATGTTAGGGTATAAGAACTATCAGCTACATTTATTGTCAGCAGTTATTAGGACTGTTGGTTCAAAGAACTACCACCAACTACTTGTATGACAGAGCTTTTGGTAAGATGGAGAAGGAAGAAAGATAGAAAGTTGCGTAAGATGGGGAAGGAAGAAGGTGGTAAGGATGGAAATATTGGAAAAGGTTGTGAGTGGGGGAAGTTAGAGGAATAAATGAAAGAAAAGTGGCCCATCCACTTTGGTGCATTTTAAATTTATGGTGTGGTGTAAATGTCATTAATGAAAATCATTTTCCTTGCCAGGAGAGAATACATAACATTACCCTTCAGTTTCCACAGTTATAACAGATGTATAACCGCATGACTCTGAGTTGACAAGTTATATACTATTTGCAATTGCCTTTTTTTTTGCAATTTCAGGACGTTGGCTGGAAATGACGATAGCAAAGGTGATTGTTGTAGGCGATCTTCTACTGCCTGGTGATATGGCCAATACTCAGCTGTACGAAGGTGGTTGTCCTGCCATAGTTGAGTTGTTGATGTTACATGGTTAAAATGTAATAGTGAAAATGTTATTAAAGGACGTCTCATAAAGTGGTCATAAAAGGTTGCCGGTGGTACCATTCATCTACATCTTCAAGAGTTATGTGTTTTTGCTGCGTACAGAGAGTGGTGTCTGAGATTATAGCTGGAACTTGAGAGCGAACTCTCCCTATTCGAATCATCAAGGGAAGGGATTGTAGTTCTGAGCGGTTTGCTGTGTACTTGACGATTCCTCTTACTCACTACTTGGGTACATTAACTTATGCTTCAGATTCATCATCTGACACTGAGGATGCATTTCCCAGTTTAAGTGACATATTTACAACACTTATATTGTAGACAAGTGAGATCTCCATTTGAAAAGTTTAAGTCATTGGTGTATCCTTGGAAACCTGTTTGTACTTGGGTCAGCTTCAGTAGCGGTAGATTATAGATCATTGTCTGGCACACGTTCGGGTCTGGTACTGACGCACTGGTCGAGTTATTGCTGCACCTGAGGTTTTTCTTACGGCTGGGCGGATGGTTGTGTGATGTATTTTGAGCATGTGTGGTTATGGAGGGGGGACATACTTCCAAATCCTGAGGGGACTGTTTATAGTTAAGTTCCACAATTATGTGGGATAAATGAGGGGCTTAATTCCACAATAGCTACTAACAAATTATTTCAACAGGTGCAGAGGTTAACATTTCTACCTGCTATTTCTTGCAAACATAAACATCAGTGTATCTAATAAATAACAAAAAGGCACAATACCGTGACTGGAAAGATACACAGTGTGTCTTTGTCAATGGTCCAAGTCGGACCGAAAACGTGTCGTAGCTTTCTCTCTTTTATGTGCTGAGGGTTTTTTGTGTATCAGTGTTATCTTTCATAACATCTTCCTATGAGACCCAGAAGACATAGGGATTGATGATGGTCCTGGTGCTTGGTGTATATTGGGGTTAGGGTTATGGTGGGGCGCTGCAGGGAGGGGCAGAAAGTCCAACATTGGAATTGGCAAAAAGTTGCTGTAGGAGTCCCACCAGATCCAGGTAGTCAGGGATTGAAGCTAGGACATTGTTGAGGTGCTTGCGGGAAGTGGTTCTCTTTGTGTTTGTCTGTTTTTTAGAATCCAGAATTCGTGTGGTAGCAGATTTCCTAACTGGGCCATGGTCCCTGAACACATGCTCAACCGGAGCAAAATACTGCAAATTGCTTTTTTGGCCGCTGCATTTATTGTGTTATGACAAACTCATAACAACTGAAACATTGCGTGGGCCACTGACAAACATTTTTCATGGATATTTGGTCAGGTTGTACACCTGGTTCCAAAGTGATTTCATACCATGACTGATTATGATTTTGGCTTTTCGGTATTTCAAGGATTTTTTAGGTGGTTGCGGGGAACTGCAACTTTTGGAAATTTATATTCTTTAAGACCTTGAACTCAGAATTATTCTATGACTAACTTTCATCAATAAGTTCCTCAGGCAGTGCATTCTCTCAGAAAATTGTTGATTCTTGCCACAAAAACAGTACGTTGTGGCCTGGTAAAATGTCAGGTGCAATGGGGATGGGGTAAATACCCGATTGACTTAATTTCTCAAGAACATCATGCTCTCAGTAGTCTGCAGAGCTCATCTTCAGAAGGATAGTAGAAAGTACTGCATCAGAGTGAGTTGTGGAATATATCCATGGTGCAACAGTTGAGTTGATAACTACAAATACATGCAAGATTTACCTCTGGATTTTTTGATTGTCCTTGACACGAAATCTTACTCTTATGTTCGACATGATGCCCTGTAAGGTACATTGAAGCCCAGTAAGGTTACATGAGGGGCCCAGTAAGGTACAGATGATAAAAGATTTACTGGAAAAAGAACCTTCCTATGAGTCATTCTAAAATTTTCCTATTTCAGACTGACTTATGGATGGTCAGCACCTAAGGTAGCCTACCGTCATAGGCGTGTGGGAGACAGGGCCCCTAAGGTAGCCTACCTCGAAGGATGAGGGAGACAGGGCTCCTAAGGTTGCCTACTCTCGAGGAGTGAGGGAGACAGGGCTCTAAGGTCGCCTACCCTCGAGGTGTGAGGGAGACAGGGCCCAAGGCAAGTTCGACCCGAGTTTAAAATACGCACGGGCTATGGACAGTCACCATGCCTTGTTTCTAACTCGGCAGAGATGAGACGAAGTTGCCGAAAAAGAAGACAGGAAAGGCAAACTGTAGCAGTGTAAATAGTGTGTTTGTGTCTGGGTCTGTGGTAAATGTTGGGGGTGGACGAGGACGGAACTAACTAAGCTAGTCACCGCTAGGTCACTGAAGGGATGAGGATAATAATCTCTGCCAGACTGTTTTGTCCCTTACTCTTTCTCCTTTCTAAACAACTCTGCCAACCATTAAATCTTTCCATCTGTTGTAGAAATGCGAGGGGATGCCCCTTCCCCCCCACGAACTTTCCACTTTTATAATCTATCCCACACCATCCCTCCATCTCAAGAGAACAAATGACACTCAAACCTCTTCCTACCTTGGTTTCTGCCACTGCCTAAGCACTATCGCTGTTTTCCTCTTCCACTTCTTGCATCTCAATGGCCTCTTCACTCCTGTATACAGAAGACACAGACATATGTCGCTTTTATTAAAGAGACATAGCGGGAAGTAGTCCCGACAAACCGAAGTAGACTTCGACAAATCAGAAACATTAACGGGATTATTTTCCAAACCAGAACGCACGAATATACTGTACGATGCTCACGTTAGCTCCTGCAATACTGTACGTTGCTCACGTTAGCTCCAGCAATATACTGTACACGCTCACGTTAGCTACAACAATATAACTGTTACGGAAGCTCACGTTAGCTCCAGCAATTTACTGTTACGTCGCTCAGTTAAGCCTCCAACCAATATTACTGTACGATGCTCACGTTAGTCCAGCAATATACTGTCGATGCTCACGTTAGCTCCAAACAATATACTGTACGATGCTCACGTTAGACCCAGCAATATAAACTGTACGACGCTCACGTTAGCTCCAACAATATACTGGTGCGACGCTCACGTTAGCTCCAGAAATATACTGTACGACGCTCACGTTAGTCCAACAATATACTGTTGTACGACGCTCACGTTAGCTCCAACAATTTTACTGTACGACGGCTCACGCTAGCTCAACAATATACTGTACGCCGCTCTCGCTAGCTCAACAATAACTCACCGTAACCATCTACCCTCCACAACCTCCAACACACTCAACTCCTATGCATTTACTTTTAACATTATACACAAAATTATAGTAACGATTTTACCGCTACCACCGCGCATCTTCTCCCACACAGTCCATAGCGACACCTGCTTGCTAAATTGTGGTGGATTACCGGTAGCTTTCATTGTTATTCCTTTACAGTGGACCACAGAGGATCAATGGGGAAAAACAAGGAGAGCTTCAGTGTACCCTACATATATTTGTTTCCTGACATAGCCGGAATTAATTATCTCTGTGTGTGCACTTTTTACAATCACTCTCCCTTCTGCATGATGGGACATACAATTGGAAAAGCGCACTTTTCCTGATTTAAGATAATTCCAAATTCCCGCATTTCTTTTCTATTCCACCATGTGCAGAATGTATCTGTTTAAAAAGTGGTCCTCCATCTGTTCTATGTCTTCCCCTTAGGCCCCTGGCTTTAAACTAACATGTAATCTTGATTTCATCATTACGTTTTCACTGGGTGATTTTTTTTTTTTTAAGTCTAATTATTTACGCTGGGGGAGGGTAACGCGTACTGTGTAGTCTCGTGGAGTCATGCGCGAAGAGTCAAGTGACACCCGAATTCGACTGGACTGCCAAGTAGTGATCTCCACGAAAGTGACTCTTTTTAATTTTAATTGCCTTCCGCGTCTTACACTCGAATCTTCACTGCTCCCGGTGGCAATCTGGTTTCAATATATATTAGGAACTTTATAATGTGCAAACCTCTTTTCTCAGCGCTTTTCCTGATTCGTTCTTTCTTCAGATGAGTTGTTACAATTAGCAATAATGGTAGAATTACCAACAAAATGTTAAGTAATGGACGCAGATACAGTCGTTTTGACTTATAAAAAGGATTACGGACTGTGTAATGGTAACACAGTTATTATCACAGCGTTCTCATCACATTAGTGTGTTAACATCCAGTAACAGCTTTTCGCCAAGACTTTTTTCCCCCAAAGCTGTGGCGGGAATCGAGAACCAAACAGTGTATTAAAACCCGTAGTGAAGAATAGACCAGTTGCAGAATTTGCTTTTATTGGAAAAACGGATTTAGGTAATTTAAGGTGCCCCACTTAACTAAACAGGAGTAATACTGACATACGATAGCTGCAAGGAATCAGACAAAATACTTGACCAGAGCGTGACGGTGAATATAAAGTAAAGCTGGAGCACAACCTTAGGTCAGTTCAGATGACAGGAATGTTGACAAGTAAACAACTACAGCTGACCTGAGATGACCTGACCGATCTTAATCGAATGGTGATTGCTCCGTCTCTCCTCTAGGTTGACGGTTGTAATAACACACACACAACACACACACGTGCACACACAACACACACACACACTCAACACACACACACACACACACACACACACACACACACACACACAACAAGTGTATAATTGGACAACCAGCATGGTTCAGGGAGGGAAAACCTGTGTCACAAACCTATTAGAGTTTTATGACAAGGTGACAGACAGTAAGGACAAGAGAGAGAAGGGTGGGATCTACTGCATTTTTTTGGACTGCAAGAAGGCCTTCGACAAAGTTCCCTCACAGAGGTACTGCAAAAGCTAGACAGGATCAGACACACATAACCGGATAGGCACTGCATTGGATAAGAGGATTACTTTACAGGGAGGCAACAACGAGTCATGGTACGTGAAGAGGTGTCAAAGTGGGGCCCTGTTGACAAGCGGGGTTCCTCAGGGGTCAGTCCTAGGATCCTGTGCTGTTTTGGTATATGTGATTGACATAACGGAAGGGATGACTCAGAAATGTCTTTGTTTGCCAGGACGATGTGTAGTTAATGAGAAGAATTCAAATCGAATGAGGTTCAGGCCAGGACTACAAAGAGACCTGGACAGGCTAACAGCCCTGGTCCAGCAACTGGCTCCTTGAGTTTAACCCCGCCAAATGGGCAAGTCCATGACGATTGCGGGGAAGGGCAAAGAAGACGCAGACACAATATAGTTTTGATAGCCAAGTCTGCAAACCTCACTAAGAAAAAGATATGGGGGTGTGAGTATTTATAACACCGAGCAATCTCCTGAGGCGCCACATCAATTCAATAACTGCTGCAGCATACGGGCGCCTGGCCAAACCTTCGTGGATTGCGTTCCGTTACTCAGTAAGGGAGCTTTCAAGACTCTGTATACCAATTAGTCAGACCATTACTGGAGTATGCGTCAGCACCAGTTTGGAATCCACCACCTAGTCAAGCACGTCAAGAAATTAGAGAAAGTGCAAAGGTTTGCAAACAAGGACTAGTCCAAAGCTACGGGGATTGTTCCTACGAAGCCGGTTGAGGGAAATCGCCCTAATCGACTCTGGAGGCCAGGTGGGTCAGGGGAGACATGATAACGACATTATAAAATACTTGCGCGGAATAGACGAGGAGGACAAAAGACTGGATGCTAGAGTGGGACACAGTCACAAGAGGTCACAATTGGAGTTGTGACTGCTGATGAATCCAAAGGGATGTTATGGAAGTATTTCTTCAGTCATAGAGTAGTCAAGCCGTGGAATTGAATAGCCTAGAAAAGTGAAGTACTGGAGGCGGGAACCATACATAGTTTTAAGGCGAGGTATGATAAAGCTCATGGAGCAGGGAGAGAGAGGGACCTAACCAATAGCACTCAGTGAAGAGGCGGGGTCAGGAGCTGATCCGACCCCTGCAACCACAATTAGGTGAGAAACACACGCAGGGGCACAATAGGGACACGCGTGCGTGGGTCACAACATTAGGGGCCGTGAATAAAGGTGATTTTGAGGCTTCCCCGGGGGTTTACTGCAGGGGTCATTAAGTGTGGCCGGTTGTGAACAACCTTAAAAAGGGAATTTACAAGTTGCCTAAAGCCACACAAGTGTGGGAGGAGTAAATTTATAAGTCAAACTAGGTAAGAACATGTGCAACAGTTAGGGTATCTTAATCTAAATACAGTTGACCTATAGTTCCATTGTAAACACAATAAGAAATTTCGTCATTCATACCCGTTTTTAAGAGAGAAGAGAGATTTCGTTCGGATTTTACCCGGGGTTAGCCCCAGGATAACCCAAGAGTCAGTGCGTAAACCGGGACTGTTAACTTTTTCCATTGGGGTCCTTAATCTTGTCCCCCAGGATGCACCAACCAGTCGACTAACACCCAGGTACCTTTTTTGCTAGGTTGACGGGACAAACAGTTTGTAAGAAACGTGTCGAAATTTTTCCACCCGCCGGTTTTAATGCTCATGATGGATATAATTCTGGAATCAGAAAGAATTTCATTGTGAGACTATAATGATTTTTCAAGCCAAATACATTTTAATCGTAATTAATTTAATGATGTGCGGCAGTCGAAATTTTAATGATCGTCGGGAAATTATGCCAGAAAAGCTTCTTGATTTCGTAATGCAGTGGATGAACCCATTGTAATTGTTTACATCCTGTCTATCTGCAACCTTGCTGGGTTGGTAGTGCACTCAGTCCATGGTTCGATCCCCTGTACGGGTGGTAACATTAGGACGTGTTTCTTTAAGACACTTGTTGTCCCTGTTCACCTAGTTGTAAAATAGGTACCTGGGTGTTAGTCAACCGTTGTGGGTCACATTCTACCCGCAAAATTGGCCTAATTTGCCCGAAATGCTCTGCATAACAAGGGGCTTTCTAAATAGTAGTACGTTACTTGTGTCAGCTAGGCCTGTATACCTCGTATATGTACCATACCACGGGCGGGATTGAACCCGCGGTCAGAGTCTCAAAACTCCAGACCGTCATTACGATTTCGTGAGTCATGTTGTACATGTACTTCAAGAAATAAAGATTATTATTTGTAGCAGTTTTTGTTATTATTATTTATTATTATTATTATTTATTATTATTATTATTATTAATAAATAATTTAATAAAAAATAAAAATAATAATAAATAATAATATTATTATTATTATTAATTATTATTTTTATTATTATTATTATTATTATTATTATACTCAAATTATGAGTGCTTGGTACTACATTAAGGCAAAGGGTTTAAGTTACTGATCACAAATGTAGGTGCACTGTGTTCTTTGTTTGTAGTCCATTTCCTTCCAGGAAGTGTCCTGACGGTAAAGTACGGGCTCTTTATCTCAGGTAAGGAAGCTACTTCTCTCCTTACCGTAGATTAATCGACTACCTTCCATCCCCAAGAATCTGTGTTTCCACTGCAGCCTTAGTGTTCCCTCCTGATATAAATAATATTATATAACTTATACCTAGATTTCATTTCCTTGTAATAAGTTAAATAAGCCCCTTCCAATCGGCTTCAGAATTAAGAACCTGTGTCTGGTGCTCCCGTAGACGATCACGAATATTTCTGGAGTGTGTGTACTAGTTTTCAATTTTTTTGGCGAAAACGTTTCCTGAATAAAGATTCCCATATTTGCCTGCATAAGTGTCTCAATCTTCAGGCCCATACTGAGTATGCAGCACCTGTTTGGAAACCCGCACTTGATAAACCACGTCAGAAACTAGAGAAAAGTTACAAAGTTTGCGGACAAGGTTAGTTCAGAGCTTAAGGGAATGTCCTATGATGAAAGATTAAGGGGAAATCGGCCTGACGAACTGGAGGAAAGGAGGGTTAGGGGAGACATGATAACGACATAATAAAATACTGCGTGGAATAGGACAAGGTGGACAAAGACAGGATGTTCAGGGAGGGGGCACAGAACAACGAGGCCAAAATTGGAAGTTGAAGACTACAAATGAGTCAGACGAGATATTGATGAAGTATTTCTTCAGTCATAGAGTTGTAAGGCAGTGGAATAGCCCTAGAAAATGACGTATTCGTAGTGGAGGCAGGAAGGAACCATACACAGTTTTACGACGAGGTTGATTTAAGGCTCCTTGGAGCGGGGAGAGAGAGGGCCCAGTAGCAACCGGTGAAGAGGGCGGGGCCAGGGGCTAAGACTCGACCCCTGCAACCACAAATAGGTGAGTACAAATAGGGAGGTAAAAAACACACACACACACACACACCACACACACACACACACACACTCACACACACACACACACACACACCCACATCCACCACACACACCACGCACACAAACACCACACACACACACACACACACACACACACCGCGCCACCACACACACACAACCACACACCACACACACACACACACACACACACACACACACACACACACACCTCACACAATCACACCCCACACACACACCACACACACACACCACACACACACCAAACACACACACACTCACACACCACACACACACACACACACACACACACAACACACACACACACACACACACACACACATTTACCTGTGACCAGCGGGGTCCCACAGGGGTCAGCCAAGGACAGTGGCTGTTTCTGGTGTTTGTGTACGACATGCGGATAGGAATAAACTCCGAGGTCTCCCTGTTTGCAGATGACGTTGAAGTTGATGTAGAAGAATTCATTCGAACGAAGACAGGCAGAACTACAAAGGATCTGGACAGCCTGCAGACCTGCGTCCAGCAATTGGCTCCTGGAGTTCAGTCCAACCAAGTGCAAAGTCATTAAAGATGGGGAAAGGAAAAGAAGACCGCAGACGGAGTACAGTCTAGGGGGGCCAGAGACTACAAACCTCACTCCCAAGGAAAAAAGATCTTGGGTTGAGTATAACACCAGGCACATCTCCTGCAGCGCACATCTACCAAATAACTGCTGCAGAACATATGGGCGCTTGGCAAACTCAGAACAGATTCCGACATCTTTAATACGGAATCGTTCAGGACCCTGTCTACACCATGTACGTTAGGGCCCATATTGGAGATATGCGGTACCAGTTTGGAACCCACACTAGCAAGCATATATAAGAAACTAGAGAAAGTGCAAAGGTTTGCAACAAGACTAGTCCCAGAGCTAAGGGTCATGTCTACGAGAGAGGTTAAGGGAAATCAACCTGACGACACCTGGAGGAAGCGAGAGAAGGGGGGCATGATAACGGACTTAAAAAATTCGAGAGGGGAATTGACAAGGTGGACAAAAGACAGGATGTTTCCAGAGACTGGACACAGGCAACACGGGGGACACAGTTGGAAGAACTCTGAAGTCACAGCATGAAATCAAAGGGATGTTAGGAAGTATTTACTTCAGCCACGAGTAGTCAGGAAAGTGGAATAGTTTGGGAGGAAAAGCGATGTAGTGGAGGCAGGATCATACATAGCTTTTAAGCAGAGTAGATAAAGCTCATGGTTCAGGAGAGAGTGACCTAGTAGCGACCAGTGAAGAGGCGGGGCCAGGAGCTTGGACTCGACCCCTGCAACCTCAACTAGGTGGAGTACAACTAGGTGATTGCACATACACACACACTGGGGACCAGGAGGGTTAGGGGGAGACATAACGACATACAAATACTGCGTGGAATAGACAAGGGTGGCAGAGCAGGATGTTCCAAGGATGGTACACAGAATACAAGGGGTCACAATTGGAAGTTGAAGACCCAGATGAGTCAAAGGGATGTTAGAAGCATTTCTTTAGTCATAAAGTAGTCGGAAGGGGAATAGCCAAAGTGAGTAGTGGGGGCAGAACCATACATGCTAAAAAAGAGTATGATAAAGCTCATGGAGCGGGAAGAGAGGACCTAGAGCACTCAGTGAAAAGGTGGGGGCAGGAGCGGTCTCGACCCCTCAACCACAATTAGGTGAGACAGTTAGGGGAGTAACACGCAGGGGGGCAATAGGGACACCCGTGCGTGAGTCCCCCCAAAAATTTATGTCCTGAATATAGGTGATTTTAGGGACCTAAGGGTATGCGGGGTCATTAAATGGCCAGGTTTTTGACAATCCTTTTAAGAGGGTTTTCAAGTTGCCCCACCAAATTGGGGAAAAGACACAATGTGGGAAGCCACACAAGTGGGGAGAGCCACACAAGTGTGGGGAGAGCCACAACGTGTGGGAGAGCCACACAATGTGGGGAGGTCACAAAGTTTATAATCAATGGTAAGACACATGTACAACATTAGGGATCTTTATCTAAATCAGTTTACCTCTATTTTTATTGTAAACATAATAAGAGTATTTCGTCATTCATAGCGTCGTTATACCATATTGTGTTGCTCATAAAATGTTTTAATGCTCATGATGGATATAATTCTGGAATACAGAAAGAGAATTTCATTTTGGGGACTATAATGATTTCAAGCCAAATTACATTTTAATCGTAATTAAATTAATGATGTGCGGCGTCGAAATTTTAATGATCGTTGGAAATTATACCAGAAAAGCTTCTTGATTTCGTAATGCAGCGGATGAACCCATTGTAATTTGTTTACATCCTGTCTATCTCCAACCTTGCTGGGTTGGTACTGCACTCAGTCCATGGTTCACCCCCTGTACGGGTGAAAACCTTAGAAGTGTTTCTTGAAAACACTTGTCCCTCTTCACCTATTTTGTAAAAAGGAAACCTGGGTGTTAGTCAACCGTTGTGGGTCGCATTTACCGGCAAATTGGCCTAATTTGCCCGAAATGCTCTGCAAAAACAAGGGGCTTTCTAAATAGTGTACGTTACTTGTGTCAGTAGGCCAGTATCCCTTGTATTGTACCATCCCACGGGCGGGATTGAACCCGGGGTCAGAGAGTCTCAAAACTCCAGACCGTCAATACGATTTCGTGAGTATGTTGTATATGTGCTTCAAGAAATAAAGATTATTTTTATTATTTTATTATTATTATTTTTAATTATTATTGTTATTATTTTTAAATTTAACAAAAAAAGGCACAATACCGTGACTGGAACGATACACAAATAACCCGCAATAAAAGAGAAAAGCTTACGACGACGTTTGGGGTCCGACTTGGACCATTTACAAAGTCACACTAACCAGAAGTGGAGCAGGACGGCTATATATAGGCAGGAAGAGGTAGTAGTAGTAAATATAGTACAAGAATGGTATATAATACCGACAAGATGAAATTTTAAGACACATGCACAAGACCGGGGATCCCTATGTAGACGTTTCCCCATCCAGCCAGCCCCCTGGATGGCGAAAAAGTCCACAACAAAGACACCCAGACGCCGCACATGATGTAGTAGTAGTGGTAGTATAGTAGTAGTAGAAGAGGTAGTAGTAGTGGTTCTGGGGAATAAGGGGGACGAGCCAGTCAAATACAAAGGAAGGGAGCACTGCAAGAGAGCTAGGTGCCCACAGAGGAGAGCAAGCGCACAGAGGTCGTGAAAGGGGAAGTGGTGAAATAAATGAAGGAACAGAAACACGAGACGAAGAGAGAAAGACAACCCAGGGGAAAAAAAGGGAAAAGAGGAAAAGGGGAAGAGGGAGGGAGAAAAAGGGAAAAAAAAAAAGAAAAAAGAAAAAAGGGGAGTCAGGTTAAGTCACGGGTGTTCTGAAGTTTGGAGCATTTTACAATGTAGTGGGAGAGGAAAGGCATCTACAGGACGAGCCAGGGCTAAGATTCATAAAAGGGAAAGTTGTGTATTAGAGAGGATTCAACTAGACGGCGACTGATTCGAGTTTGGAAGTAGGGAAGACAGTTTTAGCAGAAGACCAGTCAATAGGATGGCTATGATCTCTGACTGACAGAAAAGAGCATTGTTAGTGTCGGCAAGCCTAACACTATTTTTGTGCTCCCTAAGTCTGTCAGAAAGAATCGACCAGTTTTCTCCGAATATTGAAGAGGACAGGAGGAGCAAAAATTTAGAGAACACCGGGAAAATATCTGTAGAGGGAGGAGAGGAAATGAACGAGATTATTTGGAAGAGTGTTAGTCTGGCGGAAGGTAAGCTTGATGTCTAAGGGACGGAGAGAATTGTTGAGATTAGAAAGACCGAAATGTAGGGAAGCAGAGGATAGAAGAGTTCCCAGGAGTAGAGGTTTGGGAGAGAAGAAATTACGTTTAGAAACGTGAGAGGGCAGAGTCTATGAAATGGGAAGGGTAGCCAAGACGGGAAAACAAATTATGAAGATGGAAATTTCTGCTGGAAGAAACTGAGGATCACAGATGCGGAGGGCACGGAGAAAGAGGGAGATAAGAACACTTTTCTTGACAGGGGAAGCATGATAGGGAAAATAGTGAATGTACATGCCACTGTGCATAGGTTTTCGGTAAACGGAAAAGGAAAAACCTGTATCTGAGCGGTGGACATGGACATCAAGGAAAGGAAGCAAGGAATTAGATTCCCCATTCAGCTTTAAACTTAATGGAAGGGGCAAGATTATTAAGAGCTTCAAGAAAAGGTTGGAAGAGACTGGAGTCGTGAGGCCACAGAGCAAAGATGTCATCCACATAGCGGAGCCAGAGTGAAGGTTGCACATCGAGTGTTGCGCATGTGTCTTAATTTCATCTTGTTGGTATTATATACCATTCTTGTCTACTACTACTACTACTACACCCCCACCTCTTCCTGCCTATATATAGCCGTCCTGCTCCACTTCTGGTTTGTGTGACTTTGTAAATGGTCTAAGTCGGACCGAAACGTCGTCGTAAGCTTCTCTCTTTTATGTGCGGTTATTTGTGTTATTATTATTATTATTATTATTTTTTATTATTATTATTTTTAAATTTTTTTTTTTATTATTATTATTATTATTATACTCAAATTAAAGAGTGCTTTTGTACTTTCATTAAGGCAAGGTTCAAGTTTTCTGATCACAAATGTGGTGCACTGTGTTCCTTGTTTTGTAGTCCATTTCCTTCCAGGGAAATGTCCTGACGGTAAAGTTTCGGGCTCTTGATCTCAGGTAAGGAAGCTACTTCTCTCTTTACCGTAGATTAATTCTGACTGCCTTCCATTTCCCCAAAAAATTGTACCACTGCAGCTTTAGTGTTTCCCCCCTGATATAAATAAGATTATGTACTTATACCCAATTTTTTTTCCTTTTAATAAGTTAAAACAGGCCCCTTCCAAACGGCTTCGAATTTAAAAACCTGTGTCTGGTGCTCTAGACGATCACAATATTTCTTGAGTGTGCATCAAATTTTCAATTTTTTTTTTTTTTTGAAAGAGAAAGAACGTTTTCTAGTTGAATATGATGGGTTGTCGCCGTGACTCATTTAACGTACTCCATGCAATTTTAAGAAGTATATTTGAAAGCTAGTCGTGTCAGTGCAAAACAATTATATTTAAAATTTTGGAAAAGTTGGATTTGTGGTTTAAGAGAAAATGCTCACTAGATTTGATTGAAACTTTTGATATTGTGTCTTAAACCCAGGGGAATACCATTGAAAAAATTATTTGTATATAGGGAACACAGTACTTTAAAAAAAAGCATTATTCACACACTCCCCATACATATACACAACAAACAAACACAACACAACCCGACAAGTAAGTTACACACTTAGGAACACACACTATAAAATTACCGAAAAACATGGATCCGAAATTTTAATGCATAAAAATAACACATTTGTAAGTATTATAATAACACACCCAAAAATACGAAACTTGTATTAACACATAATGCACAAAAATATACAGCAAGAGTGAAAAAAAAACAAAGTTATAAAAACAAAAACAAACATACTCCCCGGCACACAAATTTTATATTTTCGCATTAAGATTTATTACCACTCTTTTAATTTTCTGTAATACTGAAGAAAGGGAAGGGGGGGGTAAAATTAGGAATAAGGGGGAAACTTTCCCCATTTTCGCACAACCGGTTAACATACAGTTCAAAATTTATCACCACTCTACACTGTTCCTTTTGCATGTGCTGAAGAAGAGGGACGCTGGGTAAAATGTATGGAATATGGCGACTATTTTTGGGAGGATTTCGCATCAACTGAAAAATATCTAATTAGGTGTCCCCGAAGATGTATCTTTTTAGAGGTCTATTGATTTTTTTCTTCCTCCTTCTTCTCGATTTTATTTTGATCATATCTGGCAGCGCTGTATAACCCTTACAGGCTTAACGCTTATTTATGATAATAATAATAATTATTTCATCATAACTGTGAGCGCCTCATCCAATCGGGTTCAAATTTTCAATATTTGTGTACGATAACGAGGATCAAATTCTTTAACATGTTGATGCATAAAGTTTTCCAGTACCACATCCATCATCTTGGCTCTCCATGTATCGGGACCCCCATGTGGCTCCAGGTTTTCCCAATCAATCTCCATGTGGTTGAAATCGCTCATAACCAGTAACTTTGTTCTGCTCGAGTGAGCTCTTCTGACCACCTCAGCCAGTGTGTCCACCATCGCTCTGTTGTTCTCTTCATATTCCTCTCTTGGCCTCCTGCAGCTCTGTGGTGGGTTACACATCACTTATGTTCCCCAGACTGAATTGTACCTACTATTTAATCTGTGTGTATGTTTCTATGAGTATGTATGATTGTGTGTGTGTGTGTGTGTGTGTGTGTGTGTGTGTGTGTTGTGTGTGTGTGTATGTGTGTGTGTGTGGGTGCGTTCGCGCGTACTCACCTATTTGTGGCTGCAGGGGTCGAGTCACAGCTCCTGGCCCGGTCTTTTCACTGATTGCCACTAGGTCCTTTCTCCCCTGCTACATGAACTTTATCAAACCTCGTCTTAAAACCATGTATGGGTGAATATTTGCAATGCAGCCTGTAGCAGCCTGTAGCAGCCTGTAGACTGTCCAACTCGATGTGATGTCCCGGCGTATATCCACTTACTTTTCTTGTCGATATATAGCATAACCTATACACTGCATTTCTTTCACTGGTTATACATTTATTTCACTTTATTATCTTTCTTGAGTACACATTTGGCAACGTCGCCTGACACACTAGGCCTCCCACTCTGAATGCGCCAAAAGGTATCACTTTCTAGTTCACTTATGAACATTAAAATGGTATAAAATACCGACAGGTTGTTAGGTAAGACACATATGCAACAGTTAGGTATCTTTATTTCGAAACGTTTCGCCTTCACAGTAGGCTTCTTCAGTCGAGTACAGAAAAGCTGATAGAAGTAGAAGAGACTTGAAGACGATGTAATCAGTCTCAATCATCTTACACATCTCCTCCAGCCCTATCCTCATCCCGGCCACACCTTCCTTCTCCTACAAGAACGCTGACTGGGATGCCTTCAAACAACACACAGATAATACTAACCTCACCTATGACTACGACAACAAACCCATCTCTGACATTGACACTCAACTTGATCTCATTCAAGACACCATTACACAAGCAGCCAACACCGCAATACCAAAGAAAACACACCACACGTTATTCCTTCAAACCCTCAATCAGAACAAGAAGAGTAATTATCTGCTACCACAACCGCTTCCTCTACAACACACATGGATTTAATCAAGTCCGATTAGATCTCACTTACCTTAGAAACAACATTCTACACAGCCTTGACTAAGACCACAACAATCACTGGTCACAACTCATACAACAAGCAGACAAACAGCGTATTAAAAACATCAAAGCCTTCTGGAACTTTATCAATAAAATCAGAGGCACAACTCCCAACAAATTCAAACACATCACCCACAACGACACACACATGTCAGACCCGCAGGCTGCTACTAACGTCTTCAAACACACATTATATATATATATATATATATATATATATATATATATATATATATATATATATATATAATATATATATATATATTATATATTATATATATATATATATATATTTATACAAATTTCA
>NC_069405.1:5933150-5954470 GCF_026875155.1 Cherax quadricarinatus
TGTTAGATAGGGGAATGAAACATAGGTATTTGGGACCTGACGATCTGTTGGAGTGTGAGCACGGTAATATTTAGTGAAAGGATTCAGGGAAACCGGTTATTTTATATAACCTGACTTGAGTCTTGGAAATGGGAAGTACAATGACTGCACTCTAAAGGAGGGGTTTGAGATATGTATTGGCAGTTTGGAGGGATATATTGTGTATTTTTATACATATATACTTCTGTGCACCTCTGCAAAAACAGTGATTATGTGTGAGTGAGGTGAAAGTGTTGAATGATGATGAAAATATATTCTTTTTGGGGACTTTCTTTCTTTTTCGGTCATCTTGCCTCGGTGGGAGACGGCTGACTTGTTGAAAAAAAAATGATAACGACATATAAAATACTTAGAGGAATCAACAAGGTGGACAAAGACAGAATGTTCCAGAGATGGACACGGCAACAAAGGGTTGCAGTTGGAATCTAAAGATTCAGATGAATCACAGGGATGTTAGGAAGTATTTCTTCAGCCACAGAGTAGTCAAGAAGTGGAATAGTTTGGGAAGCGATGTAGTGGAGGCAGGATCCATACATAGCTTTAAGCAGAGGTACGATAAAGCTCATGGTTCAGGGAGAGTGACCTAGTAGCGACCAGTGAAGAGGCGGGGCCAGGAGCTTGGACTCGACCCCTGCAACCTCAACTAGGTGAGTACACACACACACACACACACTGGAGGACAGGAGGGTTAGGGGAGACATAACGACATACAAAATACTGCGTGGAATAGACTAGGTGGACAGAGACAGGATGTTCCAGAGATGGGACACAGAAACAAGGGGTCACAATTGGAAGTTGAAGACCCAGATGAATCAAAGGGATGGTAGGAAGCATTTCTTTAGTCATAAAGTAGTCAGGAATTGGAATAGCCTAGCAAGTGAGGTAGTGGAGGCAGGAACCATACATAGCTATAAGATGATGTATGATAAAGCTCATGGAACAGGGAGAGAGAGGACCTAGTAGCACTCAGTGAAGAGGTCAGGAGCTGAGTCTCGATCCCTGCAATCACAATTAGGTGAGTACACACGCAGGGGCACAATAGGGACACCGCGTGCGTGAGTCACAACATTTAGTGTCCGTGAATATAAGTGATTTTGAGGGCCACCCAAGGGTACTGCAAGGGTCATTAAGTGTGCCAGGTTGTGAACAATCCTTGAAGAGATTTACAAGTTGCCCAGAGCCACGCAAGTGTGGGGAGAGCCACAATTTTATAAGTCAACTAGGTAAGACACATGTGCAACAGTTAGGTATCTTTATCTAAATACAGTTGACCTATATGTTTCATTGTAAACATAATAAGAGTATTTCGTCATTAATAGCGTCGTTATATCCATATTGCGTTGCTCATAAAATGTTTTAATGCTCATGATGGATATAATTCTGGAATACAGAAAGAGAATTTCATTTTGAGACTATAATGATTTCAAGCCAAATTACATTTTAATCGTAATTAAATTAATGATGTGCGGCAGTCGAAATTTTAATGATCGTTGGGAAATTATGCCGGAAAAGCTTCTTGATTTCTTAATGCAGCGGATGAACCCATTGTAATTGTTTACATCCTGTCTATCACCAACCTTGCTGGGTTGGTAGTGCACTCAGTCCATGGTTCTGATCCCCTGTACGGGTGGTAACATTAGGACGTGTTTCTTGAGGACACTTGTTGTCCCTGTTCACCTAGTTGTAAAATAGGTACCTGGGTGTTAGTCAACCGTTGTGGGTCGCATTCTGCCGGCAAAATTGGCCTAATTTGCCCGAAATGTTCTGCATAACAAGGGGCTTTCTAAATAGTAGTACGTTACTTGTGTCAGCTAGGCCTGTATACCTCGTATATGTACCATACCACGGGCGGGATTGAACCCGCGGTCAGAGAGTCTCAAAACTCCAGACCGTCATTACGATTTCGTGAGTCATGTTGCATATGTGCTTCAAGAAATAAAGATTATTATTATTATTATTATTATTGTTATTATTATTAATAACAAAAAAGGCACAATACCGTGACTGGAAGGATACACAAATAACCCGCACATAAAAGAGAGAAGCTTACGACGACGTTTCGGTCCGACTTGGACCATTTACAAAGTCACACTAACCAGAAGTGGAGCAGGACGGCTATATATAGGCAGGAAGAGGTGGTAGTAGTAGTAGTACAAGAATGGTATATAATACCGACAAGATGAAATTAAGACACATGCGCAACACCCGGGCATCCCTATCGTAGACGTTTCGCCATCCAGCCAGCCACTGGATGGCGAAACGTTCACAATAAAGACACCCAGACGCCGCACATGTGTCTTAATTTCATCAGTAGTAGTAGTAGAAGAGGTAGTAGTAGTGGTAGTGGGGAATAAGGAGGACGAGCCAGTCAAATACAAAGGAAGGGGAGCACTGCAAGAGAGCTAGGTGCCCACAGAGGGAGAGCAAGCGCACAGAGGTGCGTGAAAGGGGAAGTGGTGAAATAAATGAAGGAACAGAAACACGAGACAGAAGAGAGAAAGACAACCCAGAGGAGAAAAAGGAAAGAGGAAAGGGGACGAGGGAGAAGAAGAAAAAGAAAAAGAAAAAAGAAAAAATGAGGAGTCAGGTTAAGTCACGGGTGTTCTGAAGTTTGGAGCATTTTACAATGTAGTGGGAGAGGAAGGCATCTACAGAGACGAGGCCAGGGCTAAGATTCATACATGGAAAGTTGTGTATTAGAGAGGATTCAACTAGACGGCGACTGTTCGAGTTGGAAGTAGGGAAGACAGTTTTAGCAGAAGACCAGTCAATAGGATGGCTATGATCTCTGACATGACAGAAAAGAGCATTGTTAGTGTCGGCAAGCCTAACACTATTTTTGTGCTCCCTAAGTCTGTCAGAAAGAGATCGACCAGTTTCTCCAAAGTATTGAAGAGGACAGGAGGAGCAAGAAATAGAGTAGACACCAGGAATATCTGTAGAGGGAGGAGAGGTATGAACGAGATTAGTGAGAAGAGTGTTAGTCTGGCGGAAGGTAAGCTTGATGTCTAAGGGACGGAGAGAATTGTTGAGATTAGAAAGACCGGAAATGTAGGGAAGGCAGAGGATAGAAGAGTTCCCATGAGTAGAGAGTTTGGGAGAGAAGAAATTACGTTTAGCACGTGAGAGGGCAGAGTCTATGAAATGGGAAGGGTAGCCAAGACGGGAAAACGAATTATGAAGAGTGGAAATTTCTGCTGGAAGAAACTGAGGATCACAGATGCGGAGGGCACGGAGAAAGAGGGAGATAAGAACACTTTTCTTGACAGAGGAAGCATGATAGGAAAAGTAGTGAATGTACATGCCACTGTGCATAGGTTTTCGGTAAACGGAAAAGGAAAAACCTGTATCTGAGCTGTGGACATGGACATCAAGGAAAGGAAGCAAGGAATTAGATTCCCATTCAGCTTTAAACTTAATGCAAGGGACAAGATTATTAAGAGCTTCAATAAAAGGTTGGAAGAGACTGGAGTCATGAGGCCACAGAGCAAAGATGTCATCCACATAGTGGAGCCAGAGTGAAGGTTGCACATCGAGTGTTGCGCATGTGTCTTAATTTCATCTTGTCGGTATTATATACCATTCTTGTACTACTACTACTACTACTACTACTACCACCACCTCTTCCTGCCTATATATAGCCGTCCTGCTCCACTTCTGGTTTGTGTGACTTTGTAAATGGTCTAAGTCGGACCGACACGTCGTCGTAAGCTTCTCTCTTTTATGTGCGGGTTATTTGTGTTATTATTATTATTATTATTATTATTATTATTATTATTATTATTATTATTATTATTATTATTATTATTATTATTATTATTATTATTATTATATGAGTGCTTGTGTACTGACATTAAGGCAAGGTTCAAGTTACTGATCACAAATGTGGGTGCACTGTGTTTCTTGTTTTGTAGTCCATTTCCTTCCAGGAAGTGTCCTGACTGTATGTACGGGCTCTTGATCTCAGGTAAGGAAGCTACTTCTGTCTTACCGTAGATTAATTCTGACTGCCTTCCAATCCCCAAGAAACTGTGTACCACTGCAGCTTTAGTGTTCGCTCCTGATATAAATAATATTATATAACTTATACCTAGATTTCATTTCCTTGTAATAAGTTGACTAAGCCTCTTCCAGTCGGCTTCAGAATTTAAAAACCTGTGTCTAGTGCTCAGTAGACGATAACGAATATTTCTGGAGTGTCAGTACTAGTTTTCAAGTTTTTTTTTTTTCGAATGAGAAAGAACGTTTTCTAGTTGAATGTGATGAGGTTGTCGCCTGTGAACGTCATTAATCGTTACTCTGATGCAACTTTTAAGAAGTATGATGCTCTGAAAGTCTAGTCTGTGTCAGTGCAAGAACAATTATAGTTAAAATTTGGAAACGTTGGATTTCGTGGTTTAAGAGAAGAATGTCTCACTAGATCGGATTGAAACTTTTGATATTAGTGTCTTACCTAGAGGGAGATACCACTGAATAATTATCTCATATATAGGTAACACAGTACTTAAATAAAAGCATATATTCACACACTCTCCATACATATACACAAGCAAACATACACAAGTACATACCCATGCACAAGTAAGTATACACACTTATGGATACACACACGTATATATATTCACACGAACACATAGGAACACGAATATATTCACATGCATAAAATATATACACATTTGCAAGTATATATAATAACACACCAATAAGTACGAAACTTGTATTAATATACATATATGCACAAAAATATACATGCAAGAGTGCAAAAGAATAATACGTATATACAGACATATACATACTCCCAGGCACACAAATTTTTATATTCGTCGCATTAGAGATTTATTACCACTCTTCAATTTTCTTGTATATACTGAAGAAGAGAAGGCGGGGTAAAATGTATGGAATAAAGGGAAGCTTTCCGGATTTCGCAGCAACCGGTTAACATTCAGTTCAAAATTTATCATCACTCTACACTGTTCCTTTTGCATGTACTGAAGAAGAGTGACGCTGGGTAAAATGTATGGAATATGGCGACTATTTTGGGGAGGATTTCGCATCAACTGAAAAATATCAAATTAGGTGTCCCCGAAGATGTATCTTTTTAGAGGTTGATTGATTTTTTTCTTCCTCCTCCTTCTCGATTTTATTTTGATCATATCTGGCAGCGCTGTATAACCCTTACAGGCTTAACGCTTATTTATGATAATAATAATAATAATTATTTCATCATAACTGTGAGCGCCTCATCCAATCGGGTTCAAATTTTCAATATTTGTGTACGATAACGAGGATCAAATTCTTTAACATGTTGATGCATAAGGTTTTCCAGTAGCATATCCATCATCTTGGCTCTCCGTGTATCGGGACCCCCATGTGGCTCCAGGTTTTCCCAATCAATTTCCCTGTGGTTGAAATCGCTCATAACCAGTAACTTTGCTCTGCTCGAGTGAGCTCTTCTGACCACCTCAGCCAGTGTGTCCACCATCGCTCTGTTGTTCTCTTCATATTCCTCTCTTGACCTCCTGCAGCTCTGTGGCGGGTTACACATCACTTGTACCTACTATTTAATCTGTGTGTATGTTTCTATGTGTATGTATGAGTGTGTGTGTGTGTGTGTGTGTGTGTGTGTGTGTGTGTGTGTGTGTGTGCGCTCGCGCTTACTCACCTATTTGTGGCTGCAGGGGTCGAGTCACAGTTCCTGGCCCGGTCTTTTCACTGATTGCTACTAGGTCCTCTCTCCCCTGCTACATGAACTTTATCAAACCTCGTCTTAAAACCATGTATGGGTGAATATTTGCAATGCAGCCTGTTGCAGCCTGTAGCAGCCTGTAGCAGCCTGTAGACTGTCCAACTCGATGTGATGTCCTGGCGTATATCCACTTACTTTTCTTGTCGATATATAGCATAACCTATACACTGCATTTCTTTCACTGGTCATACATTTATTTCACTTTATTATCTTTCTTGAGTACACATTTGGCACCGTCGCCTGACACACTAGGCCTCCCACTCTGAATGCGCCACCATGTATCACTTTCTAGTTCACTTAGAACTTAAAAGGGTATAAAAATACCGACAGGTTGTAGGTAAGACACATATGCAACGTTAGGTATCTTTATTTCGAAATTTTTCGCCTACACATAGGTTCTTCAGAGAGTACAGAAAGCTGATAGAATAGAAGAATTTGAAGACGTGTAATCAGTCTCATCATCTTGCACATCCCCTCCACCCCCTACCCTCATCCGCCCACCCTTCCTTTTCCCCTACAAGAACGCTGACTGGGATGCCTTCAAAAACATACGATAATACTAACCTCCCCTAACTACGACAAAAAAACCCTTCTCTGACTTACATCAACTTGATCTCATTCAAGACCCATTACAAAAGCACCCAAAACACCGAAATCCCAAAAAAACACCCCAACGTTATTCCTTCAAACCCCAAAATCAGAACAAGAAGGTAAATTTCTGCTACCACAACCGCTTCCCCTACAAAAACACTGGATTTAACAAGTCTGATTAGATTCATTTACCCTTTGAAACAAAAATTCTACACAGCCCCGACTAAAACCAAACAATCACTGGTCACAAAAACATACAACAAGCAACAAACAGGTATTAAAAACATCAAGACTTCTGGAACTTTATCAAAAAAATCAAGGCACAACTCCCAACAAATTCAAAAACATCACCCCAACGACACACATGTCAGACCCGCGGCTGCATAAATCTTCGACATTATATTATATATAATATTTAATTATAATATATATTATTTATTATAAAAAAATATATATTATATATAATATATAAATATATATATATATTTATTAAATATTATTAAAAAAATATATTATATTTATATATATATATATGTTATATATACAATTCAACAAGTCGGCCCTCCACCCAGGGGGGTGACCCAAAAAGAAAGAAATCCCAAAAAAGAAAATTAATATTCAATACTTTCCCTCTTCACACATAATCCTGTTTTTGCAGAAGGCCCAAAATACAAAGTTTAAAGCATGTACGTATAAAGATAAAATATACCCTCCAAATGAAATATCCCGAACTCCTCCTTTAGAGTGCGGGGGCATTGTATTCCCCTTTCCAGGATCAAGGGCTATATAAAAAAAACCTTTTTCCCTTAAATCCCTTCATAAAATTACCCTGTCCCTTTCCAAAGCTCTTTAAGGCCCCAAATTCATTGTCTCATTCATCCTTTTAAACACGCTCGCGCACGCTTGCTGGAAGTCCAAGCCCCTCGTCCACAAAACCTTCTTTCCCCTCCCCCCAACCTTTTCGAGGAACCCCTACCCGCCTTTTCCCCTACAGATTTTTAAAATTCCAGTCTTCTACTTTGATGATTCTCTCTAAATGACCAAACCACTCAAACAACCCCCTCTTCTGACCCTCTGACTATTTTTTTATTAACCCCACACCTCCTTTTTCCCCAACTATGAATTTCTGCATAAATTTACACCAAATTGCCCTTAGAAGGACATCCCCATGCCCCAACGTCTCCTCGCTGCAGCATTTACCCCCAAAGCTTACATCCATAAAAGAGGTTTTGGACCACTATACTTTTATAATTCCCCTTCTTTGCCTCCATAGAAACGTTTTTTGCTCCACATATACCTCAACGCACCATTTACCTTTTTTCCTTCATCAATTTTTGTTTAACCTCCCCTCATAAATCCATCCACGACACGTCAACCCCCAAATTTTTTAAAACTTTCATTTCTTTCATACTCCCCCCCAATTTATATCAGTTTTTTTTACTAAATATTTCTCCCCTCATCCCCTTACTCTTTTCTTGTTAAATTTCAACTTTCTCCCCTTTAACACACACTTCCCAAACTCGCCATTAACCTTTGAACTTTTCTTTAGAATCTCCCAAAAGCACAGTATTGTAAGAAAAAAGTAACGTGTAAATTTCCCTTTTTAAATTTGTATATTGATTCCCCAAAATTTAAATCCCGAAGGGGGTATTGCAATTTGAAAAGGGAGTCGAATCTATTCTGCTTTGGCCCACCTCATGGTGGGCCAAAGGAGACCCGCTCTAGTCCACAGGACCACGCTTTCTCAAAAGGGACGCACCAGCCAAGCTAGGTGTTGTACTCTTTATCCGTAACATACTTTGGTGTGAATCCTCTGAGGTAATTTATTCTACCCCTTTTTGGGGTGTCGAGCGCATTTTTTTTATTGTCCCACGAACGAGTGGTTTTTATAAATAACCACATTCTATATTATCGTGGGTACAAAATAATAAGATTGCTGTGGGCTGTACCCCAAACGGGGAGTAAAAATGAAATTAGCTAAAAGGGTCCCCGTCACCGTTGTTTCGGATGACGAGTACAACCCCTAGCTTGGGGCTGGAATTTCTTGAGAATTGTGCGGCCGTTGACTGAGCATCCTGTGTCTTTCGTCCCCAGAGGCGGCCCAAAGCAGCAGGGGTTCGATCCTTGGCAAAATCGCAGGTTGTTATATACTTTTTGCATCGCCGTTTCCCACCGAGGCAGGTTGATCCGAAAAAGAAGAAAACACTTTCATCATACTCATCCCCCACTGTTTGCCTGAGACGTGCCAATACTAGAGTTCGAAAACTTAAGCTTTTCTCCCCCTCTTTTCGAATGCAGGACTGTACTTCCTCCTCCAGGATTTAATTTGGGTAACCGATTTCCCTGAATGTTTCATAATGTTGTTTTTGCTCACACCCCAACGCCGTAAAGTTAGAAAAAATATTTTCTCCACTCGTCCTACCCAATAGCCTCTGTATAAAAACCTTTTTACCCCCCCCCCCAATCTTTCTTAGGAGAACTCCTACCCCCCCTTCCTTCATCCTTTGGCAGTTTCCCTTATCATTTAATTGTAAAAGTTTTTCCCCAGCAGTTACGTTTGTCCTTGTGCCCCTTCTTTCAAAAATACGATGGAAATAATCTGGTTCTTTGTTTCGTTTGCATCTAGTTCAGAAATTTCTTACTTTTTTCCCCTTCGGTGTATTTGCCCATATTCTTGATGTTTTCTTTATCTTTAATTTTGGGTTTATATCCCTATTTTTTCCCGGAACAAATTTAAAATTTTTTTTATCGTTTTGGGCAGATTTTTTTTCTTTTCATCTTTCCTTCCTTATTATTTAGTTTATTCTTTGGGGGTTTTTACTACGTTATTTTCAGTGACTCTGTAGCAAATATGGTTACTATTGATTCGATGCTGGTCATTTTTTATTTAGCCCAGTACTTTTTTATCAATTTGTTCTAGATTTTGGTTTGTTTTGGTTTCCCCTTTTTTTCCCCTGTTTTTTGTTTTTTAATTTTCCCCCTACTGTTAATTCCTTATCCACCCTTCGTTTTTTAGAGCTGTGTAGAGAATTGTGATCTTTGAAAGTGGATGCAGCGAATTATCACTCCCAGGCCCTTTTCACTTTAGCTGCTGCTCTTTTGTGTGGTTAGAGTTTGTTTTATGGTTCTGCACTTCTAAGTGAATTATGTACCTCTTTTCCTTGCCGTTACTTCTTCTGCTCCGGTTTTTTTTACCTTGTTTAAACCTTAGCGTTGTCCCCAACAAGTGGTTTAAAAAGACACACGAGAAGCAAGAGGACATTTGTTTTAAAAGAGCATTTCGGTGGTGGACCTGATCACAGGGTCTTGGAAATGATCAAGGAGCCGGGGTCGAAATTTGTCTAATATGTCCCGGGTTTTACTTGTTCACGTGTCTTTTTAATCCAATTTAAAATTCTTCTTCCCTCCTTTCTTTTACAGCTACGTTTCTCCTGTCGCTTATTTCCTTCCGTTATTACACTTATTCTGGAATCCCTCATTCTTTAATCTCTTTTGAGTTGACTTCTCCCTTTCCTTCCCCTTTCCCAATATTTCCGTCCTGTTTTACTTCCAAAAAAATTTCGAAATCTTTGTGTAGTACGGGCATCGGGGAACCTCTCATACTCGTTTTTCCAAAACGAGATTCTGTTTTTTCTTTTGTGTGTGTGTGTGTGCGTGTGTGTCAAAACCGAAATAAAAATTACACAGTTGTAAAAAATTTCTTGGATTTCGGGGCAGGGTCATGGATGTTTCCTGGTTCACCCCCCGAAACCCTAAACAAGTTAATATTTTTAATAATGTTTTTATTTCATAAACATATTTGGAGAAAAGAACTTACTTTAGTTTCTTGTGGTGAACTGAAAAAATTTGTAAAAAATTCCCGTTTCTGGGGTAGTTGGTGATGCTTTTAACTTTTCCCCAGTTGTGTTTAGTGACTTTAGGAAAAACTTTTTGAAGTCACACTGCCATTGTAGGTAGGGAACGGGCATGTAAACATTGCCGCAGTTCGATAACCGAAAAAACAATGAAAATTTTTAAAATGGTGATTTTTATTTTTTTTCACTGACTTTAAACCCTGTTTTCTTATTCTGACGGAAGGAACCTTTTTAAACACTTCAATCGGGGGGTAAAACCGTTTGTAAACCTTCAATGGGGCTACCCCGTTGTAAAAACTTAACCGAGGGTTAAAACCCGTTGTAAACACTTAAATCGAGGGCTACAACCGTTGTAAACACTTCAATCGGGGCTCAACCTTTTTGGGTAAAACACTTCAATCGGGGGTAAAAACCGTTTTTAAACATTCAATCGGGGGGCTAAAACCGTTGTAAACACTTCAATCGAGGGCTACAACCGTTGTAAACATTCAACTCGAGGGCTACCCGTTTTTAAACACTTAAAATCGAGGTACAACCTTTGTAAACACTTCAACTCGAGGGCTACAACCGTTGAAAACACTTCAACTCGGGGCTACAACCGTTGGTAAACACTTCAATCGAGGGTCGGGTGGAAACCCTTTGACATTTTCCCAGTCTGAAAATTTAACAAGTAGAGGTTTTCCCATACTAAATTTTACGCACGGTTGTTAAAGCTGTCTGAGGGAAATTTATTAACCCACAGTTGAGATCTTGCGCTTGTTGACATAATATCAACCCCTTCTGCAGCAAAAATAGGTGTTTCCCCACGATAATTTTGTAGATTAGGTTAGGCTAAATTAGTTTGATTATTATAAAAGTCATCTTTAAGCTTACAAGTTAAAAAAAAAAAAAAATGCAAATAAAATTTAATAAATAAAATAAAAGGCGGGACGTTTTGGGACTAAAAAATATTGGGACCGCGTGCACCCCAGTCACAAACTATGTGAACCACAGTAAAAGTGAATGTTTTGTATTATTATCAAAATTTGTGAAAAACTCAAGTTATTTTTGAACGAGACCGATTCTTCACTTTACTAATTATTCATGTAAAGCATTCGCATTTTTTTGAATTTTTAAAGCTTTCTTGTACCGAAAAGATAAACATTTCAATCACTCCTTCCTTGTCTGTATTTTCATTAGTGCGTCGACAAAACAATTTTAAACTATGCCTCTCCCTACTGGAGAGTGTTGTCGCATACTGGAGAGTGTTGTGCCTATGGAGAGTGTTTGGGCGCAACTGGAGAGTGTTGTCGCCTACTGGAGAGTTTGCACTTGGGTGGTTGTCGCATACTGGAGGTTGTCGTCTTTCCCAGGGCCGTGTGTCCCCGGGTCCTCTGTGTCCTCTCAATATTCTCCCTTTTTCCCCCTTCCCCAAGGGTTTTCTCCCCAACCAGTATCCTCGTCTTTTTCCCCGGTCCGTGTGTCCAGGAGTCCTGTGTCCCTGATATTTCCCCTTTCCCCCCTTCCCCAAGGTTTGCCTCCCCAACCAGTTCCTGTCTTTCCAGGCCCTTGTCCAGGAGTCCATCTGTGTCCCCCCGATATTCTCCCTTCCCCCCTTCCCCAAAGGGTTTTCTCCCCCAAACCCGTATCCCGTCTTTCCCAGGTCCGGGTAGAGGATCATCGTGTCCCCCCAATATTTCTCCCTTCCCCTTCCCAAGGGTTTTCCCCCCAACCAGTTCCTATCTTTCCGGTCCGGTGTCCTGGAGCCATCTTGTCCCTCAGATATTTCCCTTCCCCTTCCCCAAAGGGTTTTCCTCCCCAAAACCCTTTTCCTCGCTTTCCAGGTCCGTGTGTCCAGGAGTCTCTGTGTCCCCTCGATATTTCCCTTCCCCCCTTCCCCCAAAGGGTTTTCCTCCCCAACCAGTTCCCCGTCGTTCCCAGGCCCGTGTCCCGGAGTTCATCTGTGTCCCCCAGTATTCTCCCTTCCCCACTTTCCCAAAGGTTTTGCCTCCCCCCCCAGTATCCTCGCTTTCCAGGTCCAGTGTCGGGTCCCTTGTGTCCCCCCGATATTTTTCCCTTCCCCCCTTTCCCAAGGTTTGTCCCCAACCAGTACCCGTCTTTCCCCGGTCCTTGTCCCGGGGTCCCTCTGTGTCCTGATATTTTCCCTTCCCCCCTTTCCAAGGGTTTTCCTCCCCAACCGTATCCTCGTCTTTCCAGGGCCATGTGTCCCGGGTCCATCTGTGTTCCCCCAGAAAATTTCCCCTTTCCCCCCTTTCCCAGGTTTGCCTCCCAACCCGTATTCATTTTTCCCCGGCCGGTGTCCAGGATTCCCTCTGTGTCCCTCAGATATTTTCCCTTCCCCCCTTTCCCAAAGGGTTTTTCCTCCCCAACCGTATCCTTGTCTTTCCCCGGTCCCTGTGTCCAGGAGTCCCTTGTGTCCTTTAGATATTTCCTTCCCCATTTCCCAAAGGTTTTCCTCCCCAACCAGTATCCTCGTCTTTCCAGGTCATGTGTCCCTTTCCCCCCTTCCCAAGGTTTGCCTATCAACCGTACCCTCGTCTTTCCCGGGCCATGTGTCCAGGAGTCCATCTGTCCGCCTTCAGTATTCCCCTTCCCCACTTGCCCCAAAGGGTTTGCCTCTAACCAGATCTGTTTTTTCCCGGTCCCCTGTGTCCCGGAGCCTCTGTCCCCCTTTCAGATATTCTCCCCTTCCCCCCTTCCCCAAGGTTTGCCTAAACAACAGTATCCTCGTTTTCCCCAAATCCTGTGTCCCGGAGTCTCTGTCCCCCCAGATTTCTCCCTTCCCCCTTTCCCCAGGTTTGCCCCATCAAACCGTATCCCGTCTTTCCCCGGTCCATGTGTCCCGGGTCCATCTGTCCGCCTTCGAATTCTCCTTTCCCCACTTCCCCAAGGTATCCTTGCCTTTCCGGGGCCTGTGTCCCGGGAAACTATCCCTGGGCCCCCGGATGTCTCACCTTCCCCCTTCACTTTGGATATCTTCCGTTCAGCCTTCCCCGTTATGTATCCCCAAGTCAGCTCAGCCCCCTCAGTATTGCTAGAAGAGAAGAGGCCCTTTTTTAGCTGGTCTACGGTAGAGACTGTCAGGTGGGTGGAATTACGGAGGTGAAAAAGTAAACTACGTCCAGTAATTCACCCCCAAGACGCCTGGAAAGTGGGGCAGCGCCAGCCAAAACTACGCGTTCCCCCACCCAAGGGGGTTGGCCACTTAGTGGAAAATTTTGGGGGGGTTTTTTTATGTTACCAATTCATCAACTTAAAAATTAAATTTCTTTTTTGTATTAAAAAGCAGCTTAAGTGATTTGTAATGTTTTTTGTGTTTTTGATTGGGTGTTGGTGTTTAATGTGTCTGTCCACCTCCACCCCAAAATGTAAAAAGTTTTTAAAATTCGTAATTTTATTTGGGTTTTTTGTCTTATGTATTTGCTAAACGATCGACAAGTGCCGCGCACAAAGTTGATAAATCACTTTATTGACTTTTTGGGGTTATCCGGGTAATTTACATATTCGCTAATATACATGAAAATTTGTAACTGTTTTTTTCATGTACTTGTACCTAAATAAACTTCTTAACTTACACTTCACTGTTTTTACATATTTTTCGCATTTCCGTAAAAAAAGCCCTTTTGGGTTCCCGTCATTTTATGTACTCACAAAACTTGCACATGAGCACACACACACCCCAAAACACACACACACCCCACCACACCCCCCACAACACACACACACAAAACAAACCACCACACACACACACACCACACACACACCACACAACAACCACAAAAACACACCCCCAAAAAAACACATTAGGGGCAGCGAGGCGCAGTCCGTCGTCGGTGCTCCGGGAATTTAAGTGTTTTTGAGGGCACCTAAGTGTTCTGCAAGGGGTTTTAAGTGTGTAGGGTAGTGAACAATCTGAAGTGTTTTTTTTAATTGCCCCGGCCCAAAGTGTGGGGGAGAGCACAATTTTGTAAAATGATCTGGAAAAAAAACGTTGTGGGCGAGTGGGAGGCGTGTGTAAGGCGGCGTTGCCAAGTGCACCCAAGAAAGTAATAAAATGAAACAATCGTTTGGGACCAGGAAAGAAATACAGTGAAAGGGTAATTATTAAGAGAAGAAATTGAGGGGATCTACGCCAGGACGTAATCGGTGGATCTAGCCCGGAGTACATCGACCCGGAGACCTACAGTGCTAAGCTGCACTCAAAGTACTGTATCACCTAGAGTGGTTTTTTGGGTTGGGGTTCAGGTTAATTTAACCGCCCAAACTGAAAGGAATGGTCTAACTCTCTAGCAGTAAAAGAAAAGGGACTCAAGTATTCAAAAAAGGGTTTGCAAATGGTAATCCATTGAACAGGCGATTAAAACAATAAGCAGGTTTGAGCATAAGCAGCACTGTAAGGGTGGGGAGTAGGTCACAAAGGTTTCAAACACAATGAAATCTTACATTCACTCCAAGCACAAGCCACCCACTTTCAGGAAAAACCCCCTAATAAACCCCAAAAATAATTTGACACATAATTACACCCACACACACCAAAACACACGAACAACACACACACACCACACCACCATATACACACTACACAAACCACCACACCACAACCCCCCCACACACACCACACACAGCAGAGGTTTGATAAAGTCCGGCTCAGGGAGAATGACCGTAGCGATCAGTGAAGAGGCGGGGCCAGGAGCTCGGACTCGACCCCCACAACCTCAACTAGGTGAGTACAACTAGGTGAGTACACACACACACACACACACTCATTCACACACACATACACACACACACATACACACACACACACACACACACACACACACACACACACACACACACACCACACACACACACACACACAAACTGTAAGTAAGTGCCGGTAAATCCCAGGAGGTTGGGGGTCAGGTCACAAGAAGGTGTGGCAGCCAAGGACCACTGAGACTTACCTTAAACGCACAAGCCACCTACCTTTCAGTACATAATAAACCCACACATAATTCCACACACAACTACACACAAAATTACACACACACACACACACACCACACACACACACACACACACACACACACACACACACACACACACACACAACACAACACACACACACACAACTTGGACCCACATGGGGGCCAAGATAACATGGAGGGCTAGATGATGGAGGTGGTACTGGAGAACTTCATGTACCAACACGTAAGGGACACTACAAGAGAGAGAGGAGAGGATGAACAGCAAGGCTGGACTTAGTATTCACCTTCAGTAGTGCAGATATCGAGGACATCACATATGAAAGACCCCTTGGGGCCAGTGAACCATGTGGTTTTAAGCTTCGAATACACAGTGGAGCTACAAGTGGAGGGGAGAAGCAGGAAGGCCAGGACGAATGAAGCCAAACTACAAGAAAGGGGACTACACAGGAATGAGGAACTACCTGAACGGGGTTCAGTGGGACAGAGAACTGGCAGGGAAGCCAGTTAATGAGAATGATGGAATATGTAGCAACAAAATGCAAGGAGGCTGAGGAGAGGTTTTGTACCCAAGGGTAACAGGAGTAAATGAAAAAGCCAGGATGAGCCCATGGTTTACCCAAAGGTGCAGGGAGGCAAAAACCAAGTGTGCTAGGGAATGGAAGAAATATAGAAGGCAAAGGACCCAGGAGAATAAGGAGAACAGTCGTAGAGCCAGAAACGAATATGCACAGATAAGAAGGGAGGCCCAAAGACAATATGAAAATGACATAGCAGCGAAAGCCAAATCTGACCCGAAACTGTTGTACAGCCACATCAGGAGGAAAACAACAGTCAAGGACCAGGTAATCAGGCTAAGGAAGGAAGGAGGAGAGACAACAGGAAATGACCGTGAAGTATGTGAAGAACTCAACAAGAGATTCAAAGAAGTGTTCACAGAGGAGACAGAAGGGACTCCAGAAAGACGGAGAGGTGGGGCACACCACCAAGTGCTGGACACAGTGCACACAACCGAGGAAGAAGTGAAGAGGCTTCTGAGTGAGCTAGATACCTCAAAGGCAATGGGGCCAGATAACATCTCCCCATGGGTATTGAGAGAGGGAGCAGAGGCGCTATGTGTACCCCTAACAACAATATTCAATACATCTATCGAAACAGGGAGATTGCCTGAGGCATGGAAGACAGCAAATGTAGTCCCAATCTTTAAAAAAGGAGACAGACATGAAGCGTTAAACTACAGACCAGTGTCACTGACATGTATAGTATGCAAAATCATGGAGAAGATTATCAGGAGAAGAGTGGTGGAACACCTAGAAAGGAATGATCTCATCAACAGCAGCCAGCATGGTTTCAGGGACGGGAAATCCTGTGTCACAAACCTACTGGAGTTCTATGACATGGTGACAGCAGTAAGACAAGAGAGAGAGGGGTGGGTGGATTGCATTTTCTTGGACTGCAAGAAGGCGTTTGACACAGTTCCCCACAAGAGATTGGTGCAAAAAACTGGAGGACCAAGCAGGGATAACAGGGAAGGCACTACAATGGATCAGGGAATACTTGTCAGGAAGACAGCAGCGAGTCATGGTACGTGGCGAGGTGTCAGAGTGGGCACCTGTGACCAGCGGGGTCCCGCAGGGGTCAGTCCTAGGACCAGTGCTGTTTCTGGTATTTGTGAACGACATGACGGAAGGAATAGACTCTGAGGTGTCCCTGTTTGCAGATGACGTGAAGTTGATGAGAAGAATACACTCGATCGAAGACCAGGCAGAACTACAAAGGATCTGGACAGGCTGCAGACCTGGTCCAGCAATTGGCTCCTGGAGTTCAATCCCACCAAGTGCAAAGTCATGAAGATGGGGAAGGGCAAAGAAGGCCGCAGACGGAGTACAGTCTAGGGGGTCAGAGACTACAAACCTCACTCAAGGAAAAAGATCTTGGGGTGAGTATAACACCAGGCACATCTCCTGAAGCGCACATCAACCAAATAACTGCTGCAGCATATGGGCGCCTAGCAAACCTCAGAACAGCATTCCGACATCTTAATAAGGAATCGTTCAGGACCCTGTACACCGTATACGTTAGGCCCATATTGGAGTATGCGGCACCAGTTTGGAACCCACACTAGCCAAGCACGTAAAGAAACTAGAGAAAGTGCAAAGGTTTGCAACAAGACTAGTCCCAGAGCTAAGAGGTATGTCCTACGAGGAGAGGTTAAGGGAAATCAACCTGACGACACTGGAGGACAGGAGAGATAGGGGGGACATGATAACGACATACAAAATACTGAGGGGAATTGACAAGGTGGACAAAGACAGGATGTTCCAGAGTTTGGACACAGCAACAAGGGACACAGTTGGAAGCTAAAGACACAGATGAATCACAGGGATGTTAGGAAGTATTTCTTCAGCCACAGAGTAGTCAGTAAGTGGAATAGTTTGGGAAGCGATGTAGTGGAGGCAGGATCCATACATAGCTTTAAGCAGAGGTATGATAAAGCTCACGGCTCGGGGAGAGTGACCTAGTAGCGATCAGTGAAGAGGCGGGGCCAGGAGCTCGGACTCGACCCCCGCAACCTCAACTAGGTGAGTACAACTAGGTGAGTACACACACACACACATATCCAGACACACATACACTTCCCCCCTCACCACCGACATCTCACTACTTCCCCTGATCCCTCCCCTCCCTCGATCACCCTCCCCACCCCTCCCCACTCAGCTCCCACATAGCCACAGTTCCTCCACTACTTCCCCCCCCACACTCTGACATACACACTACTAACCTAACATACAGAACTACATAGGTTTCCCACTCTGAGGCAATCAGGATAAAACAAAAATGGGTTGCCAGAGAGCAACAAGAAAAACCAAGGGACAGGAGGAGGAAAATGCAAAGGAAGATTGGGCAGCAGAGCTCATAAAAAGGGATCATGAATGGGAAAAGAAACTAGAAGAACTTAGCATGAGAATGGAAGAGAGGATAGATATGGAAAGCAGGAAGTGGGAGGTGCATGTCAAAGCAGCAGAAGCTAGGATACAGAGTTTAGAAGAGGAATTGAAAAATCTGAAACAGCCTAAAGAACTAAAGAACATTTTGGGATTGACAACAGAGACTGCTACCTCAGCCACAAATAAGGGGACTGTAGGGAAAGAAGGGGCACAACTGCATGGAGATGCTCTATCAGAGGAGACTGTAGCAAATGAAAGAGCTAAGCTTTATGTGGAGGCCCTAACAGACAACAACAGAGCCCAAGGAAAGCCGAGAAGGGAAATTGACAGGCCACTGAGCCCAAGAACATTAGCCAGTGAAACTGATGAAAGGAAAGCTGCAGTGGAGGAAACCAAATTAAATGAGGGGATACACAGGGATATGCAGTGGGAGAATGAAAGGGTGAGGTCAGTCTTTGTGTATGGGCTCCAGGAAGTCGAAGGGGAAACATATGAAGCAAGAAAACAAGGGGAAAAAAAGCAATTGAGAGCATCATGAAAGCAATAGGAGAAGACGATACGACCCAGCTGGAAAATTTTCGGAGAATAGGGGGGTTTGTAAAAAAAAGAACCCGGCCAGTGAGAGTGACCTTCAAGGCAGAAGCGACTCGGACCAGGATCCTGCAGGAGAAAGCACGATTAAGGGACATGACGGCATACAGGAAGGTGTATCTCGACCGCGACAGAACACAAGAAGAAAGGAAGAAACTGAGAGAGATGGTACAAAGGCGAAAGGAGGAAAGAGAGGGGATGGAGAAGACAGACAGGAGATCCCAGACCCAGGCAGAAGATCAAATACAGCCTCCCTCACAACTTCCTATAGAAGCCTCCCAACCAGGTCAACCCCAGTGCAACCAAACACTCTAAATCAAAACACCCATGCCACATCCAATGCCCCCACCCACTACATTACAAACTCCACCCCCACAGCAACAACCCATAGTTCCTTACCAGGTCTCCCATTTCCACAACCCCAATATACCTCCCAGACCACAGTCTTAGAAAAGAGGTTGAAGGTGTGGTATAGAAATGCAGATGGAATAACAAACAAGTATGAGGAGTGGCACGAAAGAATCAAAGAGACATCCCCAGACATAATAGCACTCACAGAAACAAAACTCACAAGAATAATAACAGATTCCATCTTTCCATCCGGATATCAAATCCTCAGGAAAGAGAGGGAGGAGAGGGGGAGGAGGAGTTGCACTGCTCATTAAAAACCAGTAGGGTTTTGAGAAAATGGAAGGAATGGATGGCATGGGCGAAAGGGACTACTTAGTAGGAACAATCCAGTCTCAGGGACATAAGGTGATAATTGCAGTAATGTACAACCCACCACAGAACTGCAGGAGGCCAAGAGAAGAATACGATGAGAGCAACAGAGCAATGGAGCTCATGGCACTCACAACATCCTGGAGCTCATGGCACTCACAACATCCTGGAGCTCATGGGACTCACAACATCCTGGAGCTCATGGCACTCACAACATCCTGGAGCTCTTGGCATTGACAACATCCTGGAGCTCATAACACTCACAACATCCTGGTGCTCATGGCACTCACAACATCCTGGTGCTCATGGCACTCACAACATCCTGGTGCTCATGGCACTCACAACATCCTGGTGCTCATGGCACTCACAACATCCTGGTGCTCATGGCACTCACAACATCCTGGAGCTAATGGCACTCACAACATCCTGGTGCTCATGGCACTCACAACATCTTGGAGCTCAAGGCACTCACAACATCCTGGTGCTCATGGCACTCACAACATCCTGGAGCTCATGGCACTCACAACATCCTGGAGCTCATGGGGCTCACAACATCCTGGTGCTCATGGCACTCACAACATCCTGTAGCTAATGGCACTCACAACATCCTGGTGCTCATGGCACTCACAACATCCTGGTGCTCATGGCACTCACAACATCCTGGTGCTCATGGCACTCACAACATCCTGGTGCTCATGGCACTCACAACATCCTTGTTCTCATGGCACTCACAACATCCTGGAGCTCATAGCACTCACAACATCCTGGAGCTCATGGCACTCACAACATCCTGGTGCTCATGGCACTCACAACATCCTGGAGCTCATGGCACTCACAACATCCTGGTGCTCATGGCACTCACAACATCCTGGAGCTCATGGCACTCACAACATCCTGGAGCTCATGGCACTCACAACATCCTGGAGCTCATGGCACTCACAACATCCTGGAGCTCATGGCACTCACAACATCCTGGAGCTCATGGCACTCAAACATCCTGGAGCTCATGGCACTCACAACATCCTGGAGCTCATGGCACTCACAACACTGGCTCATGGCACTCACAACACCTGGGCTCATGGCATCAAACACCTGGAGCTCATGCACTCACAACTTTCCTGGACTAAGGCACAAAACTCCGGGACCCAAATACACTCACAACCCGGGAGCTAGGGCACTCACAAACATCCTGAGCTCATGGCACCAAAACACTGGAGCTCAGGGCACCCAAAAACACACCGGATCATGGCACTCACAAATCCTGGGGCTCATGCCTCACAAAAAATCCGGAGCCATGTACTCACAACATCCTGAGCTCATGGCACTCACAAATCACTCATGCACTCACAACATCCTGGAGCTAAATGCACCCAACATTGGAGGGTAAAAAAACACTCCACAACATCCCGGAGCTCATGGCCCTCAAAACATTTTGGACCTTTGGCACTCACAACATCCTGGACTCCGGGACTAAAATTTTTGATCGAACTCACACAACCCGGGACTCAGGCACTCAAAACACCGGGTTTCATGGCACTCAAAACATCCTGGAGCTCATGGCACTCAAACATCCTGGGCTCATGGCCTCACAACATCGGGGCCCAAATGGCACCAAAATACGGTGCTCATGGCCCTCACAACATCGGGTGCCAGGGGCCTCACAACACCCCTGGGTCAGGGCACTCACAACATCCGGTCCCAGGGCACTCAAACATTTCCGGGGCCTCATGGCACTCACAACATCCGGGCTCATGGCACTAAAAACACCCCGGTGCTAAAGACTCACAACTCCTGGGCTCATGCACCCACAACATCCGGTGAAAAAGGCACCACAACATCCTGGGTCAGGCACTCACAACATCCT
>NC_069405.1:5954970-5957470 GCF_026875155.1 Cherax quadricarinatus
CAAACCCCCCCCCCGGTCCGGGTCCAAGGAGTCCATCGCCCCTTCAGTTACCCCCCCCACTTCCCCCAAGGTATCCTCGCCTTTCCCAGGTCCATGTGTCCAGGAATCCACCGGGGGCCCCCCGAATGTCCCCCCTTTCCCCTCATTTCCCTAAGGATATCTTCCAGCCTCACCTTCCCGGTATGTACCCTCCGTGTTGCCAGATGAGAACGGGGCCCTTTTTTAGCGGTTACGGTAGAGACTTCCAGGTGGGGGAATTACAGGGGGGAACACACGGGGAAACTGGGGGTCCTGATTACACCACCAAGACGTCTAAAAAGTAGTCACCCGGCCACCCAAGCACCGTCCAGTTCGCCCCGGGGGCCTGGACTAGTAAAAATTTTGGGGAGTTCTTTTTATATTACACAATTCTTCACTTTAAAATTTAAAATTTCTTTTTGTGTTAAAAAGCAGCTTAAGTGATTTTGATTGTTTGTGTAATAACTGAAATAAGTATTAAACTTCGTGTTTTTTTTTGGGTTATTTGTCTTATGTTTTTGGAAAACGATCTTTACAAGCGCCGTCACAATGTTAAAAGTCACTTTATTGATTTTTGGGTTACCCGGGTTTTACATATTCTTTTTTTTTGTATGTAGATTGTGTAAGTGTTTTTTACATGACTTGTACAAAGAAAATTTATTAAAATTACACTACTTGTTTTTACACTCATTTGGCATTTCCCTAAAAGAAGCTTTTTGGTTCACATCATTCATACACTCGTAAAAAATGCGCACATGACACCCACAACACACCACACACACAACACACACAACACCAAACAAAACCCAAACAATGGGCCAGACAAAAGGTCACAAAAAACCCCAAAACAAAAAAAGACCACACAAACACCAAAACCCAAAAAATTGGGGGGAAAAAACCATAAATGTTTTAGGGGAAAGGGATGTAAACATAAAACCAACACACAAACCAACACTCACCCCAACCAAAAGGGGAACAAAAGGGGAGTACACAAAACCCCCAAGCTTTAAAAAATAGTGTTAATAATGTCTTTAAAAATTAAATAAAACAAAAAAAAACAACACACCACAAAACAAAACTATAAATTCAAATGTGTTTAAGAATGTTGGTTTTGGGATTTTAAACACCAAGAAAAAAAACAAACACCAAAAAACAAACACGTTAAAAAAAACTTTTTTTAGAATTGTTGTAATTAAAATACAAACACCCAAAAAACCAAAAAACCCCCGTTGTCAAAATTGTTTTCCATTTGCATAATTCCGGGTTTTAAAATTTTAGTTTTTCTTTTTAGAAAAATGGAAAATTGGAAATAGAAAAAATTTGTTCCAAAGTTTGGGGTTTTTGAAACTTTATAAATTCAATTTTTGAAAAGGGTTGGTTTTTGTATTTTGCTCCTTAGAAAGTTGTGAAAAATTCTGTTTGAACACTGTGGGTCGGTAAAAATTGCTAGTTTAACACTTGTGGGCAGGTAAAGTTCTATTTGAACCTTGTGGGTCAGGGTAAAGTTATGTTTGAGACACTTGGGGTCAGGTAAAGTTCTGTTTGAGACATTGGGGTCAGGTAAAGTTTAGTTTGAGACATTGTGGGTCAGGTAAAAAGTTACCCGTTTTTAGGGACTTGTTTGGGGCCCGGTAAAATTCTAGTTTGGACACTTGTGGGTCAGGTAAAATTCTATTTTAGGGGCACTTGTGGGTCAGGTAAAGTTTAGTTTGAGACCTTGTGGGTAGGTAATTTTCTAGTTTGAAACCTTTTGGGCAGGTAAAGTTTAGTTTGAACCTTGGGGGCAGGTAAATTCTAGTTTGAACACTTGTGGGGCAGGTAAAATTACTAGTTTGAGACACTTGTGGCAGGTAAAGTTCTAGTTTAGACACTTTTGGGGGCAGGTAAGTTCTTGTTTTAACACTTGTGGGTCGGTAAAGTTCTAGTTTGGCACTTGTGGGTAGGAAAATTACTATTTGGACACTTGTGGGCAGGTAAAGTTGCTAGTTTGGAACCTTGTGGGTCAGGTAAAAGTTGCTAGTTTGAGACACTTGTGGGTCGGTAAAGTTACTTTTTGGGAAAACCTTGGGGGTCAGGTAAAGTTTATAAATAACAAAAGGCACAATCCCTAAATGGAACGAAACAAATAACCCCACATAAAAGAAAAGCTTACGCGCTTTTCGGTCCGACTTGGCCATTGAAAAATTCAAAATAACAGGGGGGAGCAGGCGGCTATATTTTCTTGCTCCCCCTGCCCCTCTTAAATATTTGGAAAAATGGTGTTCTCTTTCTGACGATTGGGAGCAAAAAAATAGTTTTGGCTTGCGACACTAACAATGCTTTTTTGTCACGTAAAGGGGTTTTTACCCACCCTATTGCTGGTCTTTGCAAAACTGTCTTCCCCTATTTCCAAACTGAACGTCGCCTTTTTGTTAAACCCTTTTTATACCAACCCCTTGTATGCCCTTAGCCCTGGTTCGTTTTGTTGATGCCTTCCTCCCCC
>NC_069405.1:5962470-5976719 GCF_026875155.1 Cherax quadricarinatus
TGGCACTCACAACATCCTGGAGCTCATGGCACTCACAACATCCTGGAGCTCATGGCACTCAAAACATCCTGGAGCTCATGGCACTCACAACATCCTGGAGCTCATGGCACTCACAACATCCTGGAGCTCATGGCACTCACAACAACCTGGAGCTCATGGCACTCACAACATCCTGTAGCTCATGGCACTCACAACATCCTGGAGCTCATGGCACTCACAACATCCTGGAGCTCTTGACACTCACTGCATCCTGGAGCTCATGGAACTCACAACATCCTGGAGCTCATGGCACTCACAACATCCTGGTGCTCGTGGCACTCACAACATCCTGGTGCTCATGGCACTCACTACATCCTGGAGCTCATGGCACTCACAACATCCTGGTGCTCATGGCTCTCACAACATCCTGGTGCTCATGGCACTCACAACATCCTGGAGCTCATGGCACTCACAACATCCTGGAGCTCATGGCACTCACAACAGTACACATGTATATATATATGTGTGTTGGTAGTAGTGTGTTTGTAGTGATGTGTATGTGTACACATGTATGTATATATGTGTGTTGGTAGTAGTGTGTTTGTAGTGATGTGTATGTGTACACATGTATGTATATATGTGTGCTGGTAGTAGTGTGTTTGTAGCGATGTGTATGTGTACACATGTATGTATATATGTGTGCTGGTAGTAGTGTGTTTGTAGCGATGTGTATGTGTACACATGTATGTATATAAGTGTGTTGGTAGTAGTGTGTTTGTAGTGATGTGTATGTGTACACATGTATGTATATATGTGTGCTGGTAGTAGTGTGTTTGTAGTGATGTGTATGTGTACACATGTATGTATATTAGTGTGTTGGCAGTAGTGTGTTTGTAGTGATGTGTATGTGTACACATGTATGTATATATGTGTGTTGGTAGTAGTGTGTTTGTAGTGATTGTAATGGTACACATGTATGTAAATAATGTGCTGTAGTAGTGTGTTTGTAGTGATGTTACATGTAAACAGTATGTATATATTGTGTTTTGTAGGCTGTTATGTGTACACATGTAAGTATATATGTTGTGTAGTGTGTATATGTGTACACATGTATGTATATATGTGTGTTGTAGTGATGTATATGTGTACACATGTATGTATATATGTGTGTTTGTAGTGATGTATATGTGTACACATGTATGTATATATGTGTGTTTGTAGTGATGTATATGTGTACACATGTATGTATATATGTGTTTGTAGTGATGTATATGTTACACATGTATGTAATAATGTGTGTTTGTAGTGATGTATATGTGCACGCACTGTATTATATATGTGTGTTTGTAGTGATGTTATATGTGACACATGAATGTATATATGTGTGTTAGTAGTGATGTATATGTGTATAAACGCATGTATGTAGATATGTGTGTTTGTAGGATGTATATGTTACACATGTATGTATATATTGTGTTTTTAGTGATTTATAATGTGTACACATGTATGTATATATGTGTGTTTGTAGTGATGTATATGTGTACGCATGTATGTATATATGTGTGTTTGTAGTGATGTGTATGTGTACGCATGTATGTATATATGTGTGTTTGAGTGATGTAATTGTACACTATGTATGTAAAATTTTGTTGTATGATTTATATGTGTACACATGTAGTAGAATATGTGTGTTTGTAAGTGATGTGTAATGTGTACGCATGGATGTATATATTTGTGTTTATGAGTATATGTTACCCACCACACATGTAAGTATATATGTGTGTTTGTAGTGATGTATATGTGTACGCATGTATGTATATATGTGTGTTTGTAGTGATGTGTATGTGTACACATGTATGTATATATGTGTGTTTGTAGTGATGTATATGTGTAGATGAAAGTGAAAAGTAAACATCAGAAAAAACTTGTATGATCCACATAATAATTCCTAGTAAAGAAGAGCACAGTTCCGTGGTACAGCTGTCAGCTTGGCTGACTCTGCTGTCAGTCTGGCTGATACTGCTATCAGACTGACTCGGCTCTCAGTCTGGCTGACTCTGGTACAGCTGTCACATCTTTAAATATTCACAAGTTACACAAACAATGTTCTCAAATTACTGTAAACCAACATTTTTTTGTCTTATATATTCTGAATATTGAAGCAAATACTCATATCTAAATTTCCCATATATTGTCTCTGCTACATTGTTTAATTATGTGGACGAGTACATGTATGTCTATGAGAATGTGTACACATGTATGTGTACATAAGTGTTCGTGGGATGGGCTTTGGAGTGATATATTTGTGTGCATGTATGTGTGATCTCAGACATATTATAGTGATAGCAGATAACTGTGTACATTGTTGTGTGCGTATTTGTAGTACATGGGATTGTGTGTGATTTTTTATGCATACAAGTGTATGTAAAATATGTCTGAGTAAGATAATGGTTTAATCGTATAAATATTTGTGAAAATACTATATATGTGTATGCAAACAATTTCTGCGTTGTTAGGGTTTCAGTGCCAAATGTAAAAAGACGGAAAAATAAACAAAAATGAAAGCAGTGTAATATTAACATAGTTATGATGGTGTGGACAAATTAACCAACCACTTGGGTAATTAATCTGCAATAATAAAACACTAACAAATACTTTTAAACAGCTAAATAAGGTAAAAAACACTTGTTCTCAGTATATTTGCATAGTGGTAACATAAAAGGATTTCCAAAATTACGTTAAGTAGCCCTCTCGGAATGTGGCGGAACGGTGAGGCCGCTTGTGGGCTCTAGCTACCTGCGGTCCAGCTGTCCTGGTGAGTGTAATTACTGGACGCATTTTCTGGTTGTTGTCACCTCCCATAATTCCACCACCCTGGACAGTCCTACCGTAGACCAGCTAGAACAAGACCAAGTTTCCATGCACGAGGTCCACTGAAGGTGGCAACCGCTGACTCTGGGGAGTGGTGGGAAGGGAGTCCACCTGAGTGACACTAGTGGACTCCTGGAACACTGATCCGGGGAAAGGCACCGCTGACTCTGGGGAAGTGGGGAAGGGAGTCCACTGAGGTGACATAAGTGGACTCCTGGAGACACTGATCCGGGGAAGGACCGCTGACTCTGGGGAAGTTTGGAGGGAGTCCATTCAGGTACACAAGTGGACTCCTGGGAGACACTATCCGGGGAAGGCACCGCTTACTCTGGGGAAGTGGGGAAGGGAGTCCCACTCAGGTGACACAATTGTACTCCTGGAACACTGAATCCGGGGAAGGCACCGCCGACCTTAGGGAAATGGGGAAGGGAAGACATCTGGAGCGAGCGAATGGATTCCTGGATACATGAACTTGAGGAAGGTTGTTGTTGAGGCTGACCTTGGGTAAGTGGGGAAGGGGAGAGCATCCGAGCGAGACGATGATTCCTGGATACATGAACCTGAGCAAGGCAAGAATACATGCAGTGAGGCGGACCTTGGTAAGTGGGAAGGAAGATATCCCGGTAACGGAAGGATTCCTGGATACATGATCTCGGACGGCAAGAATACCGCGACCTTGGGAAGTGGGGAAGGAGTTCACCTGAGGTGACGTTAAAGTGGATTCCTGGAGACACTGATCCGGGAAGCACCGCCGACCTAAGGGAAATGGGAAAGGGAAGACATCCGGAGCGAGCGGATGGATTCCTGGATACAGGAACTTGAGGAAGGTTGTCGTTGAGGCTGACCTTGGGTAAGTGGGGAAGGGGAGACATCCGGAGCGAGCGGATGGATTCCCTGGATACAAGAAACTGAGCAAGCAAGAATACATGCAGTTTAGGCTGACCTTGGTACGTGGGGAAGGGAAGTATCCGGCGTAGACGGAAGGATCCTGGATACAAGATCCTGGGAATGGCAAGAATACCGCTGACCTTGGGGAAGTGGGAAAGGGAGTCCACTGAGGTGACATAAGTGGACTCCTGGAGACACTGATCCGGGGAAGGCATCGCCGACCTTAGGGGAATGGGGAAGGGAAGACATCCGGAGCGAGCGGATGGATTCCTGGATACATGAACTTGAGGAAAGGTTTTGATCGTTGAGGCTGAACCTTGGGTAATTGGGAAAGGGGAGACATCCGGAGCGAACGGATGATCCCTGGATACATGAACCATGGCAAGGCATAGAATACATGCAGTTGAGGCTGACCTTGGTAAAGTGGGGAAGGGAAGATATCCGGCGGTATACGTAAGGATTCCTGGATACAAGAACCCTGGGGGGGACAGCAGAAAACAGGTTGGTGAGGCTGACCTTAGGGAAGTGAGAAGGGAAAACATCCGTAGGCAGACAGATGATCGTCCTGGATACATGAACCTGGGGAAGGCTGAGGCTGGAAGCAGAGAGAGAAAGAGAGGCGAGGCTGACCTTAGGGAAGTGAGGAAGGGGAGACATCCGGGGGCCCACGGATGAATTCCTGGACACATGAACCTGGGGAAGGCGAGGGGGGGGGGACCTTAAAGACGAACCACTGGCCTCCACGTGGCAAGGTCTGGTAACTCAGAGATAACTCTGAGGCTGACAGTGGTCGCAAATATATTATAATTCATTATTATTATTAGTATTATGTTATTATTATTATGTTATTATTATTAATTATTATTGTTGTTATTCATGATTTGGATTCAAAAGCGTCAACCAGCCTCCCTGACAGTAGCATCGGTGGTGTTAGTCCACTCCAGCCTCCCTACGTAGCCACGGTGGTGTTTATTCCAAACTCCACCTCCCTGACAGTAGACATCGGTGATGTTATCCCACTCCAGCCTCCCTGACAGTAGCATCGTGGTGGTATTCCACTCAGCCTCCCGGACAGTACATCGGTGGTGTTATTCCACTTCAGCCTCCATGAGAGTACATCGGTGATTTATTACCCACTTCAGCCTCCATGACAGTAGCCACGGTGGTGTTATTCCCACTCCAGCCTCCCTGACAGTAGCATCGGTGGTGTTATTCCCACTCCAGCCTCCCTGACAGTAGCATCGGTGGTGTTATTCACCACTTCAGCCTCCATGACAGTAGCCCACGGTGGTGTTATTCCCCCTCCAGCCTCCTGACAGTGCATCGGTGGTGTTATTCCCACTCCAGCCTCGCTGACAGTAGCATTCGGGTGGTGTTATTCCCACTCCACCAGCCTCCCTGACAGTAGCATCGGGGGTGTTATTTCCACTCCAGCCTCGCTGACAGTAGCAGCGGTGGTGCTATTCCCACTCCAGCCCTCCCTACAGTAGCATTGGTGGTGTTATTCCCACTCCAGCCTCCCTACAGTACTTCGTGGTGTTTTCCCACTCCAGCCTCCCTGGACAGTTGCATCGGTTGGTGTTATTCCCCACTCCAGCCACCCTGACAGTACATTGTGGTGTTATTCCCACTTCAGCCTCCCTGATAGTAGCATCGTGATGTTATTCCCACTCCAGCCTCCCCCCCCTGACATAGCAATTGGTGGTGTTATTCCCACTCCGCCTCCCTGAAAGTAGCATTGGTGGTGTTATTCCCACTCCAGCCTCCCTGACAGTAGCATTGGTGGTGTTATTCCCACTCCTGCCTCCCTGACAGTAGCATTGTGGTTGTTATTTCCCACTCCACCTCCCTGACAGTAGCATTGGTGGTGTGTATTCCCAACTCCAGCCTTCCCTGGACAGATACATCGGTGGTGTTATTCCACTCCAGCCTCCTACCGTACATCGGTGGTGTTATCCCACTCTCAGCCTCCCTGACAGTAGCATCGTGGTGTTATTCCCACTCCAAGCCTCCCTGACAGTAGCCATGGTGTCTGTTATTCCCTCTCCACCTCACCTGACAAGTAACCAGTGTGGGTTATTCTCACTTCCACCTCCCTGACAGTAGCCATGTGGTGTTTTATAGCCCACTCCATCCTCCGTGACAGTAGCCTGGCGGTGTTATTCCCACTCCAGCCTCCCTGACAGTAACCATAGTGTGTTATCCTACTTGCCAGCCTCCTGTAACAGTAGCAATCGGTGGTTTATTCCCCACTCCAGCCTCCCCTAACATAGCATCGTGGTGTTATTCCCACTCCATCCTCCCTGACAGTAGCCATGGTGGTGTTATTCCCACTCCATCCTCCCTGACAGTAGCCATGGTGGTGTTATTCCCACTCCAGCCTCCCTGACAGTAACCATGGTGGGGTTATTCCTACTCGGGAATAACACGTCAGTGGCATCTCGCTGGTGCCACCCACGTTATCATAATCAGAAAAAATCCCCATAAAGAAAATACTTTCATCATCATTCAACACCTTCACTCACACATAATCACTGTCTTTGCAGAGGCGCTCAGATAAGACAGTTTAGAAGCATATATGAAGATATATAAGACACCCTTCTAAACTGCCAATATCACAATGGGTAAAACTGGTTAATTAGCAAGACCTCATTTAAAATTAAGTCCTTTCTTATATTTCCTCTGTACGTTTAAAGATACATTTTTTCATTTATGTTAATGTAAAAATTAATAACTTTGTTCAAAAAGAATATTAGAAATCTTACCTAACCTTTAATTTAATTTAGTTTGATTTATCCTAATTTAACTAAAAATGTTTTAGATAAGTTTACAATAATTTAATAATAAACATACACAATGAAATGCTTTTTTTCCGTTATGTTCAGAATGATTTTTGCGAAATTATTCATACTCCCACTCTCCAACTTTCACTTGTTCTTATTCGCAAGTAAAAGTTTTGGTATTGTTAGTAGGTTGTTAATTGAAAGTTATCGTACTTTTATGTTACTGTATCTTGTGAGTTATTAAACTTTGGTGATATGTCCGTTATTGTGTATACTTCGTTGTCTTTCATCGTGACGTGCTTGCTGTGTTGACGTGCTTGTTTTGTGTTGACGTGCTTGCAGTGTTGACGTCTTGCTGTGGTGACGTGCTTGCTGTGTTGACGTGCTTGCTGTGTTGACGTGGCATTTGTGTACTGACGTGCTTGCTGTGTTGACGTCTTGGCTGTGTTACGTGCTTGCTGTGGGACGTGCTTTGGCTGAGTTGATCGTGCTTGCAGTGTTGACATGCTTGCTGTGTTGACATGCTTGCTGTGTTGACGTGCTTGCTGTGTTGACGTGCTTGCTGTGTTGACGTGCTTGCTGTGTTGACGTGCTTGCTGTGTTGACGTGCTTGCTTGTTGACGTGCTTCTTGCGTGTTGACGTGCTTCTGTGTTTGACATGTCTTGCTTGTTGGACGTGTTTGCTGTGTTGACGTGCTTGCTGTGTTGATCGTGGCTGCTGTGTTTACGTCTTGCTGTGTTTGACGTGCTGCTGTTGTTTGACGTGGCTTGCTGTGTTGACATGCTTGCTGTGTTGACGTGCTTGCTGTGTTGACATGCTTTCTGTGTTGACGTGCTTGCTGCGTTGACATGCTTGCTGTGTTTACGTGCTTGCTGTGTTGACGTGCTTGCTGCGTTGACATGCTTGCTGTGCTGACGTGCTTGATGTGTTGACATGCTTGCTGTGTTGACATGCTTGTTGTATTGACATGCTTGCTGTGTTTACGTGCTTGCTGTGTTGACATGCTTGCTGTGTTGACATGCTTGCTGTGTTGACATGCTTGCTGTGTTGACATGCTTGCTGTGTTGACGTGCTTGCTGTGTTGACGTGCTTGCTGTGTTGACGTGCTTGCTGTGTTGACGTGCTTGCTGTGTTGACATGCTTGCTGTGTTGACGTGCTTGCTGTGTTGACGTGCTTGCTGTGTTGACGTGCTTGCTGTGTTGACGTGCTTGCTGTGTTGGCATGCTTGCTGTGTTGACGTGCTTGCTGTGTTGACGTGTTTGCTGTGTTGACGTGCTTGATGTGTTGACGTGCTTGATATGTTGACGCGTGCTTTCTGTGTTGACGTGCTTTCTGTGCTAACGTGCTTTCTGTGTTGACGTACTTGATATGTTGACGTGCTTGCTGTGTTGACGTGCTTTCTGTGTTGACATACTTGGTATATTAACGTGCTTGCTGCGTTGACGTGCTTTCTGTGTTGACGTACTTGCTATGTTGACGTGGTTGCTGTGTTGAGGTGCTTTCTCTGTTGACGTGCTTTCTGTGATGACGTGCTTGCTGTGTTAACAAGCTTGCTGTGTTGACATACTTTCTGAGTTGACGTGCTTGCTATGTTGACGTGCTTGCTGTGTTGACGTGCTTGCTGTGTTGACGTGCTTGCTATGTTGACGTGCTTTCTGTGTTGACGTGCTTGCTGTGTTGACAAGCTTGCTGTGTTGACGTACTTTCTGTGTTACGTGCTTGCTAGTTGTACGTGCATTGCCTGTGTTCAACCGTGCTTGCTGTGTTGACGTGCTTGCCTGTATTGACTAACTTTCTGTGTTGACAGTGCTTGCTGTGATGACGTGCTTGCGCTTTGACGTGCGTGTATGTGTATGACGTGCTTGCTGTGTTTACGTGCCTTTGCTGTTTGACGGCTTTGCTGTGCTGACGGTGCTTTCTGTGTTGACGTGCTTGCTGTGGTGGCGTGCTTGCCTGGTGACGTGCTTGCTGTAGTGACGTGCTTGCTGTTGTGACGTGCGGTGTTGACGACTGAGGGTTGACGTGCATGCTGTTTGACGTGCTTGCTGTGCTGAGGTGCTTTGGGTTGACGTGCTTTCTGTGTGACGTGCTTGCTGTGTTCTCTTGTTGTGTTGAACGTACTTTGTGTTGACGTACTTGCTATGTTGACGTGCTTGCTGTGTTGACGTGCTTTCTGTGTTGACGTGCTTTCTTTCTGTGTTGACGTGCTTGCTGTTTGACAAGCTTGCTGTTTGACGTACTGCTATTAACGTCTTCTGCGTTTACGTGCTTGCTGTGTTGACGTGGTGGCATGCTGTTGTTGACGTGCTTTCTTTGTTGACGTGCTTGCTTGTTGACGTGCTTGCTGATGTTTGACGTGCTTGCTGTGTTTGACGTCTTGCTGTGTTGACGTGCAGCAGTGTTGACGTGCCTTGCTGTGTTGAAGTGCTAGCTGTGCAGAGGTGCTTGCTGTGTTTGACGTGCTTGCTGTGTGCCGTGCTTGCTGTGCTGACTTTTGCATTTCTGTGTTTGACGTGCTTGCTGTGTTGACGTGCTTGTTGTGTTGACGTACTTTCTTTGTTGACGTGCTTGCTGTGCTGACGTGCTTTCTGTGTTGACGTGCTTTCTCTGTTGACGTGGTTTGTGTTGACGTGCTTGCTGTGTTGACGTGCATGCTGTGTTGACGTGCATGCTGTGTTGACGTACTTGCTGTGTTGACGTGCATGCTGTGTTGACGTAGTTGCTGTGTTGTCGTGCATGCTGTATTGACGTGCTTTCTGTGCTGCGGTGCTTGCTGTGTTGACGTGCTTGCTGTGTTGCGTTGCTGCCGCTGTGTTGACGTGCTTGCTGTGTGACTGGCTTGCTGTGTTGACGGCTTGTTGTGTTGACGTAACTTTCTTTGTTGACGTGCTTGCTGTGCTGACTGACGTGCTTCGTGTTGAGTGCATTTCTCTGTTGTCGTGGTTGTGTTGACGTGCTTCGTGTTACGTGCATGCTGTAGTTGACGTGCAGGCTGAGTTGACGTCTTGCGGTGTTGACGTGCATGCGTGTTGACGTAGTTGCTGGTGGTTGTCGTGCATGCTGTATTGACGTGCTTCTGTGCTGCGGTGCTTGCTGGCTGACGTGCATGCTTGTTTGACGTGCATCTGTGTTGACGTGCTTGCTGTGTTGACGTTTTTGTTGTTGAGTTCATCTGAAGCGGTAGTGAACCCTTTATTGTCTGCTGAAGGTGTGTGGTGACCCGTTTATCTGCCTGCTGAAGGTTGTGTGGTACCCTCACTGTTTGCTGAATGTGTGGGTGACCCGTCACTGTCTACTGCAAGGTGTTGTGGTGACCCTTCACTGTCCTGCTGAAGGTGTGTAGTGACCCTCACTTGTCTGCTGAAGGAGGAGTGACCCGTCACTGTCCTGCTGAAAGTGTTTGGTTACCGTCACTGTCGCTGAAGGTGTGTGTGACCCGTTACTGTCGCTGAGAAGGTGTGTATGACCCGTCACTGTCTGCTGAAGGTGTTGGCTTACCCCCTGTCTGCTGAACGGTGTGAGTGACCCGTCCTTCTGTCTGCTGAAGGTGTGTGGTGACCCGTCACTGTCTGCTGAAGGTGTGTGGCGACCCGGCACTGTCTGCTGAAGATGTGTAGTGACCTGTCACTATCTGCTGAAGGTGTCTGGTGACCCGCCACTATCTGCTGAAGGTGTGTGGTGACCGGCACTGTCTGCGGAAGGTGTGTGGTGACATGTCACTATATGTAATAAAGTTGGTAGAATTACCGACAATATGTAAAGTAAAAGGACACAAGTGCAACTAATGTGACATTTATTGTGGCAACGTTTCGCTCTCCAGGAACTTTATCAAGCCATTACCTAATGGCTTGATAAAGTTCCTGGAGAGCGAAACGTTGCCACAATAAATGTCACATTAGTTACACTTGTGTCCTTTTACTTTACATGTCACTATATGCTGAAGGTGTGTGGTGACCCGTCCCTATCTCCTGAAGGTGTGTGGTGACCCGTCACTATCTGCTGAAGGTGTGTGGTGACCTGTCACTGTCTGCTGAAGGTGAGTCGGTGTTTGTATACGTGATGTGCGTATTTACGTGTATGTGTGGTGTGTGTGTGTGTGTGTGTGTGTGTGTGTGTGTGTGTGTGTGTGTGTGTGTGTGTGTGTGTGTGTGAGTGTGTGTGTGTACTCACCTAGAAGTACTCACAAGGTAGGTTGCAGGGTCCAGCCCAAACTCCCTGTCCCGCCTCTTCACTGGTCGCTACTAGGCCACTCTCCCTGAACCGTGAGCTTTATCATACCTCTGCTTAAAGCTGTGTATGGATCCTGCCTCCACTACATCGCTTCCCAAACTATTCCACTCCTTACTACTCTGTGGCTGTGTGGTGTGTTGTGTGTGTGTACCACCTAATTGTGGTTGCAGGGGTCGAGACTCGCTCCTGGGCCCCGCCTACTTCACGGATCGCAACTAGGTGGTGTGGTGGTGTATAATGTGTGTTGTGTGTGTGTGTGTGTGTGTGTGTGTGTGTGAGATTGTTGAGTGTGTGTGATTGTGTGGGTATGATGTGTGTGTGTGTGGGTGTGTGTGTGTGGTGGTGTGTGTGTGTGTGTTGGGTGTGTGTGTGTGTGTGTGTTGATTTGTGTGTGGTGTGCGTGTGGTGTGTGTGTGTGATTTGTGAGTTTGAAGTATGTGTGTGTGATGTGTGTGTGTATGATGTGTGTGTGCGTGATGTGTGTGTGATGTGTGTGTGTGTGTGTGTGTGTGTGATGTGTGGGTGTGTACTCACGTAATGGTGGTTGCAGGGTCGAGACACAGCTCCTGGCCCCCCCAGGATTGTGTGTGTATGATGTTGTGTGTGTGTGTGTGTGTGTGTGTGTGTGTGTGGTGTGTGTGTGGGTGGGTGTGTGTGTGTGTGGTGTGTGTTGTGTGGTATGTGATTTGTGTGTGTGTGTGTTGGTTTGTGTGTGTTGTGTGTGTGTGTGTGTGGTGGTGATATGTGTGTGTCTATGTATGTGGTGTGATGTGGGTGGTGTATGATGTGTGAGTGCGTGATGTGTGTGTGATGTGAGTGTGTGTGTATGTGTGTGATGCGTTTGTGTTGTGGTGTTGTGTGTGTGCGCGTGCGTGCGTGCGTGTTGTGTGTGATGTGTGTGTGTGGTGTGTGTGTGTGTGTGTGGTGTGTGTGTGTGTGGAGTGTGCGTGTGTATGTGCGACGTGTGTGGTGTTGCGTGTGTGGTGTGTATGTTGTGTGTGTGTGTGTGTGTGCGTGTGTGTGTCGTGTGAGCGTGTGTGTGTGTGGTGTACGTGTGCCTGTGTGTGTTGTGTGTGTGTGTATTGTGTGTGTGTGTGGGTGTGTGTGTGTGGTGTGTGTGTGAGTGTGTGGTGTTGCTTATCATGAGTGGTGTGTGTGTACTCACCTAGTTGAGGTTGCAGGGGTCGATCCAAGCTCCTGGCCCTGCCTCTTCACTGTCGCTACTAGGTCACTCCTCCTGAACCGTAACTTTACATACCTCTGCTTAAAGCCTGTGTATGTCCTGCCTCCACTACATCGCTTCCCCAAACTATACACCTTCCTACTACTTCCGTGGCTGAAGAAATACTCCAACATTCCTGTGATTCATCTGTGTCTTCAACTTCCAACTGTGTCCCCTAGTTACTGTGTCCCATCTCTGGAACATCCTGTCTTTGTCCACCTTGTCAATTCCTCTAAGTATTTTGTATGTCGTTATCATGTCCCCCCTATCTCTCCTGTCCTCCAGTGTCGTCAGGTTGATTTCCCTTAACCTCTCCTCGTAGGACATACGTCTTAGCTCTGGGACTAGTCTTGTTGCAAACCTTTGCACTTTCTCTAGTTTTTTTACGTGCTTGGCTAGGTGTGGGTTCCAAACTGGTGCCGCATACTCCAATATGGGCCTAACGTACACGGTGTACAGGGTCCTGAACGATTCCTTATTGAGATGTCGGAATGCTGTTCTGAGGTTTGCTAGGCGCCCATATGCTGCAGCAGTTATTTGGTTGATGTGCGCTTCAGGAGATGTGCCTGGTGTTATACTCACCCCAAGATCTTTTTCCTTGAGTGAGGTTTGTAGTCTCTGGCCCCCTAGACTGTACTCCGTCTGCGGTGGCCCCCTAGACTGTACTCCGTCTGCGGTCTTCTTTGCCCTTCCCCAATCTTCATGACTTTGCACTTGGTGGGGTTGAACTCCAGGAGACAATTGCTGGACCAAGTCTGCAGCCTGTCCAGATCCCTTTGTAGTTCTGCCTGGTCTTCGATCTAATGAATTCTTCTCATCAACTTCACGTCATCTGCAAACAGGGACACTTCGGAGTCTATTCCTTCCGTCACGTCGTTCACAAATACCAGAAACAGCATTGGTCCTAGGACTGATCCCTGTGGGACCCCGCTGGTCACAGGTGCCCACTCTGACACCTCGCCACGTACCATGACTCGCTGCTGTCTTCCTGGCAATTATTCCCCGATCCATTGTAGTGCCTTCCCTGTTATCCCTGCTTGGTCCTCCAGTTTTTGCACTAATCTCTTGTGTGGAACTGTGTTAAACGCCTTCTTGTAGTCCAAGAAAATGCAATCCACCCATCCCTCTCTCTCTTGTCTTACTGCTGTCACCATGTCATAAAACTCCAGTACGTTTGTGACACAAGATTTCCCATCCCTGAAACCATGTTGGCTACTGTTGATGAGATCATTCCTTTCTAGGTGTTCAACCACTCTTCTCCTGATAATCTTCTCCACGACTTTGCATACTATACATGTCAGTGACACTGGTCTGTAGTTTAGTGCTTCATGTCTGTCTCCTTTTTTAAAGATTGGGACTACATTTGCTGTTTTTCATGCCTCAAGCAATCTCCCTGTTTCGATTGATGTATTGAATATTGTTGTTAGGGGTACACATTGCGCCTCTGCTCCCTCTTTCAGGACCCAGTGGGGAGAGTTGTAGTGGTGTTGTTGGGGAGGTGAGTAGTGTATTTTTCTTTTTTATTTTTTTTAATGCCTAGTTCTATTGCTAACTTAATGCAGTGGTACCCTGACTTACGAGTGCCCCAACTTTCAAGTTTCCAGAGTTACAAGCCGTCCCTCGGTTGATGTTTTGCTTTGAGTTTCGAACCAAAATCCGAGTGTTGGTGGTAAGGAAATGAGAGTATAATGTGTTGGTTGAGTAGTTTTTTAATAGAACCGAACTGGGCATAGGAAAAGATTCCAGCTATTTTACAATGTTAAATTCCGTCAGTCACACGTGCTTTCCATATCAGATAATGCAATTTCTTACCTTAAACTGGGAGTCTTCAGAAGAACTTTAAGCGTATCGTCAAGCTTTCCGCAATACGCTCTGTACTTATGCCAGCTTGAAAGCTTCCGTTTCAGTACAGCTGGTGTTGCTACTGGCATAGTCTTAGGGGTACGGAGGGTTGCCTAGGTTGTGGACGCTGGTGCAGCATTAATGAAGCGAATGAGAGATGATGTTTACGGGCAGCCGGACCACTAATGTGAGAATGGTGATGCTGAGCATGTAGATGTGAAACGGTAGAAAATTTCAGAAAAAAATGCGAAGTTTAAAAGTATAAGAGATTTTGCGAAACTTGAATGTTTAAGTTTGTAACCAACTGGCATCTCAGGTGCTGAGCTCCACCTCTCTATTATTATTATTATTATTATTATTATTATTATTATTATTATTATTATTATTATTATTATTGATTCGCCGGTATTCTCCCGGCCCGGGCCTTTCCAA
>NC_069405.1:5977219-5993530 GCF_026875155.1 Cherax quadricarinatus
CAGTTTCCCCGAAACCACAACACAGGTGATTTGTACGTTACTCAGAGGGGACATCCATCCAGATGCCTGATGTACAATGCTCGCTGTACGATGCTCGCTGTACGATACTGTACACCTCGCCCTTCCGCCGCTGACTTCTTCGGCTATTCTTTTCTCTTGCCCTTTTGAGTCCTCATTTACCACACTTATCACTTGTATACTGCTACTTTTATAATTTACACTTCACTTTTGGTAAGTACACTACTTATTTGTGATGACACCCAACCTGTTATGGCGGCACTACTCCCTCAGGCCTACTGCTGCCACCACCTCTGCTTATATATATTTATGTATATATATATATATCCCCTTTCTGGCTAGCTTGTTCACGCTGTGTGCTACATCACATTTTGTCCTTACCACCCTCTCTTAATTCTATTTGGTCTTTTCTCTTTAGTCACTCGCTTTGTACTTTGTATATGTGTAACAATGTGGCAACAGGTGCCAACTAGGCCTCAACGAACTGGCACTTTGAAATTTTGTTGTATAATTTCAGGCTTTCTCTCGCCTTTACTTTATTTTTTTTTTCTAATACATTGGTTATCACTTGTAGGGTTGTTCACTGACGTTGCCACTAACACTGGTTGCTTCTAGCTGCTAAAACACGCCCTAAAAGCACTAAGATCCTCGGAGCCTGGCGCTTGTGACCCACTACACTGTCTCCACTGTGTGGTGTGTGTGTGTGTGTGTGTGTGTGTGTGCGTGTGTGTGTTGCTTTATTCATGTGTGTGTGTGTGTGTGTGTGTGTGTACTCACCTAGTTGAGGTTGCAGGGGTCGAGTCCGAGCTCCTGGCCCCGCCTCTTCACTGATCGCTACTAGGTCACTCTCCCTGAACCTTGAGCTTTGTCATACCTCTGCTTAAAGCTGTGTATTGATCCTGCCTCCACTACATCGCTTCCCAAACTATTCCACTTCCTGACTACTCTGTGACTGAATAAATACTTCCTAACATCTCTGTGATTCATCTGTGTCTTCAACTTCCAACTGTGTCCCCTTGTTACTGTGTCTAATCTCTGGAACATCCTGTCTTTGTCCACCTTGTCAATTCCTCTCAGTATTTTATATGTTGTTATCATGTCCCCCCTATCTCTCCTGTCCTCCAGTGTCGTCAGGTTGATTTCCCTTAAACTCTCCTCGTAGGACATACATCTTAGCTCTGGGACTAGTCTTGTTGCAAACCTTTGCACTTTCTCTAGTTTCTTTACGTGCTTGGCTAGGTGTGGGTTCCAAACTGGTGCCGCATACTCCAATATGGGCCTAACGTACACGGTGTACAGGGTCCTGAATGATTCCTTATTAAGATGTCGGAATGCTGTTCTGAGGTTTGCTGGGCGCCCATATGCTGCAGTAGTTATTTGGTTGATGTGCGCTTCAGGAGATGTGCCTGGTGTTATACTCGCCACAAGATCTTTTTCCTTGAGTGAGGTTTGTAGTCTCTGGCCCCCTAGACTGTACTCCGTCTGCGGTCTTCTTTGCCCTTCCCCAATCTTCATGACTTTGCACTTGGTGGGGTTGAACTCCAGGAGCCAATTGCTGGACCAAGTCTGCAGCCTGTCCAGATCCCTTTGTAGTTCTGCCTGGTCTTCCATCGAATGAATTCTTCTCATCAACTTCACGTCATCTGCAAACAGGGACACCTCAGAGTCTATTCCTTCCGTCACGTCGTTCACAAATACCAGAAACGGCACTGGTCCTAGGACTGACCCCTGTTGGACCCCTCTGGTCACAGGTGCCCACTCTGACACCTCGCTACGTATCATGACTCGCTGCTGTCTTCCTGACAAGTATTCCCTGATCCATTGTAGTGCCTTCCCTGTTATCCTTACTTGGTCCTCCAGTTTGTGCACTAATCTCTTGTGTGGAACTGTGTCAAACGACTTCTTGCAGTCCAAGAAAATGCAATCCACCCATCCCTCTCTCTCTTGTCTTACTGCTGTCACCATGTCATAAAACTCCAGTAGGTTTGTGACACAGGATTTCCCGTCCCTGAAACCATGTTGGCTGCTGTTGATGAGATCATTCCTTTCTAGGTGTTCAACCACTCTTCTCCTGATAATCTTCTCCATAACTTTGCATACTATACATGTCAGTGACACTGGTCTGTAGTTTAGTGCTTCATGTCTGTCTCTTTCTTAAAGATTGGGACTACATTTGCTGTCTTCCATGCCTCAAGCAATCTCCCTGTTTCGATTGATGTATTGAATATTGTTGTTATGGGTACACATAGCGCCTCTGCTCCCTCTCTCAGGACCCAGTGTTGAGAGGTGAGTAGTGTATTTTACTTTTTTATTGTTTTTTAATGCCTAGTTATATTGCTAACTTAAAACAGTGGTACCCTGACTTACGAGTTCCCCAACTTACAAGTTTTCAGAGTTACAAGTCGTCCCTCGGTTGATGTTTTGCTTTGAGTTTCGAACCAAAATCCGAGTGTTGGTGGTAAGGAAATGAGAGTATAATGTGTTGGTCGAGTGGTTTTTTAATAGAACCAGACTGGGCATAGTAAAAGATTCCAGCTATTTTACAATGTTAAATTCCGTCAGTCACACGTGCTTTCCATATCAGATAATGCAATTTCTTACCTTAAACTGAGAGTCTTCAGAAGAACTTTAAGCGTATCGTCAAGCTTTCCGCAATACGCTCTGTACTTATGCCAGCTTGAAAGCTTCCGTTTCAGTACAGCTGGTGTTGCTACTGGCATAGTCTTAGGGGTACGGAGGGTTGCCCTAGGTGTGGGACGGTGGTTGCAGCATTAATAAAGCGAATGAGAGATGATGTTTATGGGCAGCCGGACCACCAATGTGAGAATGGTGATGCTCAGCATGTACATGTGAAACGGTAGAAAATTTCAGAAAAAATGCGGAGTTTAAAGTATGAGATTTTGCGAAACTTGAGTGTTTAAGTTTGTAACCAACTGGCATCTCAGGTGCTGAGCTCCACCTCTCTATTATTATTATTATTATTATTATTATTATTATTATTATTATTATTATTATTATTGATTCGCCGGTATTCTCCCGGCCCGGGCCTTTTCCAAGTGGTGGCCCGGCCTTGGCTCCCTGTCTAGGGAGTGTCTGAGACCTAAGTCTCCCATGGAAGGAGGTACAAGTACCCCCTCATCTTTGGGACCAACTGTCCCCAGGCCTAGCCACATTTCCCGCCCTCACGGCTCGCGTAGGGAGAAGCTAGGCCTCTCTGGTCTGCCATCCCCGCCTCAACGGGGCTAATGGGAATGACAGTCTTGTGAGCTGCAAGCTCTGGCTCAGGCACCTACCCTGCCCTAGAAGGGCTGGGCATGGTGTCGATGTTTATTATTATTATTATTATTATTATTATTATTATTATTATTATTATTATTTATATTATTGTTATTATTATAGAAAGAGCAGAATCCGTTGGCAATTATTCAGCACTTGGAGGATTGGAAGATAATCAAGTTCAATGCAAGATTGGAACCTCCATTGAAGGGGGGAGGGGTAACTCCAGTATAAATGTGTTGATATCTCAGAAGGTTAACTGGGTGATTCACTTACCTCATTTTACTGAATGTTCTTTCTTGTCATAGCTTCTCCAACAAGCAGCAGGTATATCCCATATTACCTACCTCATCTGAGTTCTTATTAGAGTACATTCACTGTTACAGTTGAAAGAGTTGTTTCTTTCATTCCTCTCTCTTCATATATACATTGGTTTGTGTATGACTTACTGTACATACAGTAAATATATGTACTAATTCGTACTGTGTCTGGTTCAGTAACCGAGGATCTAGCACAACGTGATGCTGCTGACCTGCTGAGTGCACCTGATCTTTACAACCCGCTCACTGAATCCCTGGTTTCGGTAGTCATAGCCTCCGCACCTCAGAAAATGAAATGTTACAAGACAAATAATTATTAAGACACACACAAGAAAGAGAAGATAATTGTATAAGACATACAAGTAAAGGTATACGAGAGTTACGTCTCATCTTACATACTAATGAGAAAAAATATCAGTAACCCAGCCTGCGCTAAATGTTTAAAATAATTTTCGTCTTTCTCTTATATGACAGGATAATAATACTCTAAGTACACAGACGCATACATTCACGCACATATACACGTACATACACAAGGCCGTATACGTGAATACATCGTAAACCAACAAGATTGCTGCAAAAAGCAGCTGGGTGAATAATTCTGAACGTGAGTCTGCTAATGTAAGAGATGAACCCAAGTGGTCAATACTTGCAATATAATAAAATCATTTAATTCTAATGAGCAACAGTTCAGCTGTGTCTACACAACCAGTTTGTACCATGATGAACAACAGTTCAGCTGTGTCTACACAACCAGTTTGAACCATAATGAGCAACAGTTCAGCTGTGTCTACACAACCAGTTTGAACCATGATGAGCAACAGTTCAGGTGTGTCTACACAACCAATTTGAACCATGATGAGCAACAGTTCAGGTGTGTCTACACAACCAGTTTGAACCATGATGAACAACAGTTCAGCTGTGTCTACACAACCAGTTTGAACCATGATTCGTATAAACATATTTTCCTTGTGAAACTGTACGTTGATGCGACGTTAATGATGCATTTTCAACTAAGGTTTTTAAAGGGAATAGTAACTAAAATTGTAAATCAATTTGTTTCTATGCATATTTTTGTTCTCTGAAGATTTTGGTGTTATGTTCTGTCAGGAATGTTTTATGATTGTAGCTCCAGTGGACCATGATGTTTGAAACATGGACCACAATGGACCACGATGTTTGAAAGATGGACCGCATTGTATAATGGACCAGAATGTCTGTTAATGGACCAGAATGTCTGTTAATGGACCAGAATGTCTGTTAATGGAGCACAGTGTCTGTTAGGTTACCACATCGACAGTTTGGTCATTCCTTGTATTTAATGTATCGACATTGTCAGTAAAGTGACCATATGCTTTGTAAGGTCACCACATTGTCTGTAAGGTCACCACATTGTCTGTAAGGTTGCCATATTGTCTGTAAGGTCACCACATTGTCTGTAAGGTTGCCATATTGTCTGTAAGGTCACCACATTGTCTGTAAGGTTGCCATATTGTCTGTAAGGTCACCACATTGTCTGTATGGTTGCCATATTGTCTGTAAGGTCACCACATTGTCTGTAAGGTCACCACATTGTCTGTAAGGTTGCCATATTGTCTGTAAGGTCACCACATTGTCTGTAAGGTTGCCATATAGTCTGTAAGGTCACCACATTGTCTGTAAGGTCACCACATTGTTTGTAAGGTTGCCATATTGTCTGTAAGGTCACCACATTGTCTGTAAGGTTGCCATATTGTCTGTAAGGTCACCACATTGTCTGTAAGGTTGCCATATTGTCTGTAAGGTCACCACATTGTCTGTAAGGTCACCACATTTTTTGTAAGGTTTTCCCTATTGTCTGTTTAAGGTCACCACATTGTCTGTAAGGTTGCCATATTGTCTGTAAGGTCACCACATTGTCTGTAAGGTTGCCATATTGTCTGTAAGGTCACCATATTGCCTGTAAGATCACCACATTATCTGTGAGGTTACAACATTGTCTGTAAAGTAACCCCATTGTCTGTAAGGTCATAATATTCTCTGACAGATTACAATATGGTCTGAAAGTCACCATATTGTCTGAAAGGTCACCATATTGTCTCTAAGGTCACCATATTGCATGTAAGGTCACAATATTCTCTGACGGGTTACAATATGGTCTGAAAGTCACCATATTGTCTGAAAGGTCACCATATTGTCTCTAAGGTCACCATATTGCCTGTAAGGTCACTATATTGTTTGTATTGTATAAGGTCACGATATTGCCTGTAAGGTCACCCTATTGTCTAAAGTGACCATATTGCCTTTTAAGGTTACCATATTGCCTGTAACTCACCGTATTGTCTGTAAGGTCACCATATTGTCTAAGGTCACCATATTACCTGTAAGGTCACCATATAGTCTGTAAGGTCACCATATTGTTTAAGGTCACTATATTGCCTGTAAGGACACCATATTACTTGTAAGGTTTACCATATTGCCTGAAGGTCACCGTATTGCCTGTAAGATCACCAAATTTTCTGTAAGGTCACCATATTTGTTTAAGGTCACCATATTTCCTGTAAGGTCACCATATTACCTGTAAGGTCACCAAATTGTCAAAGGTCATCATATTGTCTGTAAGATCACCCCAAAATTTCCGTATTGTCTAAGGTCACCCATATTTTCTGTAAGGTCACTATATTGTTTGTATTGTCTAAGATCACCATATTGCCTGTAAGATCACCATATTGTCTAAGGTCATCATATTGTCTTAGGTCACCATATTGCCTCTAAGGTCACCATATTACCTGTAAGGTCACCGTATTGTCTGCAAGGTCACCATGTTGTCTAAGGTCACCATATTGCTTGTAAGTTCACCGTATTGTCTAAGGTCATCGTATTGCCTGTAAGGTCACCATATTGCTGTTAAGGTAGCTATATTGCCTGCAAGGTCACCATATTGCTTGTAAGGTCACCATGTTGCTTGTAAGGTCACTACACTGTCAGTAAAATGAACCACAATGTCTGTATAGTAAACATTACTATAAGGTGGACCACTATGTAAGGTGGACCATTTTGTAAGGTGGACCACTGTGTAAGGTGGACCACTTTGTAAGGTGGACCACTATGTAAGGTGGACCGCTTTGTAAGGTGGACCACTATGTAAGGTGGACCACTGTGTATGGTGGACCACAATGTAAGGTGGACCACTTCATAAAGTGCACCACATGGTAAGATAGATCACATTATAAAGTGGACTACACTTTTGTAAGGTGGATCACACGTTAAGATAGATAACATTGTTTTAAGGTGTAACCCACTGCTGACAAGGTTACCTTGTGTTATGATAGACAGCACTGTCTTCAAGGTTACCTTGTGTTATGATAGACAACACAGTCTTCAAGGTTACCTTGTGTTATGATAGGCAACATTGTCCTCAAGGTTACCTTGTGTTATGATAGGCAACATTGTCCTCAAGGTTACCTTGTGTTATGATAGGCAACATTGTCTTCAAGGTTACCTTGTGTTATGATAGACAACATTGTCTTCAAGGTTAAATTGTGTTATGATAGACAACATTGTCTTCAAGGTTACCTTGGTTATGAAAAACAACACTGTCTTCAAGGTTACCTTGTTATGGAGAAAAACACTGTCTTCAAGGTTACCTTGTGTTATGATAGACAACACTCTCTTCAAGGTTACCTTGTGTTATGATAGACAACACTGTCTTCAAGGTTACCTTGTGCTATGATAGACAACATTGTCTTCAAGGTTACCTTATGTTATGATAGACAACACTCTCTTCAAGGTTACCTTGTGTTATGATAGACAACATTGTCTTCAAGGTTACCTTGTGTTATGATAGACAACACTGTCTTCAAGGTTACCTTGTGTTATGATAGACAACATTGTCTTCAAGGTTACCTTGTGTTTTGAAAGACAACACTGTCTTCAAAGGGTTTCCTTGTGTTATGATTTGAACAACACTGTCTTCCAGGTTACCTTGTGTTATGATAGACAACATTGTCTTCAAGGTTACCTTGTGTTATGATAGACAACACTGTCTTCAAGGTTACCTTGTGTTATGATAGACAACACTCTCTTCAAGGTTACCTTGTGTTTTTGATAGACAACATTGTCCTTTAAGGTTACCTTGTGTTATGATAGACAACATTGTCTTCAAAGGTTCCTTGTGTTATGAAGACAACATTGTCTTCAAGTTTCCTTGTGTTTTGATAGACAACATTGTCTTCAAGGTTACCTTGTGTTTTGATAGACAACACTCTCTTCAAGGTTACCTTGTGTATGATAGACAACATTTGTCTCAAAGGGTTAACCCTTTTGTTATGATGACAACATTGTCTTCAAGGTTACCTTGTGTTATGATAGACAACATTGTCTTCAAGGTTACCTTGTGTTATGATAGACAACACTCTCTTCAAGGTTACCTTGTGTTATGATAGACAACATTGTCTTCAAGGTTACCTTGTGTTATGATAGACAACACTGTCTTCAAGGTTACCTTGTGTTATGATAGACAACACTCTCTTCAAGGTTTACCTTGTGTTATGAAAAGACAACATTGTCTTCAAGGTTACCTTGTGTTAGATAGACAACCTGTCTTCAAGGTTACCTTTTGTTTGATAAAACAACACTGTCTTCAAGGTTTCCCTTTTGTTATGATAGACAAAATGTCTTCAAGGTTACCTTGTGTTTTTGAAAAGACAACATTGTCTTTAAGGTTACCTTTGTTATGATAGACAACACTCTCTTCAAGGTTACCTTGTGTTATGATAGACAACACTGTTTTCAAAGGGTTTCCTTGTGTTAGAATAGACAACACTGTCTTCAAGGTTACCTTGTGTTATGATAGACAACATTGTCTTCAAGGTTACCTTGTGTTATGATAGACAACACTGTCTTCAAGGTTACCTTGTGTTATGATAGACAACACTGTCTTCAAGGTTACCTTGTGTTATGATAGACAACATTGTCTTCAAGGTTACCTTGTGTTATGATAGACAACATTGTCTTCAAGGTTACCTTGTGTTATGATAGACAACACTGTCTTCAAGGTTACCTTGTGTTATGATAGACAACATTGTCTTCAAGGGTTTCCTTGTGTTTGAAGACAAAACTGTCTTCAAGGTTACCTTGTGTTATGATTTAAAAACACTGTCTTCAAGGTTACTTGTGTTATGATAGACAACATTGTCTTCAAAGGTTTACCTTGTGTTAATGATAGACAACTTGTCTTCAAGGTTACCTTGTGTTATGAAAGACAACATTGTCTTCAAGGTTACCTTTGTGTTTAGATAGACAACACTGTCTTCAAGGTTACCTTGTGTTATGATAGACACACTGTCTTTAAGGTTACCTTGTGTTAGATTGACAAATTGTCTTCAAGGTTTCCTTGTGTTATGATAGACAACATTGTCTTCAAGGTTACCTTGTGTTAAGATAACAACACTGTCTTCAAGGGTTACCTTGTTTATGATAGACAACACTGTCTTCAAGGTTAACCCTTTTGTTATGATAGGCAACATTGTCTTCAAGGTTACCTTGTGTTATGATAGACAACACTCTCTTCAAGGTTACCTTGTGTTATGATAGACAATACTGTCTTCAAGGTTACCTTGTGTTATGATAGACAACACTGTCTTCAAGGTTTCCCGTGTTAAAGATAGGCAACATTGTCTTCAAGGTTACCTTGTGTTATGAAGACAACACTGTCTTCAAGGTTACCTTTTTATGGGTAGGCAACATTTTCTTCAAGGTTACCTTGTGTTATGATAGACAGCATTGTCTTCAAGGTTACCATGTGTTATGATAGACAATACTGTCTTCAAGGTTACCTTTGTTAAAGATAGACAACACTCTCTTCAAGGTTACCTTGTGTTATGATAGACAACACTCTCTTCAAGGTTACCTTGTGTTATGATAGACAACATTGTCTTCAAGGTTACCTTGTGTATGATAGACAACACTGTCTTAAAGGTTAAACCCTTTTGTTAGATAGACAACATTGTCTTCATGGTTACCTTGTGTTTTGATAGACAAAATTGTCTTCAAGGGTTTCCTTTTGTTATGATAGACAACATTGCCTTCAAGGTTACCTTATGTTATGATAGACAACATTAGTCTTTAAGTTACCTTGTGTTATGATAGACAACACAGTCTTCAAGGTTACCTTGTGTTAGGGTAGGGAACATTGTCTCAAAGGTTACCTTGTTTATGATAGGCAACATTGTCTTCAAGGTTACCTTGTGTTTGATAGACAACACTGTCTTCAAGGTTACCTTGTGTTATAAGACAACATGTCTTCAAGGTTACCTTGTGTTATGATAGGCAACATTGTCTTCCCAAAGGTTACCTTGTGTTATGAATAGACAACACTGTCTTCAAGGTTACCTTGTTTTTATGATAGGCAACATTGTCTTCAAGGTTACCTTTGTTATGTAGACAACACTCTCTCAAGGTTTACCATTGTGTTATGATAGACAATTACTGTCTTCAAAAGGGTTTCCTTGTGTTATGATAGACAACACTGTCTTCAAGGTTACCTTGTGTTATGATAAGGGCAACACTGTCTTCAAAGGGTTTCCTGTGTTATGATAGACAACATTGTCTTCAAGGTTACTTGTGTTATGATAGACAACACTGTCTTCAAGGTTACCTTGTGTTAGATAGACAACACTGTCTTCAAGGTTACCTGTGTTATGATAGACAACATTGTCTTCAAGTTACCTTGTGTTATGATAGACAACATTGTCTTCAAGGTTACCCTTGTGTTATGATAGACCAAAAACTGTCTTCAAGGGTTACCTGGGGTTATGATAGACAACATTTTCTTCAAGGTTACCTTGTGTTATGATAGACAACACTGTCTTCAAGGTTACCTTGTGTTATGAAAAGACAACACTGTCTTCAAGGTTACCTTGTGTTATGATAGACAACATTGTTTTCAAGGTTACCTTGTGTTATGATAGACAACACGTCTTAAAGGTTACCTTGTGTTATTTATAGACAACATTGTCTTCAAGGTTACCTGTGTTTTGATAGACAACATTGTCTTCAAGGTTACCTTGTGTTATGATAGACAACCATTGTCTTCAAGGTTTACCGTGTGTTATGATAGACAACACAGAACATTTCAAGGTTACTTTGTTTAAAAGATAGGAAACATTTTCTTTCAAGTTACCTTGTGTTATGATAGAAAAACCATTGTTTCAAGGTTACCTTGTGTTATATAGGCAACATTGTCTTCAAGGTTACCTGTGTTATGATAGACAACACGTCTTAAAAGGGTTTCCTGTGTTATGATAGACAACATTGTCTTCAAGGTTACCTTGTGTTATGATAGAAACTATGTCTTCAAGGTTACCCTTGTGTTATGATAGCAACCCTTGTCTTCAAGGTTACCTTGTGTTATGATAGACAACACCTCTTCAAGTTACCTTTTGTTATGATAGCAAATTTTCTTCAAGGTTACCTTTTTGTTATGATAGCAACATTGTCTTCAAGGTTACCTTGTGTTATGATAGGCAACAGTCTTCAAATTTACCTTGTGTTATGATAGACAACACTGTCTTTAAGGTTACCTTGTGTTATGATAGGCAACATTGTCTTCAAGGTTACCTTGTGTTATGATAGACACATTCCCCTTAAGTTTCCTGTGTTATGATAGACAATACTGTCTTCAAGGTACCTGTGTTATGATAGACAACCCCTTCTCAAGGTTACCTTGTGTTATGATAGGCCCAAAATTTTTTTCAAGTTACCTTGGTTATGATAAAACAACATTTTCTTCAAGGTTACCTTGTGTTATGATAGGCAACATTGTCTTAAAAGGGTTTCCTTGTGTTATGATAGACAACATTGTCTTCAAGGTTACCTGTGTTATGATAGACAACTTTTCTTCAAGGTTACCTTTGTGTTATGATAGACAACAGCCTTCAAGGTTACCTTTGTTATGATAGAACATTCTCAAGGTTACCTTGTGTTATGATAGACAAACAGTCTTCAAGGTTCCTTGTGTTATGATAGGCAAAAAATGTCTTAAGGTTACCTTGTGTTATGATAGGCAACATTGTCTTCAAGGTTACCTTGTGTTATGATAGACAAACAGTCTCAAGGTTTTCCTTGTGTTATGATAGCAACCATTGTCTTCAAGGTTACCTTTGTTATGATAGCAACATTGTTTCAAGGTTACCTTTGTTAGATAGACAAAACAGTCTTAAGGTTACCTTGTGTTATGATAGGCAACATTGTCTTCAAGGTTACCTTTGTTTATGAAGGCAACATTGTCTTCAAGTTACCTTGTGTTATGATAGCAACTTGTCTTCAAGGTTACCTTGTGTTAAGATAGACAACATGATTCTTTTAAGGTTACCTGTGTTATGATAGCAAAAATTTTCTTTAAGGTTAAACCCTTTTGTTATGATAGACAACACTTCTTCAAGGTACCTTGGTTATGATAGCAAATTGTCTTCAAGGTTACCTTGTGTTATGATAGACAACACTTCTTCAAGGTTACCTTTTGTTAATGATAGCAACTATCTTCAAGGTTACCTTGTGTTATGATAGACAACATTGTCTTTAAGGTTAAACCTTTTGTTATGATAGACAAAAACTGTCTTTAAGGTTTTCCTTGTGTTTATGATAGACAACATTCTTCAAGGTTTCCTTGTGTTATGATAGACAAACTTGTCTTCAAGGTTACCTTGTTTTATGAAAAGACAACATTCTTCAAGGTTCCTTGTGTTATGATAGACACATTTCTTAAGGTTACCTTGTGTTATGATAGACAACATTTCCTTCAAAAGGGTTTCCTTATGTTATGATAGACAACATGTCTTAAAGGTTACCTTGTGTTAGATAGACAACAAGTCTTCAGGTTACCTTGTGTTAGATAGCAACATTGTCTTCAAGGTTACCTTGTGTTATGATAGGCAACATTGTCTTCAAGGTTACCTTGTGTTATGATAGACAACACTGTCTTCAATGTTACCTTGTGTTATGATAGACAACACTGTCTTCAAGGTTACCTTGTGTTATGATAGGCAACATTGTCTTCAAGGTTACCTTGTGTTATGATAGACAACACTCTCTTCTTTGTGTTATGGATTGCAAGTTTGTGTATAAAGGTAAGTATTATGCTCAGAAGCAGGGCATGGCTATGGGAAATCCCCTCAGCCCCTTACTCAGCAACCTGCATATGGAATTCTGTGAGACTAGACTACTTAAAGATATTCTCCGAAATAATACTAGGTGGTTCAGATACGTAGATGATGTGCTTTGCCTTTGGCCTAGAGATCACAATATTGATGAGTTCCTACCTAGACTTATTGGTCTGGTACCTTATACTAAGTTCACAGTAGAGCTTGAAATATATAACACTCTACCCTTGTTAGACGTTTTAATCCATCGCATCGACAGACGATTCAAATTTACAGTTTACAGGAAGACCACCAATGTGTCGTCATACATTCATTATTATCCCAATCGTGAATCTAGATTTAAAAGGGGTGTTCTCCTTTCATTGTTCATGAGAGTTTTGCAAATCTGCAGTCCTAAGTATTTAGAAGATAAAATTAACAAGATATTTAACAAAGCCACAAAACTGAGATATCCCCGGGATTTTGTTAGCCAGGAAGACTTTCTACAGGGAACGCTTGACAGGCAAAATGTATTGGCCTTGCCATACAATGATAATTTGATCTGCTTGCTTGAGGCACTAACAAAAATCAATGTGAACCAGACTTTCAAAAACACTGGGACAGTGAAACAGAGATTGATTAAAAACACACCACCTAATAATGTAGGTGGTGTCTACAAGGTCCCATGAACCCTTTACCCACTCTCATACATTGGTCAGACAGGTAAACCTCTGGAAACTAGATTATCCCAACACCAGTACTCAATCAGGACAGGCCAAGTGTCGAATGCGATCAATAACCATGTCAGCTCTTGCAATCACCCACCTGGGTGTGCTGCTTCCCAGATAATTGTACCCAACAGTTCCATCATGGAAAGAAACATAATTGAGTCCTCCCTCCTGAAACATGATAGGAATGTAGTATATAACTGAAATTATGGGCCGTACAAACTCGATAGTTATTTAGTGGAACCTATTGTGCACAGCCTCAATTGTTTGTTGGCCGATCTTATTGAAACTTTGTCACAGTTCACTAAATATATGTTTCTAAAAGTACACCAAAAAGAAACAAAATTGGAAGAAGAGTAAAAAAAAAAATCGATGCATCTGCCCCTTAAGTGTGTGATGAGGTTTGAAACAGCCTTCTCAGAAGGCTTAATTTTTTTCTCCAACACCTGTACTTATCTACATTTCTCTGACCTCCTGACTCTTCTTGACAGAGACAAAAGTTCTTCACAGCAGTTGTTGTGATAATAAGGATTCCAGTGAAGATTCCGATCGATTTTTCAATATATCGTTGCTCCAAGCTACAACATGCCAATACACTGAGAAGCAAAAATTCCTCACAATCACAGCTCGGTTGCATGAACTGACAACTTTGTAAATGTATAACACTAGTACACCATAATGCTGCCTTACGAATTTTTATCATTCATCATTACATAATGTTGTTAAGCAATATCACTCACATAACATTGGTGAAAAAATTAATTTAAAAACAAGCAGAAGAAATAATAACATTTGAGATGTAGTGACTCCATTTCGATTATCCTCTTTTGCCTTTTACTGTCCTTCCTGGCCATTTTCACTCATAACACTGCTTAAAATATTGTAAAATGTGAGCGTCAACTAAATTGTAAATCTCCTCAGTAGCATATCTGTCACCACAATTATGACATATAACAAGAAATGGTTTCTACTCATTCATTTTGTAACTCTTCCACAGACCTTATTGAGTCAGAATTGTTCATGAAACCCATGAATAATTAATCCTTTGAGATCTCGTAACCAATGACTTCCTGTTTTCAAAAATAAACTTTCACCAAAAGTCTTACACCATTTTCAAAATGTTACTCATAAAAATCATAAACTTGACACAAAGTTTTTCTAACCAAAGAATGCAGCCAATCATCACTTCTTGATTCTGATTGAGGGAGGAGCTTGGTCACACAAGCAAAAATAACTTTTGGTTGTACTAGTACTGGACGTGACCCAAACAACGAAAATTACATCAAATTGGTAGCTATGTACCATTTGACAAGTATTTAATTTCATTTTATCATTAGCCCATTATAGTTTTAAGGAGTTTCAAACAGATATAAGCTTGACAACGGCCGGTTACAAATAAAATTACTTTTCATTTAAAATTCAATTACAATTGCTAAAAAAATAATTACATTCAGCTTTAATTACAATTACAGCTACTCCAAGCCTGGCCGTTAGAGACTCTCACCGTCACAGCTTGTCCTTGCCGTTACAGCCTGTCCTCTCTGTTACAGCCTGTCCTCTCTGTTACAGCCTGTCCTCTCAAATACAACTTGTCCTATCGGGCACATACTGTCCTCTCCCTTACACGCTCTTCTCTCCGTCACAGCTCCTTTACGTCAGAACCTCTCCTCTGCGTTACTGGCTTACCTCATTAACATAACGGGCTATTATTTTCTCCATCACAACCCCTCATGTTTGTCACATTATCTCTTCACTGCCACATTCTCTTCCCCGCAACAGCATCTCCACTCCTACAGATCCTATGCTCACTTTGACTCAGGAAATCGTAGACACGATTGCAAATCCTGATTATTCACCAGATTAATATAACCAAAGATGCATAATACCTCAGGTGATATATTAAGGTGTCTTATTTGAAATATGATACCAGATTTTTAACAGATATCCTAAAAAATAACGTTAAAAATATATTGCAAGAACAATACATGCCAAAGTGTTATCCTATTACTCCATTTAGTGGTCATTGCCCAGAAATTTTGTTTCTAAATGCTCAAGTGGTATCGTCCTCTGCATGAATATAAGGTGCACAGTAAACTAGCCGTATCGGTGGCATAATCTAAGTCAATCTTCAGAGCCTCTCCTATCAGTTACAGCTTGCTGTTTCGTTCTTAGCCTGTTCTTTCCGTCATAGCCTGTTATTTCTTTCTTTTCTGTCGCAGCCTGTTCTCTCCGTCTCAACCAGTTTTCTCCGATACAGCCCATACTTATCATGATAACCTGTCCTTTCTGTTACAACCTGTTCTCTCCGCCACAGGTTGTCCTCTCCATACCAGGCTCTCTTCTTCGCCACAGGCTCTCTCTTCTCTCACAGCCTATCCTCCTTTCTGCCACAGCGTGTCCTCCTCTCCGTCACAGCCTATCCTCCTCTCCGTCACAGCATGTTCTCTCCGTCACAGCATGTCCTCCTCTCTGTCGCAGCCTATCCTCCTCTCTGTCACAGCGTGTCCTCCTCTCTGTTACAGCCTATCCTCCTCTCCGTCACAGCCTATCCTCCTCTCTGTCACAGCCTATCCTCCGCTCCGTCACAGCCTATCCTCCTCTCTGTCACAGCCTGTCACTGTAATTGTTTACAGTTTATAATTTTAGTACCTTATAGGAAGGTGACGTAATATTACATTATTTAAGGCTAGGCTAAAGACAAGAGAAAGTTGGAAGAGTATTTTGGTAACGGTAGAATAATATAAATATGTGATTTAATTAGTTATGATGAGGGATGCTTAAACTTTGTCAGTGGAAGGAGTAACAGTTTTCTTAGATGATTTTTGAGAGTTGCATTTGTTTTGAAAAATG
>NC_069405.1:5994030-6024700 GCF_026875155.1 Cherax quadricarinatus
TGAGTTTCAAGGGGAGGGAGTAGCGGAATAGAAATTGGAAAACCAAACTACAGAAGGGGGGACTACTCAGGCATGAGGAATTCCTGCAAGACGTTCAGTGGGAGAGAAAACTGACAGGAAAACCAGTACAGGAAATGATGTGACTTAAAAAAAGCCCACCGTTTGAGCGAAACGTTGTCAAAAGGATCCATTATATGAATAGTGTTTATATTTCCAATGGTAGAGGAGGCAGAGGTAAACAATGATAGACGAGGCAGAGGTAAACAATGGTAGAGAAGGCAGAGGTAAACAAAAGTAGACGAGGCAGAGGTAAACAATGGTAGAAGGGGCAGAGGTAAACAATGGTGGACGAGGCAGAGGTAAACCATAAGGAAGAGCAAAAGTGAAAACGTGTGTAGACATGTTTACTGGAGACCAGATTGAAAAATTCACGGTAATGTCTGGTAGGACAAATTGGTAAGATAGTTCAGGGAGATAGACAAGTTGGCAAGATAGTTCGGGAGATAAGGACAAGTTGAGAAGATAGTCCAGGGAGATAAGATAAAAGGCCCAGAGGCCCCACTCAAAGGTCCAAAGGTTCCTGATAGGGAAATTAGATAAAAAAAAAATTTAAACTTATATGGAAAAAACAACAGATTAACTATCTGGTAGGTCAGTATATTCAATTAAAAAGAGAAATTTAGAAAACGGATAAGAAGCCAAAGAGATCATGAAGTTAAAATGCAACGAAACTCAACGAAAAAACTAAAGTATTCTTTATGTAAATAAGAGAAAGATTATGGACAAGACAGATACACTTATAGCTGTTCAGGTTAATGACTGAATAAAGTAAAAGGACACAAGTGCAACTAATGGACATTTTATTGTGGCAACGTTTCATTTTCCCAGGAGCTTTATCAACCCGTTACAAACAGTGAGTCGATGTGTTCAGTCCATCAATCTTAAAATAGAATACGCATATATGGGAGAAGTAGCTTATATACCGTAGCAGGAGAGGTGCAGCAGATTTTGGTGGTGTCACATTTGTTCAATGTGGAAGTGGTCGTGGCCAAAAGGTTAGGCAAAATGAAGAATTCCCAAATATTAAGATCCCCAAAAAGTTGCAGTGTTGACAGGTTTGTAGATGAATGGTTCAAAGAACGAAATTGTTGATAAATTAGACACATGTGCAATCTTGGGTATCTTTATTGAGGAAACGTTTCGTCACACAGTGGCTTCCTCGTCCATACCAAAAGAGAATCGTGAAGAGCAGAAGGAGAAGGAGGTAATCAGTCCCCCAACCTTTGTATGGACTGATGAAGCCACGGTGTGGCGAAACGTTTCTCAATAAAGATACCAAGAGTTGCACTTGAGTCTAATTTATCAACATTTCAGTTCTCTGAACCATTCATCTACAACCCTGTCAGACACTGCAATTCTTGGGATTTAATATTGGGGAAAATTCTTCGCTTGCTGTTCGGTTCGATTTTAATTTTTTTTCCAGGTTGTGCACTCCGTAACAATACACTTTATAGAATGAGAAGATACTTCCAAACTTAGAAATGTAAGGCACAAATAGTTACTCAGTTTTTTTTAGTTTCTTTTTATTTAAAGGTTAAATACTTCTTAGATATTCATAAATATCTATTAATATCACTTCGTCAGAAACTTTTATTCTCATAAGAAAACACTTAAATAGAATGTACTTTCAAATGGCACTACACTTTTTAAATGTCACAGGAATATTACTGTTTCCCTCAAAAAGGGGACTTCTTGTACACAAGTACATACATTAAGAGGGAACACTTTCACTGAATAACTCCCTGGCATAAGGAATATATCACTTAAAGTTATAAACTTGACACATGTCGTCACATCGTAAACTGAGGGTAACAGTATATAACTGTCCGCAGACTTCACATTAGAATAAATCTCAAGCTGGTTCAGGAGTTTCTACAACACAATTCTCTATCCAAGTGAGAATAAGGTGGAGTACTGGAGGGGTAACTCAGTCAATGCACACTGAGTCGGCAGAGAGAGCGAACTGAATTAACACAGTTAATTCCTACTTGACATCATCTCGCCAAAGGGGAGAGAGAAGAATAGGCTAAACTACCCTCCAAGGACGTACCTTATTTCAACTCTTAGCCAGCTGTTACCTACCTACCCCACATTACTCAAAATTTCATAAATTATATAATACACATCATACCCGGGTATATTCCTTAATCAGATAATATTATTTAAAATAGTGGAATCTTTAATTTAGCTAATATTAAAGAAACCCGAGTTAATATTAAGTGGATAATATATATTTTTATATATATATATATATATATATATTATTATTTATATATATATATATATTTTATAATTTTTATATAATTTTTTATATATATATATATATAAATTGATCTCATTATGACATTGGCAATGGACACTTGCCTAACCCTTTGGGGACGACCTACTTCCACATGGACAAATGTGGGGCACCATCTACGCCTGCTACACCTCTCCTGCCTACGGTATATAAGCCACTTCTCATTTATGTTACAAACAGTACTTGAACACAGAGGGTATTTATATGCTCAGAGTGAGGTGCATGCTAGTAGTAGAACAATTAACTTGCACCTTAGTAATGGATATAAAAGCTAATTGCAAGATAATTGTTCTTCCATATTATATTTACTACTACTACCATAGTATTACACCTCACTCTAAGCCTATTAAACCCTCATTGGGCGATGTTACTGTTTGTAACGGTTTGACAAAGCTCCTGGAGAGCGAAACGTTGCCACAATAAAAAGTCATTTGAGTCCTTTACGGTTAAGATTGTCGGTAATTCTACCAAAATATATACTAGCTTAGTGAGAGTTAGAAACAGATGTGCTCAGTCTTCAACACTTATCACAGCTAAGTATCACAAAAGGATAAGTACAGTAACATACAAGAAACAGTTACAGCACAGTACACAGATCGTACAGTAACACAAATGCTCAGTATCGGTAGCACTGAAGATCAGTTATAGTAGACAGGAAAGATCAGTTATAGTCACACAGAAGATCAGTACCAGTACAGTAAACAACAGCAGAGTAATAAAGAATAGTATAGCACAGTACACAGAAGAGTACAATAACAGAATAGTATAGCCACAGTAACACAGAAGTGTACAGTACAGTAACACAGAATGAGTACAATTCAGTAACACCACCGTGGATACTGTCAGGGAGGCAGGAGTGGGAAATAACACACCGTGGTAATGTTGAGGTCGTACGCTTTGGAATAAAAGCATGAATCAAAGCTTGAATTATAAATACAGAAGAATAAAAATCATTTGCGACCACTGTCAGCCCTCAGAGTTTTCTCTGAGTTACAGACTTTTGCCACGTGAGGCAGTGGTTCGTCTTTAAGGTTCCGCCCCCCCTCGCCTTCCCCAGGTTCATGTGTACAGGAATTATCGTGGGCCCCCGGTCGTTCCCCTGCTCACTTCCCTAAGGTCGCACTACTCTCTCTTCTCTCTGCCTTCCAGCCTAGCCTTTCCAAGTCATGTCTCCGGAATCCATCCGGTCGCCTCCGGAAGTTTTCCCTTTCCACTTACCTAAAGGTCGGCGGTGCCTTCCCAGGTTCAGTGTCTCCAGAAGCTCCACTTACGTCACCTTTGCTGGACTCCCTTTCCACTTCTCCAGAGTCAGCGGTATTCTGGCTTTCCTTAGGATATGTATCCAGGAATCCATCCGTTCTACCGCAAGATTGTCTCCCCTTCCCCATTACCAAGGTCAGCTCTCACACTTATGTATTCATGCCTTCCCCAGGTTCATGTATTCCAGGGAATCCATCCGTTCGCTCCCCGGTGTCTCCCCTTCCCACTTACCGAAGGGCAGCCTCAACACAACCTTCCTCAAGTTCATGTATCCAGGAATCCTTCCGGTTCGTTCGCTCCCGGATGTTCATCTTCCCCACTTACTAAGGTCGGCGCTGCCTTCCCCGGATCTGTGTCTCCAGGAGTCTACTAGTGTTCACTTCAGGTGGATCCCCCTTCCCCACTTCCCTCAAGGTCAGCGGTTTGGCCTACCCGGATTCAGTGTCTTTCTAGTGTCCACTAGTGTCACCTCAGGTGGACTCCCGTTCCCCACTTCCCAGAGTCAGCGGTTGCCACCTCTTTCAGTGACCTCGCTGCATTGGAAACTTGGTCTGGCTTAGTGGTCTTACGGTAGTGACGGTCCAGGTGGGTGGAATTACGGGAGCAACGTGACAACACAGTAAACTGAGTCCAGTAATTAACCCACAATGACAGCCGCGACGTAGATCAGCTAGACGGCCTCCAGCGGCCTCACAGTTCCCCACCTCGACAAGAGGCTAATTAACATAAATTTTGAAATCCTTTTATATTGCACTATAAATTTATACTATGTACGGAGCTTTTTCTTGCTTATTGATCAGTTTAAAAGTTTTGTGAGTGTTTTATTTTATGTTGATGAATGTCCAAGTGTGAAGAACTTTTCCACCTCCATCAAAACTGTATTAAATATTACACTGTTTTCATTTTCATATGACATTTTAAAGTTAACAAGCGCAGAAACATACACATATATCAGTATTTTCACATACATTTATACGCTGGTTTACGGTATTTTGAAGATATTCTTTGTGAAACATGTAAATATATAATGACGGAAGACGTTTGTGACACTAGTGGAGGAATGTGTCATGTGTTCATATTCTTGTGTATGAATGACACTAGTGGAGGAATGTGTCATGTGTTCATATTCTTGTGTATGAATGACACTAGTGCGATGGAATGTGTCATGGTTTCTATTATTCTTGGTATGAATGGACAATAGTGGAGGATTGTGTCATGTATTCATATTCTTGTGTATGAATGACACTAGTGGAGGAATGTGTCATGTGTTCATATTCTTGTGTATGAATGACACTAGTGGAGGAATGTGTCATGTATTCATATTCTTGTGTATGAATGACACTAGTGGAGGAATGTGTCATGTATTCATATCTTGTGTATGGAATGACACTACGTTGGGAGGAATGTGTCAGTATTCATATTCTTGTGTTATGAATGACACTAGTGGAGGATGTGTCATGTGTTCATCTTCTTGTGTATGAATGATTGTAATGTTTACGTGTTATTGCGTATGTGTGTCATGTGTACATGTTGTACAGAATGGTATACAATACGACAAGATGAATTTAAGAACATGTGCAAACATCTGGTATCTTTCATTTGTAGAAGTTCGCCAATCAGTGGCTTTATCAATACAAATTCTGGACATAACTTGGAAGATAGTAGAACTATGTAACAGAAGATGAGGTAATCAGTCCTAACCTAGGAGTTAGTGCTGAAGAGCACCGTAGTTCGTGGAGATTCTTGAAGCAGAAGCAAGCGCCGACGCTTTCATGTACTAATGTCAGGTGGAAATGGGACGTGTAGCTGACCGAGGGCATAGTCCACTGGTAGGCGGAATTCCCAGTAAAGTAGGTCCTATCCAAAGAGATAGGTTAGTTGTTTAGTAGTTGTCGTAGTAGTGTAAGGTTATGTAATGTCCTCAGAATCTAGATTCCATGATGTGCTGTGTCGGACAGTTGTACAAGAATGGTATTACGCAATACCGACATCATGGACTCTTGAATCTGAGGACATGTTACATAACCTTCACGACTCGACAACCCGCTCTTGGGGTAGGACTACTTCCACTGGGGAATCCCGCCTACCAGTGACTATGCCCGTCTTTACTACCCGTCCCATTGACCTGACGTTAGTATATACGCGTCAGGCGTTTAGTTTCTGCTTCAGAATCTCACGACTATGGTGCTCTTCGCCAACCTACTGCTAGGTTGGGGACTGATTAACCTCATCTTCTGTACATAGTTCTACTGTCTTCAAGTTACTGTCCTAGGAATTTGTATTGAATAAAGCTACTGGATGCGAAAGTCTACAATTAAAGTTACTAAGATGTGTGCACACGTGTCTTAATTTTCAGTGGTACATGTGATTGGGTATGGGTTTCATTGTGTACAATATTATTGTGTGTTCATTGAAATGCAATGGTACATGTTATTTTGTAAGAATAAGTGTAACACGGAAGATCAGTTTACGTGCAATAACTCAGACGACCAGTACAGTACAATAACACAGAACGACAGTATCGTACAATAAACACAGAAGACCAGTACAGTTACATATAAAACACAGACGACCAGTACCACGTTCATTAACACAGCCGACAGGACAGTACAATTAACACAGACGACCAGTACAGTACAATAAACACACGACCAGTTCAGTAAATACCAGACGACAGTACAGTACAATAAACAACAGACGACCAGTACAGTGCAATAACACAGAAGACAAGTTCAGTACCAATAACACAGACGACCAGTACAGTACAATAACACAGACGACCATTACCGATACAATACAACAGACGAACTGTTACAGTCACAATACACACACAATTCAGTACAGGAGAATAAAACCAAAAACCAGTACGTACAATAACACACAAAACCAGTAACAGTACAATAACACAACCAAGACCAGTCAGTCAATAACACACAAAAACCAGTACAGTACAATAAAAACACACAACCAGTACAGTACAATAAACACACAAAACCAGTACAGTCAATAACACCACAAAACCAGTACAGTACAATAACACACAAAAACCAGTACCAGTCCAATAAACACAACAAAACCAGTACAGTACAATAACACACATGAAACAGTAAGTACAATACCACACAAACAGTACAGTACAATAACACACAATCCAGTACAGTACAATAACACACAAAACCTGTACAGTTCCAATAACACACAAAAACCAGTACTCAGTCCAATAAACACACAAAACCAGTACCGTCCACTAACACACAAAACCAGTACAGTACAATAAACACACAAACCAGGACAGTACAATAACACACAAAAACCTTCAGTACGTACTATAAACACAAAAATCAGTACAGTACAATAACACACAAAACAGTACAGGCCAATAATATCACACAAAACAGTACAGTCCAATAAACACACAAAACCAGTTACAGTCCAAAACCACAAAACCAGTTATACAGTACAATAAACCACAAAACCAGTACAGTACATAACACACAAAACCCGTACCGTACAATAACACACAAAAACCAGTACAGTACAAATAACACACTAAGTCATAACAGTACAATCACACACAGACCCAGTACAGTACAATAACACACAAACCAGTACAGTCCAATAATACACACAAAACCAGTACAGTACAATAACACCCAAACCTCAGTACAGTCCAATAACACACAAAAACCAGTACGTTCAATAAACACACAAACCAGTACAGTACAATAAACACCACAAAACAGTCAGTACCATAACCACACAAACCAGTACAGTCCAATAACAACAAAACAGTACAGTACAATAACACACTCAAGATCATAACAGTACAAATACACAAGACCAGTACAGTCCAATTAACACACAAAACCAGTACAGTACAATAAACACACAAGACCAGTACAGTACAATATCACACTAGACCAGTACAGTCCAAGAAAACACAACAAGACAGTACAGTACAATAACACCAAGACCAGTACAGTTACTAATATCACACAAGACCACAGTACAGTACCAATAACACACACGGACCGTACAGTACAGAGTAAACACAAAACCAGTACAGTACAATAACACACAAGGACCAGTACAGTACATAAAACCCCAAACCCGTGAGTACAGTACAATAACACACAAGGATCATAACAGTACAATAACACACAAGACCAGTACAGTACATAAACACACAAAACAGTACAGTACAATAAAACACAGATCATCCAGTACAAAGAACAACAAGACCAGTACAGTACAATAACACACAAACCAGTTAAAGTACAATAACACAAAAGCTCATACCCGTACCATAACACACAAAGACCAGTACAGTACAAATATCAACACAAAACCAGCTACAGTACAATACAACAAAACCAAGTAAATACCAATAACACACAAAACCAGTACAGTACAATAACACACAAACCAGTACAGACTATAACCACAAGACCTGTACAGTACAATAACACACAAAAACCAGTACAGTTACTATAACACACAAACCAGTACTATAAATAACACACAAAACCAGTACAGTACCATAACACACAACAAAACCAGTACAGTACAATAACACACAAGACCAGACAGTACAATAACACAGACGACAGTACGTACAATAACCCCCCCCCGCAGATACAGTACTATAACAACTAGACCAGTACAGTACAATAACACACAAGACCAAAGTACAGTACTCAATAAACAGACGACCAGACAGTAATACAAGTAACAAGACGACCAGTCAGTACGGTAAAAAGACGACCATTACAGTAACACAGACGACCAGTCCTAGTAACACAGTCGACCGTAACTGTTAACACAGGGACGACGTACAGTACAGTAACACAGACGAAGTACAGTACAACACACAGACGACCAGTACAGTACAGTTATCACAGACCCAGTAACAGTAAGTAACCATCAGTTCGACAGTACTGTACAGTAGCACAGAGACCTGAACAGTTGAGTAACCACAGACCACCAGTACAGTACAGTAACACAGACCCAACCAGTAAGTACAATAACACGTCGCAGTACAGTACAGTAACACAGACACCATGTACAGTTACAGTAAACTCAGACCACCAGATACCAGTACAGTAACACAGGACCTCCATTACTGTATAGTAACACAGACACCAGTACAGTACAATAACACAGTCGACCAAGTACAGTTACAGTAACAACAGGACGACCAATCTGTACAGTATAGAGTAACACAGACCACCAGTACAGTACAGATCACAGAACCCCGTACAGTACAATAACACAGACTACCAGTACAGTACAGTAAACACAGACGACCAGTACCGTACGTAACACAGTCGACCTGTACAGTCAGTAACACAGACTGACCAGTACAGTACCAGTAAACAGACCACCAAGTTACAGTACAATATCTCAGACCCCCCCCACCAGTTCAGTACAGTAACAACAGTCGACCCAGTACAGTACAAAAACAAGCGACATTACAGTACAGTAACCACAGTCGACAGTTTCAGTACAGTAACACAGGTAACGACAGTACAGTACAGTAACACAGACCACCAGTACAGTCAATAACACAGACACCAGTACAGTACACAGTAACACAGACACAGTTCAGTTACAATACACAGACCACCTGTACAGTACCAATAACTAACAGACACCAGCTACAGTTACAGTAAACACAGACCAACCGGTACAGACATAACACAGACCACCAGTACAGTACAATAACACAGACCACCAGTACAGTACAATAACACAGACCACCAGTACAGTACAATAACACAGACCACCAGTACAGTACAATAACACAGACCACCAGTACAGTACAATAACACAGACCACCAGTACAGAAGAGAAGAGCACAAATACACTCTAAAGAGTTATACACAAACGAAGGCGCTGACAGCTGTGTTGTTCCTCCGTGGATGCCTGAGCGGCAGTGTTTACTGATTGCTGTGTTGTCCCTCCGTGGATGTCTGAGCGGCGCGCTGGATGCTGTGTTTGTCTCCGTGGATGTTCTGAGCGGCAGCGCTGACTGCTGTGTTGTCCCTCCGTGGGATGCCTGAGCGCGGCAGCGCTGACTGCTGTTGTGTCCCTCCCGGGGATGCCTGAGCGGCAGCGCTGACTGCTGTAGGTGTCCCTCCGCCGTGCTGGAGCGGAAGCGCTGCCTGCTTGTGTTGTCCCTCCGTGGATGCCTGAGCCTCGGCGCGCTGACTGCTGTGTTGTCCCTTCGTGGATTTGCCTGAAGCGGCGGCGCTGACTGCCGGTGTTGTCCCCTCCGTGGATGCTGACGCGGCCCGCAGCGCTGACAGCTGTATGTGTTGATCCCTCCGTGGATGGGGGGCCTGAGGGCAGCGCTGACGCTGTGTTGTACCCTCCGTGGATGCTGAGCTTCAGCGCTGGACCTGCTGGTGTGTTCCCTCGTGGATGCCCCCTGATGCGGTCAGCGGACTTGCTGTGTTGTCCTCGTGGATGCCTGAGCGCCAGCCGCTGACTGCTGTGTTGTCCCTCGTGGATGCCTTGAGTGCAGGTGCTGACTGCTGTGGTTGTCCCTCCGTGGATGCACTGAGGCGGCCAGCGCTGACTGCTGTGTTGTCCCTCGTCGATGCTGAGCTGCAGCGCTGGACTGCTGTGTTGTCCCTCGTCGATGCCTGAGCTGCAGCGCTGACTGCTGTGTTGTCCCTCCGTGGATGCCTGAGCTGCAGCGCTGACTGCTGTGTTGTCCCTCCGTGGATGCCTGAGCGGCAGCGCTGACTGCTGTGTTGTCCCTCCGTGGATGCCTGAGCTGCAGCGCTGACTGCTGTGTTGTCCCTCTGTGGATGCCTGAGCGGCAGCGCTGACTGCTGTGTTGTCCCTCCGTGGATGCCTGAGCGGCAGCGCTGACTGCTGTGTTGTCCCTCCGTCGATGCCTGAGCGGCAGCGCTGACAGCTGTGTTGTCCCTCCGTGGATGCCTGAGCGGCAGCGCTGACTGCTGTGTTGTCCCTCCGTGGATGCCTGAGCGGCAGCGCTGACTGCTGTGTTGTCCCTCCGTCGATGCCTGAGCGGCAGCGCTGACAGCTGTGTTGTCCCTCCGTGGATGCCTGAGCGGCAGCGCTGACTGCTGTGTTGTCCCTCCGTGGATGCCTGAGCGGCAGCGCTGACTGCTGTGTTGTCCCTCTGTGGATGCCTGAGCGGCAGCGCTGACTGCTGTGTTGTCCCTCCGTGGATGCCTGAGCGGCAGCGCTGACTGCTGTGTTGTCCCTCCGTGGATGCCTGAGCGGCAGCGCTGACTGCTGTGTTGTCCCTCCGTGGATGCCTGAGCGGCAGCGCTGACTGCTGTGTTGTCCCTCCGTGGATGCCTGAGCGGCAGCGCTGACAGCTGTGTTGTCCCTGCGTGGATGCCTGAGCGGCAGCGCTGACTGCTGTGTTGTCCCTCCGTCGATGCCTTAAACTTTAGAAAATCACGGGACCATTTATAATACCTTAAATATGTATATATAAATATAAGCAAAACCCTTTAAAAATAATAAAATATATTTTCCTCTCCAAAATCCTAAATATATCTTTAACCATGTTTAATAACAATAAATTTTATTCAGAGACACACCTTAAACATCACCTTAAACATCAGAGAATCCTGTTACTATATAATCATATATTCAAAACAGATGCAACTCTCAAAAATCATCTAAGACAACTGTTAGTCCTTCCACTGACAAAGTTTAAGCATCCCTTATCATAACTAATTAAATCACATATTTATATTATTCTACCGTTACCAAAATACTCTTCCAACTTTCTCTTGTCTTTAGCCTAGCCTTAAATAATGTAATATTACGTCACCTTCCTATAAGGTACTAAAATTATAAACTGTAAACAATTGCAGTGACAGGCTGTGACGGAGCGGAGGATAGGCTGTGACAGAGAGGAAGATAGGCTGTGACGGAGAGGAGGATAGGCTATAACAGAGAGGAGGACACGCTGTGACAGAGAGGAGGATAGGCTGCGACAGAGAGGAGGACATGCTGTGACGGAGAGAACATGCTGTGACGGAGAGGAGGATAGGCTGTGACGGAGAGGAGGACACGCTGTGGCAGAAAGGAGGATCGGCTGTGAGAGAAGAGAGAGCCTGTGGCGAAGAAGAGAGCCTGGTATGGAGAGGACAACCTGTGGCGGAGAGAACAGGTTGTAACAGAAAGGACAGGCTATCATGATAAGTATGGGCTGTATCGGAGAAGACTGGTTGAGACGGAGAGAACAGGCTGCGACAGAAAAGAAAGAAATAACAGGCTATGACGGAAAGAACAGGCTAAGAACGAAACAGGAAGCTGTAACTGATAGGAGAGGCTCTGAAGATTGACTTAGATTATGCCACCGATACGGCTAGTTTACTGTGCACCTCATATTCATGCCGAGGACGATAGCACTTGAGCATTTAGAAACAAAATTTCTGGGCAGTGACCACTAAATGGAGTAATAGGATAACACTTTGGCATGTATTGTTCTTGCAATATATTTTTAACGTTATTTTTTAGGATATCTGTTAAAAATCTGGTATCATATTTCAAATAAGACACCTTAATATATCACCTGAGGTATTATGCATCTTTGGTTATATTACTCTGGTGAATAATCAGGATTTGCAATCGTGTCTTTACGATTTCCTGAGTCAAAGTGAGCATAGGATCTGCAGGAGTGGAGATGCTGTTGCGGGGAAGAGAATGTGGCAGTGAAGAGATAATGTGACAAACATGAGGGGTTGTGATGGAGAAAATAATAGCCCGTTATGTTAATGAGGTAAGCCAGTAACGCAGAGGAGAGGTTCTGACGTAAAGGAGCTGTGACGGAGAGAAGAGCGGGTAAGGGAGAGGACAGTATATGCCCGATAGGACAAGTTGTATTTGAGAGGACAGGCTGTAACATAGAGGACAGGCTGTAACAGAGAGGACAGGCTGTAACGGCAAGGACAAGCTGTGACGGTGAGAGTCTCTAACGGCCAGGCTTGGAGTAGCTATAATTGTAATTAAAGTTGAATGTAATTATTTTTTTAGGAATTGTAATTGAATTTTAAATGAAAAGTAATTTTATTTGTAACTGGCCGTTGCCAAGCTTATATCTGTTTGAAACTCCTTAAAACTATAATTGGCTAATGATAAAATGAAATTAAATACTTGTCAAATGGTACATATCTACCAGTTTGATGTGATTTTCGTTGTTTGGGTCACGTCCAGTACTAGTACAACCAAAAGTTATTTTTGCTTGAGTGACCAAGCTCCTCCCTCAATCAGAATCAAGAAGTGATGATTGGCTGCATTCTTTAGTTAGAAAAACTTTGTGTCAAGTTTATGATTTTTATGAGTAACATTTTGAAAATGGTGTAAGTTTATTTTTGAAAACAGGAAGTCATTGGTTACGAGATCTCAAAGGATTAATTATTCATGGGTTTCATGAACAATTCTGACTTAATAAGGTCTGTGGAAGAGTTACAAAATGAATGAGTAGAAACCATTTCTTGTTATATGTCATAATTGTGGTGACAGATATGCTACTGAGGAGATTTACAATTTAGTTGACCCTCACATTTTACAATATTTTAAGCAGTGTTATGAGTGAAAATGGCCAGGAAGAACAGTAAAAGGCAAAAGAGGATAATGGAAATGGAGTCACCACATCTCAAATGTTATTATCTCTTCTGCTTGTTTTTAAATTAATTTTTTCACCAATTTTATGTGAGTGATATTGCTTAACAACATTAATTATGTAATGATGAATGATAAAAATTCGTAAGGCAACATTATGGTGTACTAGTGTTATACATTTACAAAGTTGGCAGTTCATGCAACCGGGCTGTGATTGTGAGGAATTTTTGCTTCTCAGTGTATTGGCAGGTTGTAGCTTGTTAGGTAAGACACATATGCAACAGTTAGGTATCTTTATTACGAAACGTTTCGCCTACACAGTAGGCTTCTTCAGTCGAGTACAGAAAAGTTGATAGAAGCAAAAGAGACTTGAAGACGATGTAATCAGTCCATCACCCTTAAAGTTTTGAGGTGGTCAGTCCCTCAGTCTGGAGAAGAGCATTGTTCCGAAGTCTGAAACAATATGAAGTTGAAGTGACAGGATGGAGCCTTATATAGCGCCAGGAGGGTGATGGACTGATTACATCGTCTTCAAGTTTCTTCTGCTTCAATCAACTTTTCTGTACTCGACTGAAGAAGCCTACTGTGTAGGCGAAACGTTTCGTAATAAAGATACCTAACTGTTGCATATGTGTCTTACCTAACAACCTGTCGGTATTTTATACCATTTTAATGTTCAATCTGTCAGACACTGCAACACAAGGGTATCTTGGTACAGACCTGAAATCAACTTCGACAACCTCTACTAGTGAGAACGGCTGGATTTGAGAGGGACCTGACCTCACAACATCTGCGTTCTACTAGTGACCTACGTCTCCCCTCCTGGCGCTATATAAGGCTCCATCCTGTCACTTCAACTTCATATTGTTTCAGACTTCGGAATAATGCTCTTCTCCTGACTGAGGGACTGACCACCTCAAAACTTTAAGGGTGATGGACTGATTACATCGTCTTCAAGTCTCTTCTGCTTCTATCAACTTTTCTGTACTCGACTGAAGAAGCCTACTGTGTAGGCGAAACGTTTCGTAATAAAGATACCTAACTGTTGCATATGTGTCTTACCTAACAACCTGTCGGTATTTTATACCATTTTAATGTTCAGGTTGTAGCTTGGAGCAACGATATATTGAAAAATCGATCGGAATCTTCACTGGAATCCTTATTATCACAACAATTGCTGTGAAGAACTTTTGTCTCTGTCAAGAAGAGTCAGGAGGTCAGAGAAACGTAGATAAGTACAGGTGTTGGAGAAAAAAATTAAGCCTTCTGAGAAGGCTGTTTCAAACCTCATCACACACTTAAGGGGCAGATGCATCGATTTTTTTTTTACTCTTCTTCCAATTTTGTTTCTTTTTGGTGTACTTTTAGAAGCATATATTTAGTGAACTGTGACAAAGTTTCAATAAGATCGGCCAACAAACAATTGAGGCTGTGCACAATAGGTTCCACTAAATAACTATCGAGTTTGTACGGCCCATAATTTCAGTTATATACTGCATTCCTATCATGTTTCAGGAGGGAGGACTCAATTATGTTTCTTTCCATGATGGAACTGTTGGGTACAATTATCTGGGGGGCAGCACACCCCGGTGGGTGATTGCAAGAGCTGACATGGTTATTGATCGCATTCGACACTTGGCCTGTCCTGATTGAGTACTGGTGTTGGGATAATCTAGTTTCCAGAGGTTTACCTGTCTGACCAATGTATGAGAGTGGGTAAAGGGTTCATGGGACCTTGTAGACACCACCTACATTATTAGGTGGTGTGTTTTTAATCAATCTCTGTTTCACTGTCCCAGTGTTTTTGAAAGTCTGGTTCACATTGATTTTTGTTAGTGCCTGAAGCAAGCACATCAAATTATCATTGTATGGAAGGCCAATACATTTTGCCTGTCAAGCGTTTCCTGTAGAAAGTCTTCCTGGCTAACAAAATCCCGAGAATATCTCAGTTTTGTGGCTTTGCTAAATATCTTGTTAATTTTATCTTCTAAACACTTAGGACTGCAGATTTGCAAAACTCTCATGAACAATGAAAGGAAAACCCCTTTTAAATCTGTTTCACGTTTGGGGGATAATAATAAATGTATGAGACACTTGGTGGTCTTCCTGAAAACGAAAATTTAAATCGTCTTCATGCGATGGTTTAAAACGTTAAAAAGGTAGGGTTTTTTAATTAACTCTACGGGAAACTTTTTTAGAAGGTACCAGACCAATATTAGGGGGGAAATATCATATTTAATCTCTGCCCAAAAGGAAAAAGACATCATCTACGTATTAACCACTAGTATTTTTGGGGAAATACTTTTGTCTAGTCCACAGAAATTTCCCTATGCAGGGTTTCTGGTAAGGGGCTGGGGGATTTTCCATAGCATGCCTGCTTCTGAAATAAACTTACCTTTATACACAAACTTGCAATCCTAATACAAAGTTTAATCAATTTAAAAATTATATTCGTGGGATAGGGGAATGAAAGATTTCTAGTCCCCTTCGGGTAGTTTGCAAGTGAGGGACGGGACCCGGTAAACGGGCAGTGACATCAAAACTTACCAGGGTGAAGTCGTGTAAAAACATTTTAATTTTGAAGTCTTTGGGTTTATGGGCAACATTATTTTTAAAATGCGCCCCCAAAGTTTCTTTCATCCTTTGGGAAAGTTAAATTTTAACCAACCTTTTTAGAAAAATTTATATGCTACTGACCCTACTAAATTTTTAAAATTAGGACCACTGGCTTTTTGGGTTTTATGAGTTTTGATAAACCCCATGAAGATACGGGTAGAGTTGCGGACCCCCGCTGACAAGTTTTCCATGCCCCTTCAAAAAATTTTTAAGAGTTTTTTGAAATGGCTATTTTTTCGGGTTTCAATGGGGGTTCCCTTTAACAACCCGGTTCTTAAGTTTCATTAAAACTCAAAAATTGGGTTTCATTTTACTAAGTATTAAAATTTTATCTAAATAACAATTTGGTTTTTATCACCTCTCGAGAGATGAAGGTTGATAGTTCCCTGAGCGCTTTTTTGTATTTTAAGGGGCAGTTGGAGACCCCCGGACGGGGTCAAAAACCATATACCACCCCTTTACTTATTAAATTTTATCGGGCGTCAGGTCCCCTATTTTTTACCCATGCAAAAGCATTTTGCTGTGTTAACGAAATTTAAAGCATCTTTAGTTTTTGGTGCAAAGTTAACCCAAAAAAACCTAGTGCTGCCCCCCTTTTTCCCTACTTTTTTTCTTTGCTAGAAAAAGTTCATTACCAATCCGGATTTGCATGTTTTGGGGTTTCCGGGCCACTCTGTGCTGTGAGGTTTTTTAATTTCCTGTTTGCATACTTTCCCCCAAGTTTTTCTCTCTGACTTTTTTCAAATTTTTAAATCTTAAAAAATTTATAATAAGCAGTAGTTTTTGTAAAACCTGGGATAAATCTTGTTAAAAAATTTTACCGTTTGGTTCCCCTTTTTTCAAATGAAAATCCCTTCTTTTCATTTTTTTCAAATTCGTATTTTTAGAAAGCCCCAAAAACCTTGTAGTTGATAAAGGGTTTTGTGTACCACCCGGCCCAAACCCTGTTCCCTTTTGTAGCGGTTTCTTTTTTAAAACCTGCCCACTTAGGCGTTTTAAGAATCCCTAACTTGAGCGCAGCTTTAGCCCTTTTTGAATTGTAAAACGTTTGTGGGAGGTAACAGAAAAAGTAAAGGGAAAGAAAAGAAGTGAGAATTGGGAAAAAGGGGTTGATGGGGGCGTTCAAATGCAAACAATCGCAGAAAAGGGGGGTTTTTAACATCAAGACAAGGCATGGGGGGGGGGGAAAAATTCTTTAGTTTCGGGTTTATTTTCCCACCTTTTTTCAGTGCTTTTCCTCAGGATTTGTGCTATGTTGCAAGGGCAGAAACAGGAGAAATGGGAAATTTTTTTCAGGTTTTGGGTTTGCGCGGTGGCCCCACCCAAAACGGGGGGGCCCTTTGAGAGGGGCCCAGGGGGGAATGTCAACCACGCCAGTTTAGATTGGGTTTAAAAAAACTAGGAGATGTTTTTAGCCACCCCCTAAGTTCTCCCCGCTGGGAACAGCTAGTGACAAAAAAAGTTACATTACAATAGGGTCTTTAAAACAGAATGTAACTAATGTGAAAAGGGGTTTAACTAATGAAACAGACCCCAAAAATTAAATCCCTTATTTTGTCAATCTTTTTGTCGCGAACGTTCTAGAATATTTAAAATTACTCTCGTGTCAATTAATATTTTCGTGTAAATTTCCCCCTGTTCAGGTTTTTCTTTTTTATAAAAATTTTAGGCCCCTGATTTTTAACACCGTTTTATCATTTTTTTAAATCCACTATCATCGTTAATATCTTTTATCTTTTTAAAATATTACTAACAACCAAATTTCCCGAAAACCCCCAAAAACATTTCGCAATCAAGGGTTGTATTTAAAACTATGTGTACCTTAAATTTGCTGTACCTAGACGGGTTTGGCCTTTTTGGGGTCATCTGCATATTTTTTGGGGGTTATCCTAGGAGGATCGCACATATTCCCCCATTTTAAAATAAACCCCCCATGATACTTCCTTACTACGGGATGTTTATTGCTTTCAGGTTTGCAGTCTGTATTGCAGTACCCCCAAACAAAGGGAGTACCTGTACCATTACGATACCTACCTTACCTTCATACCTTTGAAGAATTTCGAGAGTATATCTACTCTCTGAGCCCGGCCATGGGCCAGGCTCGTCTGGTGCTCGCCTGGTCAACCAGGCTGTTGCTGCTGGAGGCCCGCTGCCCCATATATCCATCACAGCCTGGTTGATCTGGCACCTGGTGAAGATACTTGTCTAGTTTCCTCTTGAAGGCTTCAACACTAGTTCCAGCAGTGTTTCTGATATCTTCTGGTAAGATGAGATTAAGACACATGTGCAACATCTGGGTATCTTTATTGTAGACGTTTCGCCATCCAGTGGCTTTATCAATACAAATTCTAGGACATAACTTGAAGATAGTAGAACTATGTACAGAAGATGAGGTAATCAGTCCGTCAACCTAGGAGTAGGTGCGAACAGCACCATAGTCGTGGAGATTCTGAATCTCCACGATTATGGTGCTGTTCGCACCTACTCCTAGGTTGAGGGACTGATTACCTTATCTTCTGTACATAGTTCTACTGTCTTCAAGTTATTTCCTGGAATTTGTATTGATAAAGCCACTGGATGGCGAAACGTCTACAATAAAGATACCCAGATGTTGCACATGTGTCTTACTCTCATCTTGTCGGTATTATATACCATTTGTACACAGTGTTTCTGATATCTTCTGGTAAGATGTTGAAAAGTCTGGGACCTCGGTTGCTGATACAGTGTTCCCTTATTGTCCCCACCGCACCCCTGCTCCTCACTGGGTTTATTTTACGCTTCCTCCCATATCTCTCACTCCAGTATGTTGTTATGGCAGTGTGCAGATTTGGGACCAAGCCCTCGAGTACCTTCCAGGTATATATTATCATGTACCTCTCTTTCCTCCGCTCCAATGAGTACATGTTCAAGATTTGCAGGCGTTCCATGTAGTTTTGATGCTTTACTGGCTCAATGTGAGCCGTAAACGATCTCTGTATTTGTTCCAGCTCCGATATTTCTCCTGCCCTGAACGGGACCGTCAGCACTGAACAACATTCTAAGTGAGGGAGCACTAGCGATTTGAAGAGTGTCACCATCGGCATTGTTTCCCTTGTTTTGAAAGTTCTCAATACCCACCCAGTCATCTTCCTGGCTGTCGTGATCTTTGTCTTGTTACGGTCTTTAAAAGAAAGGTCCGCTGACATAATTATTCATAGGTCTTTTACGTGTTCCTTACGTTCTATTTGGTGACCCTCTTGAGTTTTGTATATAGTGTTCCTTTTGAGTTCTTCATTCTTTCCATACTAAGCAGCTGGAACTTATCACCACTGAACGTCATGTTGTTTTCCACTGCCACTGGAAAACCCTGTTTATGTCTTCCTGTACTTTTTCAGTGTTCTCTACCGTACTGACTTTCATACTTATTTTAGTGTCATCTGCAGATGATAATACAAAAGTGTGCCGAGTGTTTTTGTCTATGCCTGCTATGAGGATGAGGAACAGCAGAGGTGCCAGGACAGTGCTTGGGGCACTGAGCTTATGACCTCGCGGATCTTGCCCTGTTCACTATTACTTTTTGTGTTCTGTGTGTTAGGAAACCGAAAATCCATCTGCCTACCTTCCCCGTAATGCCCATGGCCTTCATTTTGTGCGCTATCACTCCATGATCGCATTTGTCAAACGTCTTTGCAAAATCTGTGTAAATCACATCTGCGTTTTGGTCGTCTTCCAGGGCCTCTGTAATTATGTCAAAAGGGTTCAGCAGCTGTGACAGCCATGATCTTTCCTGCTCAAAAAACCACGTGGTTCGGGTTATGTTGGTTGTGTGGTCCTTTGAAATTTTTAAACCCTTTTCCGTCTCACACTCTTTCGAAGATTTTTATGATGTGAGGGTTTAGGGTACTGGTCTGTAATTTTTTGCTGTTTTCCCAATGCCCCCCTTGGGTGAAAAGGAGCTTGTTTGCACTTTTTAAAAGGCCCCCGGTATTTCACATAGATCTAAGCACTTTTTCCAAAGAATATGAGGGCCGTGCTATTTGGAAATTTGCATTCTTTAAAAAATTGAATTCCATGAAATCTGGTCCAGGTGCGAGTGGGGTTATATCGCCCATTTCACGGCGCCCTTTAACTTTTTAAAAAATTATGGGACTTTCGGACGGCCCTTAAACCCAAGATTTATACATTATATCGATGACCACGACGGGCGTCCCCAAGATGTTAGTTTGCAGCTCTGGTCAAAACATCACAAAAACCCCCTGTCATAACGAGCAAACCTGCGTTTTGTAAAAACCATTGTTGTTCAAGGCTGTGCACAATGGGAACGTCGCTAAAAAAACAATATATATATATATTTTTTATATTTATATTTTTATATATTATTATATATATATATATATATATATTTTAATATATATATAAATGAACCCACGAAAAAAAGTGGTCTTTTAGCTACCCGGGGATCGACCCCGTGTTGCTCGGGAAAGGGTTGACCCCAGCTCCCGGGGAACCTCATGTCAGGTGGGGGGCCAGAAAGGAAAGTTCATGAAAACCAGCTGCCGCCCTCCCTGTCAGGTTTGGCCAGTAAGTAAGTTCATGCACCGCTCCCCGCCCTCATGTCAGGTGGGGGCCCAGTGGGTAAGTCTTGACCCCAAAGCTGCCGACCTCATGTAAGGTGGGGCCAGTAGGAAAGTTTTTTGACACCAGTCCCGGGCCCCTCACTGTCAGGTTTTGGGGCCATTTAAGAAAAGTTCAGGACACCGGCTGCCGACCTAACTGTAGGGGGGGGCCCGGGTAGGTAAGTTCATGGCACCAGCGGGCCGACCCACTGTCAGGTGGGGGCCCAAAGTAGGTAATTTTCATGGCACCAGTCCCGGGCCCTACTGTCAGGGGTGGCCAGTAGGAAAGTTCATGAAAACAGTGCCGCCTCACTTTTAAAGGTGGGGGCCCCAGTTGGTAAGTTCATGTAACCAGCGGGGCCCCTCACGTCAGGTGGTGGCCAGTGGTAAGTTCATGGCCCCAAAGCTCCCCGCCCTCCTTTTTTTTTCCGGTGGTGGCCAGTAGGTAAGTTCAGGGCCCCCAAATTTCCCGGACCTCACTGTCAGGTGGTGGCCAGAAGGAAAGTTCATGACCCAGCCCCCGCCCTCACTGTCAGGTGGGGGGCCAGTAGGAAAGTTCATGACACCGCTGCCGGACCCACTGTCAGGGGTGGAAAGTAGGAAAGTTCCGGACCCCAGCTGCCGCCCTCACTGTAGGTGGTGGCCAGTAGGTAATTTCCCTGACCCCAGCTGCCGACCTCACTGTCAGGTGGGGGCCCAGTAGGTAAGTTCCTGCCCCAAAGGCTCCCAGGGCATTATTTTTATTATTATAATAAAAAAGGAAGGCAAAAGCCCAAGGACATAAAAGCGCGGCGGGGGCGGGAAACGGAAGCGGGGGGCACAGGGGGAAAAAAAAAAGAGATGGATGAGAAATGGGTTACGGAAAACCCCGGGCACTGGATTTTTGAAAGGGAAAAGGGGCCCAGAAAGGGGACTGAACTAAAAAGGGGGGTGAGGAGAGTGCGAAATATCATCAGGGTTTTGTGGAGTAAATCAGTCGTTGTCAAAAAAAAAGTAATGAGAGAGTCAGGATTAAAGGAGGGTCCATCGCAAGGGGGAAAGGTTTAAAGAGGGAGTAGTAGACAAAAGGACGACGTTGGAGAGCTCCCACGCAAGAATCATTGTTATTAAATTTTTGCCCTGAAATTTACCGGGACTGTCTCGGTTTGTTGACTAAGATGGAAGGATAACTACTGGTGGAAGGTTAAACTACTGGTGGAAGTATAACTTTGTAGGGGAATGGTTCAGAAAACCCCGGAAAGTTGATAAATTAGACACTGTTGCAACTTTTGGGGATATTTTATTGGGGAAAACGTTTCGCCAAACAGGGCTTCTCTTTCCATAAAAAGGGGAGAATCTTAAAAAACAGGAGGAGAATGAGGTAATCAGTCCCTCACCTTGAGTCGATGTGGTCAGTCCATCAAGATTGAGGAAATTTGAACACATCGACTCAAGGTTGGGGGGACTTTTTCCCCCATTCTCCTCCTGTTCTTCAAGATTTTTTTTTTTTTTTTTGGACTGATGAAGCCACTGTGTGGCGAAAAGTTTCCCCAATAATTAACCCCAAAAGTTGCAATGTGTCGGAAGTATAACCCGCTGGTGGGAAAGGGTAACCACCCGGGGGAAGGGGTAAAATATGGTGGAAAGATAAATACTGTTGGGAAGGGAAAACTCTGGGAAAGGAAAATTCTGGTGGAAATATAACTACTGGTGAAAGGATAAAATAAAGGTGGAAGATAAATAAATGGTGGAAGTATAAGTGGTGGAAGGATAATAGTGGGGGGGGGAAGTAAGACCCCTTGGTGGAAAAATAACTATGGTGGAAGGATAAGTACTGGTTGAAAAGGGAAAAATGCTGGTGGGGAAAGGGTAACTACTGGTGGAAGGTTTAATATGTGGGAAAGGGTAAATTTCTAGTGGAAGGATAAAATACTGGTGGAAGGGTAACTACTGTTGGAAGTATAAAAGCTGGGGGAAGGATAACTATGGGGGACGGATAACTACTGGTGAAAGGATAACTCTGGTGAAAAAATAAAGGGTGGAAGGATAACTACTGGTGGAATAAATACTGGTTGAAGTATAATACTGGTGGAATGTTAACTAGGGGGGAAAAGGGGCAACTGCCCGGTGGAAGGGAAAATACTTGTGGAAAAGGGTAAATATTGGTTTGGAAAAGGGTAACTACTGGTGGAAGGTTTAAACTTCTGGTGGGAAAGGGTAACTGGGTTTTGGGGGGAAAAAAAGGGTAATTTCTGGTGGAAGGATAAAATACTGGGGGAAAAGGGTAACTACTGGTGGAAGGATAAATAATGGTGGAAAGGGTAATTAATGGTTTGGGGGATAATTGCTGGAAAGGGTAACTTTTGGAAAAAGGGTAACTACTGGGGGAAGGGTAACTTAAGGTGGGAAAGGGTTTAAATTTCTGGGGGAAGGATTTAAATAATGGTGGAAGGATTAAAAACTGGTGGGAAAAGGGAAAAAAATTGGGGGAAAGATTAAAATACTGGGGGGAATTTAAAACTATGGGGGGAATAACTACTGGTGGAATGATTTTCTGGGGAAAAATACCGGGGGGAAGGATAACTGCTGGTGAAAGGATAATTTCTGGGGGAAAGATAAAATACTGGGAAAAAAACTATGGTTTGGGAAAGGAAAAACTTCTGGTGGGTGATTACGGTGGAATGGTAATTGAAGTGGGGGAAGGGGTTTACGACTGGAGGAAAGGGTAAAAATACTGGTGGGTGATTAAAAATACTGAAAGGAAAGATAAATAATGGTGGGTGATTAATCTGATGGGGAAAAATAAAACTGGTTTGGGTGATTAAAATATGATTGAAGGATAACTTTCTGGTGGAAATTAAAAATACTGATGGAAAGATAACTACTGGTGGATTTAAATTTAAATATGTTTGGGAAAGGGTAATTCTGGTGGATAATTAAAATTCTGATGGAAGGAAACTATGGTGGGGTAATTAAAATAATGATGGAAAGGGTAACTACTGGTGGGGTAATTAAATAATGTTGGGAAAGGGTAAAAAACTGGGTTTAAGAATAAAAAATGTTTGAAGGATAAACTTTTGTTTTAGGTAACTGCCCGTGGAAAAATAACTTAAAAAATAATACTGGTTGGGAAAAATAAAATAATGTTGGAAGGATAATTTCGGGTTAACTAATTAAAATGCTGGTTTGGAAAAAATAATCTGGGGAAAAAATAAACTTTTGGTTTGGGTTTGGGTTTTCTGATAAATTTAACTACTCTTGGAAGGATAAAATTAACCCCCTGGTTTGTTAATACTGGGGGAAGAATAATAATGTTGGAAAAGGGTAACTTTCCTTTTTTGCCTTTGTGGAATTTCACATTATGTTTTAGGGGGCGGGCACCCCCCCCCCCCCCGGAAAAAGGAAATAAGAGCTACAAAATGTTGGGGGGGGGGGCCGTTCCATACTGTTGCTCTGGGTTTTCTTATATTCCCCTGGAAATTAAAATTTGCGGTTAAAAACCGCTGACATAGATGAAAAATTATATTTCCCCGGTTTTTTCTTGGTGTTTTATTAAGAGAAACCCCGGTTACCTTCCCAAATTTTATTTTTTTTTCTTTTTATTTTTCCCCCCCCCCCCCCCCCCCCCCCCCCCCCCCCCCCCCCCCCCCCCCCCCCCCAAGGGAACTTTTTTAAAAATTTTTCTTAAAAAATTTTTTTAAATTCATAAATCATAAAAAATTAGTGGAAATATTGTTCTTGGTTCCCTTTTGAAATTTCTTTAAAAAAAATTTTTAAACCCACAAATCAGTCCAAACTTTTGGTAATTGGATTTGGGGCCCTTGTAAATTTACAACAAAAAAAGGTTTCTTTTAATTATTTCTTTCCCCTTTTAGGGTTTTTGTTTTTTTTCCGGGGGGTTTTAGAGGGAGTTCCCTGAGTCACTCAGAGTGTGTTTCCGTGAGGGCACTCAGAGTGTGTTCCGTGAGTCATCGAGTGTGTTCCCCTGAGTATCAGAGTGTGTTCCGTGAGTCACTCGAGTGTGTTCCGTGAGCACTCAGAGTGTGTTCCGTTTAAATCACTCAGAGTGTGTTCCGTGAGTCACTCAGAGGTGTTCCCTGAGTGAAGGAAGTAAAATGTCAAATTTTTCTGGGGGGACTTTTTTAATAAAACGATTTTGGAATTTTCAAGTATTTTTACTATGGGTGAAGGGATTTCACTATGGGTTTCAGTAGAAGATAGTTTAATAAATTACATTCCCCTAGATAACTTACTAAGGGCGTGGGAATTTTCCCAGCGGTGGGTGTCACAAACACAAAAAGGAATTTTTTGAGGGGCTTCTTTTTTAAGAATAAAAAATTCCCTATTAGTTCCCAGGGCTATCTGCCAAAAAAACTCTTTGTCAGTTTCTAACTCATATTTCTACAGGGTCATTTAGAATTAGATTGAGGAAAACCCAGGCGCCGGGTTTTAATTTCCCCAAACATTTAAAACTTGACCCAGATATTCGCACTGATCCTAGATGCTCAACGTAATGTGATCACCTAACTGCCTAATTACACGCCAATCTTTGCAAATAGTAAAAAAAATGTGAGAGAAATATCTTACATGTACTCATGAAGACTATATGACAAAACTAGTGAGGTAAAAGAGTGTACAGGAATTGTGTCTTTAATAAGGTTATCCTGAATATATTAGTGATAATAAAAAGTCTTGCTTAAGACATGGGTGACTGACATGAATTAATAGCGTCTTAAGTTGACATGTCTCTAGGTAAATCATGACTCTCAATATAGTATCATCTCAGACCTGCCAAAGTCCATATTCAACATGCGAAATATATTTGTCTCAATAGGCAATTAATGTTTTTCGAGCTCTACGAGTCGAATGGCAATGCATGTACTGTACCCCGTGTTTAATGGAAAAGGTTGTTGTAGTGGAAATCGTTGTTGATTGTGTTCGCGGTGGACTGTATGGGTCGTGGTTTGGAATGGAAGGTTACGTGGGCGGTTTGGTGCGGTTATTACTTATGGGGGTTGTTGTTGTAAAGTTGTTGGTGGGTACAGTTCCAGGGTTGGGGGGGGTGTGGGGTAATGTTATGTATAGTAGCTGTAGTAGTAGTATAGTAGTGAGTATGTAGTATACGTAGTGTAGTAGTAGTATAGTTAGTATGTCAGGATAGTAGTGTAGTATCTAGTATAGTATTAGTAGTAGTATATAGTGTAGTATGTAGTATAGTAGTGTATATGTATATAGTTAGTATAGTATAGTAGTGTAGTATGTAGCGATAGTAGTTATAGCTATTATATCAAAGTAGTACTATATATAAGTACGTAGTATTAGTATACGTAGTGAGTATAGTAGCTTAGTAGTAGTATTAGTAAGTAGTGTAGTATGTAGTATATAGTATAGTATGTAGTATAGTAGTTAGTAGTAATAGTAGTAGTATGAGTAAGTAGTGTCAGTATGTAGTATAGTTGTAGTATGTAGTATAGTAGTGTAGTATGTAGATAGTAGTTAGTATGAGTATAGTAGTGTAGTATGTAGTATAGTAGTGTGCATGGTATAGTAGTGTAGTTGTAGTATAGTAGTGTAGTAGTAGTATAGTAGTGACATGTAGTACAGTAGTGTAGTATGTAGTATATAGTGATATGAGTCATAGTAGTGTAGTAGTAGTAAAGTAGCTAGTAGTATGAGTATAGGGTAGTATGTAGTATAGTAGTGTAGTATGTCGTATAGTAGTAGTATGTATATAGTGTTTAGTAGTAGTAAATAGTGTAGTAGTAGTATAGTAGTGTATATGTAGTATAGTATTTGTAGTAGTATAGTAGTCGTATGTAGTAATATAGTTAGTATAATTAGTATAGTAGTATAGTAGTGTATATACGTAAAGTAGTGTAGTATGTACTATATAGTATAGTATTATACGTAGTAGTATGTATATAGTACGTGTAGTAAGTAAAGGTAGTTAGTATGTAGTAAAGTACTGTAGTATGTAGTAAGGTTTAGTATTAGTAAAGTAGGTATATTGTATAAGTAGTAGTCATGTAGTATTGGTAGTATGTAGGATAGTTGTATAGTATACAGTAGTGTATATGTCGTATCAGTAGTGTAGTAGTAGTACAGTAGTGTAGTATGTAGTAAAGTAGTGTATATGTAGTAAATGTAGTATGTAGTAAGTGTGTTATGTAGTAGATGTAGATGTATATAGTAAAGTAGTGTAGTATGTAGTATGTAGTGTTAGTAGTAGTATAGTGTGTAGTATGTAGGATAGTAGGTTGTATGAGTATAGTTTGTTTAGTATGTAGTATAGTAGTGTAGTATGTATATTGGTGTAGTATGTACGTATAGTAGTGTAGTCTGGAGTATAGTGTGTAGTATGGGGTATAGTAGTGTAGTATGTAGTATAGTGTGTAGATGTAGTATAGTAGTGTATATGTAGTATAGTAGTGTAGTTGTAGTCTGAGTGTAGTCTGTGTAAGTAGTGTTTATGTGTAAAGTAGTGTATATGTAGTTGTGTGTAGTATGTGTAAGGTGTGTAGTATGTGTAAAAATAGTGTAGTATGTAGTAAAGGGTTTTTATTTTGGATGAGTGTTTGTAGTATAGTAGGTTTTGTATGTAGTAAAGGGAGTGTAGTTGTGTAAAAGTAGTGTGTTGTAAGTAAGGTGTGGTTGTAGTAAAGTGTTGTAGTAGTATAGTGGTAGTATGTGTTTATATTGGGATGGAAAGGTGGTGATGTGATGTTTGTAGTAGTAGTATGTAGTGTGTATGAGTTTTAAATATTTTTTTTTTTTTTTATTTTTTTATTTTATGTTTATGTTAAATATTTATTTTTTCTATGATATTAAAATATTAATTTATATATTTATTTAATATAATTTATATCTTTTTTATCTATTTTTTAAATTTTTTTTTATATATTTATTAATAAAATTTTATATTATTTAATCTTATATTAAATAAAATATTTTAATTTTTTATAAATTTAATTTTATTGTAAAGGATATATATACCTATTAAATTAATTTTTATATTATGTTTAATAATATTTAATTCAATTTTATATATAATTTTTTAATTTATTTTTATATTTAAATAAATTGTATTAATAAATTTTTACTAAAAAATTTTTATATAATTTAATATAAACTTATTTATTAATTTATAATTAAAAATTTATTTTAGTATTTTATATTTAAACGGAATTTTTTAAATTTTTAAATTTAAATTTTTTCTAAAGTATTTTTAAAATTTAATATTATCCTTTTATATTAATTAATTATTATTATTAATAATATTTTAAATATTATTTTTTATATAATTTCAAACAAAATTTAAAAATAATTATTTATATTTAAATTTATATTAATTAATAATTTTTATACATATAATTTTTTAATTTTGTTTAAAAAATCTGATTTTTTTTTATAAATTTGGGGTTTTATTAATTTAATATATAATATTTTAATATTATATATATTTATACTAAATCTATATTTATAAATTTTTAATAAACCTTTATAAATTTAGTTTTTTTTTAAATTATATTTTAAATTTTTATATATATATAAATTTTTTATTTTATACTTTTTTAAAAATACATTTATTTATTTAAATACATATATAAAAATTTTTTAAATTTTATTTTACATTTTAATATATAATTTTTTCCCCTTTCTTTATTTTACTTATTTTTAGCTAATAACATTTTTTTTATATATTTACTTTATTTTTAAACTATTTTTAGTTTCTTTTCTATAAATTTGTCTTTCCCTACTATACTAAATACAACATACTAATACTAAATATACTTTATACATTATTTTTTCACCCTATATACTAATACTATTTCTTACACAACTCCCCACTATCTACATACTTCCTACTATTACTACCCTACTATACTCAATACATATATTCTACATACTCCCCATATATACTAATACCCCCACAATACTTTACTACCCTACTACACTTTCTTTACAATTACTTCACTACTATACTAATATACCCCATATCTAATACAATACTATCTACATTTACCCTACTATACTAATACTACCCCTTTTCTATACTAAATTATCAAAAACTACTATAAAACTTTCCAAATCTATACTACATAAAAAATACTATACTACTACTACAAACCTTTCTATACTAAACTACTATCACACTATTTTTACATATACACTACTTCTAATACTACCTAATTTTTTACTAAAATTCACTTCCTACTATACTACATACTTTCCCTTTTTTATACTACATACTACACTACTATACTACATACTACACTACTATACTACATACTACACTACTATACTACATACTGCACTACTATACTACATACTACACTACTATACTACATACTACACTACTATACTACATACTACACTACTATACTACATACTACACTACTATACTACACTACTATACTACATACTACACTACTATACTACATACTGCACTACTATACTACATACTACACTACTATACTACATACTACACTACTATACTACATACTACACTACTATACTACATACTACCTACTATACTACATACTACCCTACTATACTACATACTACACTACTATACTACATACTACACTACTATACTACATACTACACTACTATACTACATACTACACTACTATACTACATACTACACTACTATACTACATACTACCCTACTATACTACATACTACACTACTATACTACATACTACCCTACTATACTACATACTACCCTACTATACTACTACTATAACTACTATACTAACTACTACACTCTATTACTACATACTACACTACTATACTACAAACTACCCTACTATACTACATACTACACTACTATACTACATACTACCCTACTATACTACATACTGCCATAACTACCATATCTGGAGTAAACCTGGAGGGTGTTCCAGAAGGGTCAACGTCTCCGCGGCCCAGTTCTTGACCAGGCCTCTCGGTTGATCAGGGCCTGATCAACCAGGCTGTTACTGCTGGGAGCATGTAATCCAACTTACACTACCAGTAGTATACCTTTTACCAGTAATGACATTATCAGAAATGAGACTACTAGTAGTGACACTACAAGTAATGTACCTTCTACCAGTAGCGACCCTTCTACCAGCAGTGACACTACCAATTGTGTACCTTCTACCATTACTGACACTACGAGTAGTGACGCTACCAGTTGTGTATCTTCTACCAGTAATGTACCTTCTACTAGTAGCGACCCTTCTACCAGCAGTGACACTACCAGTTGTGCACCTTCTACCAGTAGTGCACCTTCTACCAGTACTGACACTACCAGTAGTTATGCTACCAGTTGTGTACCTTCTACCAGTAGTGTACCTTCTACCAGTACTGACACTACCAATAGTGATGCTACCAGTTGTGTACCTTCTACCAGTAGTGTACCTTCTACCAGTACTGACACTACCAGTTGTGTACCTTCTACTAATAGTGTACCTTCGACCAATAGTGTACCTTCTACCAGTACTGACACTACCAGTTGTGTACCTTCTACCAGTAGTGTACCTTCTACCAGTACTGACACTACCAGTTGTGTACCTTCGACCAGTAGTGTACCTTTTACCAGTACTGACACTACCAGTTGTGTACCTTCTACCAGTAGTGTACCTCCAACCAGTACTGACATTATCAGTAGTAACACTACCAGTAGTGTACCATCTACCAGTAGTAACACTACCAATAGTGATGCTACCAGTTGTGTACCTTCTACCAGTAGTGTACCTTCTACCAGTACTGACACTACCAATAGTGATGCTACCAGTTGTGTACCTTCTACCAGTAGTGTACCTTCTACCAGTACTGACACTACCAGTTGTGTACCTTCTACCAATAGTGTACCTTCGACCAGTAGTGTACCTTCTACCAGTACTGACACTACCAGTTGTGTACCTTCTACCAGTAGTGTACCTTCTACCAGTACTGACACTACCAGTTGTGTACCTTCGACCAGTAGTGTACCTTTTACCAGTACTGACACTACCAGTTGTGTACCTTCTACCAGTAGTGTACCTCCAACCAGTACTGACATTATCAGTAGTAACACTACCAGTAGTGTACCATCTACCAGTAGTAACACTCAGACATTAAGTTTTTTTTCCAGTACTCTCCTAACACTACATAACTTATTACGAGTATTTGCCTTCCAGCAGTTATCATTCCACCTATAGTTATTCCTCTCACAGCAGTTACCCAGTATTGGTAGCCACTAGTTTGAACATTTTTTTTT
>NC_069405.1:6025200-6111294 GCF_026875155.1 Cherax quadricarinatus
GCCCATCCCTTTACCAACTCTCAACATTGGCCCCCCAAGACGGGTTTTAAAACCTCTGGAAACTAGATTATTTCCCAACCCCTCTAAAATCAGGACAGGTTCAAGTTTTTGAATGGATCAATACCATGTCAGCTCTTGCAATCACCCACCGGGGTGTGCTGCCCCCAGATAATTGTACCCAACAGTTCCATCATGGAAAGAAACATAATTGGTCCTCCCTCCTGAAACATGATAGGAATGCGTATATAACTGAAATTATGGGCCGTACAAACTCGTAGTTATTTAGGGGAAAACCTATTGTGCACAGCCTCAATTGTTTGTTGGCCGATCTTATTGAAACTTTGTCACAGTTCACTAAATATATGCTTCTAAAAAGTACCCCAAAAAGAAACAAAATTGGAAGAAGAGTAAAAAAAAATCGATGAAATCTGCCCTTAAAAGGTGTTGTGATGAGGTTTGAAAAACAGCCTTCTCAGAAGGCTTAATTTTTTCCCCAAACACCTGTACTTATCTACGTTTCTCTGACCTCCTGACTCTTCTTGACAGAGACAAAAGTTCTTCACATCAGTTGTTGTGATAATAAGGATTCCAGTGAAGATTCCGATCGAGTTTTCAATATATCGTTGCTCCAAGCTACAACCTCCCAATACACTGAGAAGCAAAAATTCCCTCAAAATCACAGTCGGTTGCATGAACTGCAACTTTTTTAAATGTTATAACACTAGTACACCATAATGCTGCCTTACGAATTTTTATCATTCATCATTACATAAATAATGTTGTTAAGCAATATCACTCACATAACATTGGCGAAAAAATTAATTTAAAAACAAGCAGAAGAAATAATAACATTTGAGATGTAGTGACTCCATGTCGATTATCCTCTTTTGCCTTTTACTGTCCTTCCTGGCCATTTTCACTCATAACACTGCTTAAAATATTGTAAAATGTGAGGGTCAACTAAATTGTAAATCTCCTCAGTAGCATATCTGTCACCACAATTATGACATATAACAAGAAATGGTTTCTACTCATTCATTTTGTAACTCTTCCACAGACCTTATTGAGTCAGAATTGTTCATGAAACCCATGAATAATTAATCCTTTGAGATCTCGTAACCTATGACTTCCTGTTTTCAAAAATAACTTTCACCAAAAGTCTTACACCATTTCAAAATGTTATCATAAAAATCATAAAAATTGACACAAAGTTTTTCAAACCAAAGAATGCAGCTAATCATCACTTCTTGATTCTGATTGAGGGAGGAGCTTGGTCACACAAGCAAAAATAACTTTTGGTTGTACTAGTACTGGACGTGACCCAAACAACGAAAATTACATCAAATTGGTAGCTATGTACCATTTGACAAGTATTTAATTTCATTTTATCATTAGCCCATTATAGTTTTAAGGAGTTTCAAACAGATATAAGCTTGACAACGGCCGGTTACAAATAAAATTACTTTTCATTTAAAATTCAATTACAATTGCTAAAAAATAATTACATTCAGCTTTAATTATAATTACAGCTACTCCAAGCCTGGCCGTTCGAGACTCTCACCGTCACAGCTTGTCCTTGCCGTTACAGCCTGTCCTCTCCGTTACAGCCTGTCCTCTCAAATACAACTTGTCCTATCGGGCACATACTGTCCTCTCCCTTACACGCTCTTCTCTCCGTCACAGCCCCTTTACGTCAGAACCTCTCCTCTGCGTTACTGGCTTACCTCATTAACATAACGGGCTATTATTTTCTCCACCACAACCCCTCATGTTTGTCACATTATCTCTTCACTGCCACATTCTCTCCCCCGCAATAGCATCTCCACTCCTGCAGATCCTATACTCACTTTGACTCAGGAAATCGTACAGACACAATTGCAAATCCTGATTATTCACCAGAGTAATATAACCAAAGATGCATAATACCTCAGGTGATATATTAAGGTGTCTTATTTGAAATATGATACCAGATTTTTAACAGATATCCTAAAAAATAACGTTAAAAATATATTGCAAGAACAATATATGCCAAAGTGTTATCCTATTACTCCATTTAGTGGTCACTGCCCAGAAATTTTGTTTCTAAATGCTCAAGCGCTATCGTCCTCGGCATGAATATGAGGCGCACAGTAAACTAGCCGTATCGGTGGCATAATCTAATCCTATCAGTTACAGCTTGCTGTTTCGTTCTTAGCCTGTTCTTTCCGTCATAGCCTGTTATTTCTTTCTTTTCTGTCGCAGCCTGTTCTCTCCGTCTCAACCAGTCTTCTCCGATACAGCCCATACTTATCATCATAGCCTGTCCTTTCTGTTACAACCTGTTCTCTCCGCCACAGGTTGTCCTCTCCATACCAGGCTCTCTTCTTCGCCACAGGCTCTCTCTTCTCTCTCAGCCTATCCTCCTTTCTGCCACAGCGTGTCCTCCTCTCCGTCACAGCCTATCCTCGTCTCCGTCACAGCATGTCCTCTCCGTCACAACCTATCCTTCTCTCACAAGAACACAAGAACACAAGAAAGGAGGAACACTGCAGCAGGCCTGTTGGCCCATACTAGGCAGGTCCTTTACAGTAAAAGGACACAAGTGCAACTAATGTGACATTTTATTGTGGCAATGTTTCGCTCTCCAGGAGCTTTGTCAAGCCGATACCAAATAAAAAAAGATAGCCTGTTTTATATAATACTTTTGGAACTTCATTTTTATCAGCCTTAGGCTTCTCAAAACCTTAAACTGGCCCTGATAATTACCACTAAAGAAATTAATAAGTTTTATCAAATATTGTCCAAATATGATATATTGTACTGCTGTAATAATTACATATTATACAGTAAGTGAACCCTCAATTAATGGACCTCAATTTAACAGACTGGAAATTCAGGACAAAATGTGATAGCCAACTTAACACAATTGTTACAGCCACAGAAAAAATAATCTCATCTATATCCACTACAATCACTATTACCGGCTACCTGCCTTTCCCTATTAAGCTATTAAAGTGAGGGTTTGCTCTACGTCTCAATTTGTTTTCCCTAAGAAAATTACATACTATATATCTTTTCTCTAGGTAGTTAGTTAGTTTAATATCTTTATTATGCACCCCATACCCATCCTGTGGGCGGTAGTCAAAAGATTACAAAGGTACATAATGGGTCCAGGGACTGGACCCCATCTCTAGGTAGTAGGTTGGTAAACAGCAACCGCCCAGGGAGGCACCACCGTCCCGCCAAGTGAGTGTAAAACGAAAGCCTGCAACTGTCCTACACGACGGTAGGATTGCTGGTGTCTTTCGTCTGTCTCATAAACATGCAAGACTTCAGGCACGTCCCGCCACTTCTACTCACACCCAGGTCACACTACACATACATGTACAAGCACATACATACACACCCCTCCGGGCCCTCCTCCACTTTCTCTCCAGTTCCTATTCTTGTCTATTTCCTATCTCCATGAGGAAGTGGAACAGAACTCCTCCTCCGCAAGCCACGCATGTTGCAAGAGGCGACCAAAATGCCAGGAGCAAGGGGTCAGCAACCCCTTCTCCTGTATAAATTACTAAATTTAAAAAGAGAAACCCTCATTTTTCCCTTTGGGCCACCCTGCCCCGGCGGAACACGGCCGGTTTGCTGAAAAAAAAAATCTTTTCTACTCTTCAATTACTGGATTTTCATGTAGGACAATTACTATAATGACTAAATGAATATGAGCAAATTTAGGTTATCTGAGCTTAACTTCTATCACTGGAAGATAATGTGTATCATAGGTTTTCCATTATTAGCATAAAGTACAATGCTGAATCAGAATTACAGTAAAAGCTAAAGGCAACACACAACCAAGATTTAATGTTATCATTAGTAATCAGTAAGAAACAAACTATCATTGACATCACTGGTAACCGATATAAAAATCAAGTCAGATTAAGGTATGTAACATGCATCACAAGACTCACAAAATTGTAATGACACGATTGCAAACAAACCATGGTACAGGCGGGAATTGAACTCTCGGTTAGTGAGCTGTAAAACTCCAGCTGGCTACAAAAAGATTAATCCAACTAAGTATATTTTTACACCATAGGAAGGTTAGCATAGGCACCACTGTGACCACAAATGAAAGTTTTTACAGATGAGTCTCCTGCCAGCGTGGCCATGACGAATTGTAGCTCAGATCCTCTCAAAGCTGTCATCATGACTCACGAAATCATAATGACATGATTGCAAACAAACCATGGTATGGGAGGGAACTGAACTCATGGCTAGTAAGTCACAAAACTCCAGACTAATGCGTTAGCCAGCTGGTCCAGTGGCTAACGCGTCGGTCTGGAATTCTACGACTCACCAGCCGTAATTTTAATTCCCACCCATATAGTGGTTTGTTTTCATGCATCACAAGTTCAAATATATTACTGTTAGTGGAGGGTGAAATTAAATTTTTAATATATCAATTATGCTTGATGAAGGAAAGTCATAAAATTAAAACTAATAACACAGACCAACAAACATTTCAGTTCACATTTAAAAACATGCTTCTAATTCAGTTTTGGATGCTGAATTTAAATGTGGGCTTAGTTTTGCTCCAATGCATATGATTTCTGTGATATGGAACCCTGTGGTGAATGATTTCACCAACTACCACAGAGAAGATATACATGTATCAGGGAAACCTGATAATCAGTCTGATAGCTGACTACTGCTAGGTACTGGTGCAGAAGAGTTATAGTGAACACAAGTGAAAAAGCCTGAAAATTGTGATGAGTTTGTATAACTATGGAAATTTTTGTTATGCATATACTGTATATACAGGTCCACATTCCTTTATCCGAAATTCTGAAATTCAAAAAGTTCCAAAAACCGAAGTTTATTCATGCAATGTAGAGCATCAGTCACTGACGGCCAGAGTGGCAGGCATCAGTTGTGTCTCAGCGCTTGTTGTGTTCACACGTGCGTCTGCTGTTCGCTGATATTTTGTTTTTGCTCTTTATTTTGTGACTGTGTTTAATTTCACTGTGAAAATGTCAAAAAGAACTACTGATACCCCTATGGGTGACAGTGAGAAAAAGAAATGGTAGCATCTGACGTTATCAATAACGCAGAAAGTAGAGTTACTGCAGAAGCTTGAGCATGGTGTTAGAATATGGTGTTAGAACTACCGCTGTTTATGATTTAAAGAAACGGTGTTAAATACAAATAAGCATGAGAATAGTAGTGATGATGATGACGATGATGACATTGTGAACATAGGTGAAAAAGTCCCCATAGATGATATGGTGAAAATGAGTGATCAATTAAGTCTTTAAAAACACCGTCTGACATAGTGCTGCTTCGTCACTTGAGAATCATGTTCCTGGTCTATAATTATCCCATTATTTCATTTATCAATATATTACTCTATAAATAAACCATAGTAGTATTTGTAGTCTTCATTTACCTCACTTAGAGTGAGTATTCATACATTTTTGCTGCAGTGTTAATGTTTGATTATGGGGTGCTGCCCTAGACCCCAGCTTCATTCTGAAATTCAAAAAATTCTGAAATTCTTAACACTACTGGCCCCATGGGTTTTGATAAAGGAATGTGTACCTGTATAATGCATTTAAATATTAAATTTTGTCACTATCATCATATACACCAAACTTAATATTTTTCTTTCTTTCTTTCAACAAACCGGCCGCATCCCACCAAGGCAAGGTGGCCCAAAAGGAAAAACGAAAGTTTCTCCTTTTACACCCAGTAATATATACAGGAGAAGGGGCCACCAGCCCCCTGCTCCTGGCATTTCAGTCGCCTCCCACAACACGCACGGCCTACGGAGGAAGAACTCTGTTCCACTTCCCCATGGAGGTAAAAGGAAACAAACAAGAACAAGAACTAGAAAGAAAACAGAAGAAAACCCAGAGAGGTGTGTATACATATGCTTGTACATGCATGTGTGTTGTAACCCAAGTGTAAGTAGAAGTAGCAAGACGCACCCGAAACCCTGCATGTCTATGAGACAGAAAAAAAAAGACACCAGCAATCCCACCACAAAAAAAAATTTTCCCTTTTAAACATCCCTGGGCCCCGGGAAAGCACCTCCCCCCTGCCGCCCCCAACCTTCCTCAAAACTTCCTTCTAAACTTCTGGGTTACAGATTTTTCCACTTAAGCCGATCCTAGGGGGCCTTTCTGTGTCTGACAAAACCTAAAGCATGTAGATCCCTTACATTAATAAACTTAACAGCTTTCCGTTTAACCACCTGCGACGCAGTCACCTCCCCTGGCGGCATGCCGTCCACCACCTACTACCTAGAAGCTGACTTTATTTACAGTATCCTTCATTGTCATCAGGAACTTTTCCTCTCCCAGCCAATCTGCTCGAAGCTACATTTCTCTGTACAGTTCACTAAACTGTTACAGTAATGTTTAGTCCTCTATAAAAACTAAATACTGTATAAGCCATGGCAAAGACATAGTTAGTATTTGTACGAGAATAATATAATCATTTATTAGTTTGTGTCTAAACTTTGTTAAGGGTATTTTCTCTAGATATTTAATTCTTGTTTGCATATTATTTAAGTACAGGCATATCATATTGTTTAGTGTCATCTGTAAATTGTTTACAGTTTATAATTTTAAGATACTTTTAGGAATTGGGAACGAAATATACATTTTTAAACCAGATAATGTACAAAGGAGAAAGTTGGTCAGGTATTTTGTAAAGTTAGTACTAGTAATATGTGTTTTGTGTTATTGTATGAGGTATGTTTAACGTTTGGTCAGTGGAAGAAAAGTAATGTTTTCTTAGACTGTAATGGTTTGGAGAGTATGCTTGTGTAGTATATGGTTAGTGGATAAACAGATAGTCTATGATGTACTTAAGTGGCTTGTGTGTTATTGTACTGTAATGGTATTGTTGTGATTATAGAATCGTATGTCTGTTGTTATTGTACTGTATGTTTGTGGGTTAATAGTACTGTATGGTCTTGTACGGTTATTGTACTGTAATGTCTTGTTGTATTTGTACTGTAATGGTCTGTGTGTTTAAGTTACTGTAACTGGTCTTGTGTGTTATTATAATGGTCTTGTGTGTTATAGTACTGTATGGTCTTGTGTGTTATGTACTGTAATGTTGTTGTTTTAGTACTGTAATGGTCTGTGGTTATAGTACTGAATGGCAAAGTCTGTGTTATTGTACTGTAATGGTCTTGTGTGATATACAGCATGTATGGTCCTTGTGTTGTTTATGTACTGTAATGGTCTTGTGTGTTATTGTACTGTAATGGTCTTGTGTGTTATTGTACTGTAATGGTCTTGTGTGTTATTAGTACTGTAATGGTCTTGTGTGTTATTGTACTGTAATGGTCTTGTGTGTTATAGTACTGTAATGGTCTTGTGTGTTATTGTACTGTAATGGTCTTGTGTGTTATAGTACTGTAATGGTCTTGTGTGTTATTGTACTGTAATGGTCTTGTGTGTTATTGTACTGTAATGGTCTTGTGTGTTATTGTACTGTAATGGTCTTGTGTGTTATTGTACTGTAATGGTCTTGTGTGTTATAGTACTGTAATGGTCTTGTGTGTTATTGTACTGTAATGGTCTTGTGTGTTATTGTACTGTAATGGTCTTGTGTGTTATAGTACTGTAATGGTCTTGTGTGTTATTGTACTGTAATGGTCTTGTGTGTTATAGTACTGTACTGGTCTTGTGTGTTATAGTACTGTAATGGTCTTGTGTGTTATAGTACTGTACTGGTCTTGTGTGTTATAGTACTGTAATGGTCTTGTGTGTTATTGTACTGTAATGGTCTTGTGTGTTATAGTACTGTACTGGCCCTTGTGTTTATTGTACTGTAATGGTCTTGTGTGTTATGTACTGTACTGGTCTTGTGTTATAGTACTGTAATGGTCTTGTGTGTTATAGTACTGTAATGGTCTTGTGTGTTATTGTACTGTAATGGTCTTGTGTGTTATTGTACTGTAATGGTCTTGTGTGTTATTGTACTGTAATGGTCTTGTGTGTTATTGTACTGTAATGGTCTTGTGTGTTATAGTACTGTACTGGTCTTGTGTGTTATAGTACTGTAATGGTCTTGTGTGTTATAGTACTGTAATGGTCTTGTGTGTTATTGTACTGTAATGGTCTTGTGAGTTATATTACTGTAATGGTCTTGTGTGTTATTGTACTGTACTGGTCTTGTGTGTTATTGTACTGTAATGGTCTTGTGTGTTATTGTACTGTAATGGTCTTGTGTGTTATTGTACTGTAATGGTCTTGTGTGTTATTGTACTGTACTGGTCTTGTGTGTTATAGTACTGTAATGGTCTTGTGTGTTATTGTACTGTACTGGTCTTGTGTGTTATAGTACTGTACTGGTCTTGTGTGTTATTGTACTGTACTGGTCTTGTGTGTTATTGTACTGTACTGGTCTTTGTGTTATTGTACTGTACTGGTCTTGTGTGTTATTGTACTGTACTGTGTCTGTGTGTATTTTACTGTACTGGTCTTGTGTGTTATTGTACTGTACTGGTCTTGTGTGTTATTGTACAGTACTTGTCTTGTGTGTTATTGTACTGTAATGGTCTTGTGTGTTATTGTACTGTAATGGTCTTGTGTGTTATTATACTGTAATGGTCTTGTGTGTTATTGTACTGTACTGGTCTTGTGTGTTATTGTACTGTACTGGTCTTGTGTGTTATTGTACTGTACTGGTCTTGTGTGTTATTGTACTGTACTGGTCTTGTGTGTTATTGTACTGTACTGGTCTTGTGTGTTATTGTACTGTACTGGTCTTGTGTGTTATTGTACTGTACTGGTCTTGTGTGTTATTGTACTGTACTGGTCTTGTGTGTTATTGTACTGTACTAGTCTTGTGTCTTGTTATTAGTGTAACACGGAAGATCATTACAGTACAATAACACACAAGACCAGTCTTGTGTGTTATTGTACTGTATTGGTCGTCTGTGTTATTGTACTGTACTGGTATTATGTGTTATTGTACTGTACTAACTGGTCTTGTGTGTTCTTGTAATGTACTGGTCGTCTGTGTTATTGCACTGTACTGATCTTCCGTGTTACACTTATTCTTACAAAATAACATGTACACATGATATTCATGAACACGCAATAATATGTACACATGACACCCATACACAATAACATGTACACATGAAATTAAGACACGTGTGTAACAGCTGAGTATCTTTATTGTAGACGTTTCGCCATCCAGTGGCTTTATCAATACAAATTCTAGGACATAACTCAAAGATAGTAGAACTATGTACAGAAGATGAGGTAATCATTCGCTCTACCTTGGAGTCGGTGCGAAGAGCACCGTAGTCGTGGAGGTTCTGAAGCAGAAGCAAGACGCCTGACGCTTATGTACTAACGTCAGGTGGAAATGGGACGGGTAGCAGACGAGGGCATAGTTACTGGTAGGCAGGATTCCCCAGTAGAAGTAGGTCCTACCCAAAGAGATAGGTTAGTTGTAGTAGTAGTTGTCGTAGTCGTGAAGCTTATGTACATGTCCTCAGAATCAAGATTCCATGATGTTGCAGTGTCTGACAAGTTGTACAAGAATGGTATACAATATCGACATCATGGAATCTTGATTCTGAGGACATGTACATAACCTTCACGACTACGACAACCCATCTCTTCGGGTAGGACCTATTTCCACTGGGAAATCCCGCCTACCAGTGACTATGCCCTCGTCTGCTACCCGTCCCATTTCCACCTGACGTTAGTACATAAGCGTCAGGCGTCTTGCTTCTGCTTCAGAACCTCCACGACTACGGTGCTCTTCGCACCGACTCCAAGGTAGAGCGAATGATTACCTCATCTTCTGTACATAGTTCTACTATCTTTGAGTTATGTCCTAGAATTTGTATTGATAAAGCCACTGGATGGCGAAACGTCTACAATAAAGATACCCAGATGTTGCACATGTGTCTTAATTTCATCTTGTAGGTATTGTATACCATTCTTGTACAACATGTACACATGACACACATACACAATAACACGTAAACATTACAATCATTCATACATAAGAATATGAACACATGACACATTCCTCCACTAGTGTCACAAACGTGTTCCTTCTTTATATATTTACATGTTTCACAAAGAATATCGTCAAAATACCGTAAACCAGCGTATAAATGTATGTGAAAATACTGATATATGTGTATGTTTGTGCGCTTGTTAGCCTTTCAATGTCATATAAAAATGAAAACAGTGTAACATTTAATACAGTTTTGATGGAGGTGGAAAAGTTCTTCAACACTTGGACATTCATCTACATAAAATAAAACACTCACAAATACTTTTAAACTGATAAATAAGCAAGAAAAGCTCGTACATAGTATAAATTTATAGTGCAATATAAAAGGATTTCCAAAATTTATGTTAATTAGCCTCTCGGAGGTGGCGGAACTGTGAGGCAGCTTGGTGGCGTCTAGCTGACCTACGGTCCAGGCTGTCTTGGTGGGTGTAATTACTGGACGCAGTTTTCTGTGTGTGTCCCCTCCAGTAATTCCACCCACCTGGACAGTCTCTACCGTAGACCAGCTAGACAAGACAAAGTTTCCACCCAGCAAGGTCACTGAAGGTGGCAACCGCTGACTCTGGGGAAGTGGGGAAGGGAGTCCACCTGAGGTGACACTAGTGGACTCCTGGAGACACTGATCCGGGTGAGGCACCGCCGACCTTAGGGAAGTGGGGAAGGGGAGACATCCGGAAGCGAACGGATGGATTCCTGGATACATGAACTTGGGGAAGGTTGTGGTTGAGGCTGACCTTGGGTAAGTGGGGAAGGGGAGACATCTGGCGGTAGACGGATGGATTCCTGGATACATGATCCTAAGGAAAGCAAGAATACCGTTGACTCTGGGGAAGTGGGGAAGGGAGTCCACCTGAGGTGACATAAGTGGACTCCTGGACACACTGCTCCGGGAAAGGCACCGCCGACCTTAGGTAAGTGGGGAAGGGGAGACATCCGGGAGCGAATGGATGGATTCCTGGATTCATGAACTTGGGGAAGGTTGTGGTTGAGGCTGACTTGGGGAAGGGGAGACATCCGAGGGCGAACACATGATCCTAAGGAAAGCAAGAATACCGCTGACTCTGGGGAAGTGGGGAAAGAAGTCCAGTTAAGGTGACATAAGTGGACTCCTGGAGACACTGATCCGGGGAAGGCACTGCCGACCTTAGGTAAGTGGGGAAGGGAAGACATCCGGGAGCGAACATATGGATTCCTGGATACATGAAATTGGGGAAGGTTGTGGTTGAGGCTGACCTTGGGTAAGTGGGGAAGGGGAGACATCTGGCGGTAGACGGATGGATTCCTGTATACATGATCCTAAGGAAAGCAAGAATACCGTTGACTCTGGGGAAGTGGGGAAGGGAGTCCACCTGAGGTGACATAAGTGGGCTCCTGGAGACACTGATCCGGGGAAGGCACCGCCGACCTTAGGTAAATGGGGAAGGAGAGACATCCGGGAGCGAGCGGATGGATTCCTGGATACATGAACTTGGGAAAGGTTGTGGTTGAGGCTGACCTTGGGTAAGTGGGAAAGGGAAAACATCCGGAGGCGGACGGATAGATTCCTGGATACATGAACCTGGGGACGGCTGAGGCTGGAAGGCAGAGAGAGAGAGAGAGAGAGGTGATGCTGACCTTAGGGAAGTGAGGAAGGGGAGACATCTGGGGGCCCACGGATGGATTCCTTGACACATGAACCTGGGGAAGGCGGGGGGGGGGGACCTTAAAGACGAACCACTGGCCTCCACGTGGCAAGGTCTGGTAACTCAGAGATAACTCTGAGGCTGACAGTGGTCGCAAATAATTTTATTGTTGCTATTTATAATTGCTATTTATAATTCAAGATTTGGATTAATGATTTTGACTCCAAAGCGTCGACCTCAACATTAGCCCTGACAGTAGCCAGGGTGGTGTTATTCCCACTCCAGCCTCCCTGACAGTAGCCAGGGTGGTGTTATTCCCACTCCAGCCTCCCTGACAGTAGCCACGGTGGTGTTATTCCCACTCCAGCCTCCCTGACAGTAGCCACGGTTATGTTACTGAATTGTACTCTTCTGTGTTACTGTACTGTACTCTTCTGTGTTACTGTGCTATACTATTCTGTTATTGTACTCTTCTGTGTTACTGTACTGTACTGATCTTCTGTGTTACTGTACTGATCTGTGTTACTGTGCTGTACTGTTCTTGTATGTTACTGTACTTATCTTTAGTGATACTTTACTGTGATAAGTGTTGAAGACTGAGCACATCTGTTTCTAACTCTCAGTCAGCTAGTATATATTTTGGTAGAATTACCGACAATATGTAACGTAAAAGGACACAAGTGACTTTTTATTGTGGCAACGTTTCGCTCTCCAGGAGCTTTGTCAAACCGTTACAAACAGTACATCGACAATGAGGGTTTATATAGGCTTAGAGTGAGGTGTAATACTAGTGGTAGTAGTAGTAGTAATATAATATGGTAGAACAATTAACTTGTAATTTGCTTTTATATCCATTTACTCATGTGCAAGTTAATTGTTCTGCTACTAGTGTTGCACCTCACTCTGAGCATATATGTACCCTCTGTGTCCAAGTACTGTTTGTAACATATGAGCGGAGAAGTGGCTTATATACCGTAGGCAGGAGAGGTGCAGGAGCCGTAAGTGGTGTCACATTTGTCCATGTGGAAGTAGGTCGTGCCCAAGGGTTAGGCAAGTGTTATGGCCAATGTCATAATGAGATCATTTTATATATATATATATATATATTATATATATATATATATATATATATATTATATATATATATATATATATATATATATATTATATATATTATCCACTTAATATTATACTCGGGGTTTCTTTAATATTAGCTAAATTAAAGATTCCACTAGTTTATAATATTATCTGATTTAGGAATATACCCGGGTATGATGTTTATATATATATTTATGTATTTTGAGTAATGTGTTGGGTAGGTAGGTAACAGCTGGCTAAGAGTTGAAACAAGGAATGTCCTTGGAAGGTAGTTTAGCCTATTCTTCTCTCTCCCCTTTGGCGAGTTGATGTCATGTAGGAATTAACTGTGTTAATTCAGTTCGCTCTCCCTGCCGACTCAGTGTGCATTGACTGAGCTACCCCTCCAGTACTCCACCTTATTCTCACTTGGATAGAGAATTGTGTTGTAGAAACTCCTGAACCAGCTTGAGGTTTATTCTTCTGATGTGAAGTCTGCGGACAGTTATATACTGTTACCCTCAGTTTACGATGTGACGACCTGTGTCAAGTTTAGAACTTTAAGTGATATATTCCTTATGCCAGGGAGTTACTCAGTGAAAGTGTTCCCTCTTAATGTATGTACTTGCGTACAAATAATGTCCTTATTGAGGAAGCAGTAATATTCCTCTGATCATTAACAAGTGTAGTGGCCATGTTGATGTACATTCTATTTAAGTGTTTTCTTATGTGAATGAAAGTTTCTGACGAAGTGATATTAATAGATATTTATGAATATCTAAGAAGTATTTAACCTTTAAATAAAAAGAAACTAGAAAAGACTGAGTAACAGCAAGCGAAGAATTCTCAAGTATTAAGATCTCAAGAAGTTGCAGTGTCTGACAGGATTGTAGATGAATGGTTCAGAGAACCGAAATGTTGATAAATTAGACACATGTGCCACTCTTGGGTATCTTTATTGAGGAAACGTTTCGCCACACAGTGGCTTCATCAGTCCATACAAAGGTTGAGGGACTGATTACCTCCTTCTCCTCCTGCTCTTCACGATTCTCCTTTGTATGGACTGAGGAAGCCACTGTGTGACGAAACGTTTCCTCAATAAAGATACCCAAGAGTTGCGCATGTGTCTAATTTATCAACGTGTCGGTTCTCTGAACCATTCATCTACAATCCTGTCAGACACTGCAACTTCTTGGGATCTTAATACTTGGAAATTCTTCGCTTGCCTAACCCTTGGGCACGACCTACTTCCACATTGAACAAATGTGACACCACCTACATCTGCTGCACTTCTCCTGCCTACGGTATATAAGTTACTTCTCCGCACATATGCTGTATTCTATTCAAGATTGATGGACTGAACACGTCGACTCACTGTTCGTAACGGCTTGACAAAGCTCCTGGAGAGCGAAACGTTGCCACAATAAAATGTCACATTAGTTGCACTTGTGTCCTTTACTTTATTCAGTCAGTTAACCTGAACAGCTTATAATTGTATCTGTCTTGTCCATAATCTTTCTCTTATTTACATGAAAGAATACTTTAGTTATTCGTTGAGTTTGTTGCGACTTTAACTTCATGATCTCTTTTGGCTTTTCTTATTCCGTTTTCTAAATTCTCGTTTGTAATTATTGAATATACTGACCTACCAGATATGTTAATCTGTTGTTTTTCCATATAAGTAATTATTTTTTATCTAATTCTATCAGCAACCTTTGGGACCTTTGAGTGGGCCTCTGGTCCTTTTGTCTTATCTCCCTGGACTATCTTCTCAACTTGTCTTATCTCCCTGAACTATCTTGCCAACTTGTCTTACCAGACATTACGTGAATTTTTCAATCTGGTCTCCAGTAAACATTGTCTACACACGTGTTTCACTTCGCTCTTCCTTATGGTTTACCTCTGCCTCGTCTACCATTGTTTACCTCTGCCCCTTCTACCATTGTTTACCTCTGCCTCGTCTACCATTATTTACCTCTGTCTCCTCTACCATTGTTTACCTCTGCCTCGTCTATCATTGTTTACCTCTGCCCCTTCTACCATTGTTTACCTCTGCCCCTTCTACCATTGTTTACCTCTGCCTCGTCTACCATTATTTACCTCTGTCTCCTCTACCATTGTTTACCTCTGCCTCGTCTATCATTGTTTACCTCCGCCTCTTCTACCATTAGAAATATAAACACATATTCAGTATAATGTGATCCTTTATTGACAACGTTTCGCCCACACGGTGGGCTTTTTCAAGTCACATCATTTCCTGTACTGGTTTTCCTGTCATTTCTCTCTCCCACTGAACGTCTTGCAGGAAGTTCCTGATGCCTGAGTAGTCTCCTCTTCTGTAGTTTGGTTTTCCCATTCTATTCCTGCTACTCTCTCTACTTGAAGCTCAACTATGTAGTCAAAGCACAGAACCACATGATCACTAAGCTCCTAGGGGCCTTTCATACATAATATCCTTGATGTCCGAACTAATCAAGGTGAATACAAGGTCCAGTCTTGTACGATCATCCTCACCTCTCTCTCTGGTAGTGTCTCTAACATGTTGATGCATGAGGTTTTCCAGTACCACATCCATCATCTTGGCTCTCCATGTTTCGGGCCCCCTATGGGGCTCCAGGTTTTCCCAGTCAATCGCGCGCGCCGCGCGCACGCGCGTGTGTGTGTGTGTGTGTGTGTGTGTGTGTGTGGTGTGTGTGTGTGTGTGTGTGTGAATATGTGTGTGTGTGAATATGTGTGTGTGTACTCACCTAGTTGTGGTTGCAGAGGTCATGTCGCAGCTCCTGACCCCGCCTCTTCACTGGCCGCTACTAGGTCACTCTTCCCTCTCCATGAGCTTTATCATACTTCTTCTTAAAGCTATGTATGGATCCTGCCTTCACTACATCACTACCCAGACTATTCCACTTCCTGACAAATCTGTGACTGAAGAAATACTTCCTAACATCCCTGTGATTTATCTGAGTCTTCAACTTCCAAATGTGATCCCTTGTTGCTGTGTCCCTTTTATAGATCATCCTGTCTCTGTTCACCTTGTCGATTCCTCTCAGTATTTTATATGCTGTTATCATATCCTCCCTATATCTCCTGTCTTCCAGTGTCGTCAGGTCGATTTCCCTTAACGTCTCCTCGTAGGACATACCTCTTAGCTCTGGGACTAGTCTTGTTGCAAACCTTGGCACTTTCTTTAGTTTTCTTACATGCTTGGCTAGGTGTGAGTTCCAAACTGGTGCCGCATACTCCAATATGAGCCTAACGTACACAGTGTACAGAGTCCTGAATGAGTCCTTATTTAGATGTCGGAATGCTGTCCTTGGGTTTGCTAGGCGCCCGTATGCTGCAGCAGTTATTTGGTTGATGTTCGCCCCAGGAGATGTATCCGCTGTTATACTCACCTCAAGATCCTTTTCCTTCCGTCTGTGGTCTTCTTTGCCGTTCCCTAATTTTCCCCAAGCTTTATCAAACTTCGTCTTAAAACCATGTATGGTTCCTGCATCCACTACGTCACTTTCTATGCTATTCCACTTCCCGATAACTCTTTGACTGAAGAAATACATCGTAACATCCTTTTGACTCTTCTGAGTCTTCAACTTCCAATTGTGACCTCTTGTGTCTGTGTCCCATCTCTGGAACATTCTGTCCTTGTCCACCTTGTCAATTCTTCGCAGTATTTTATATGTCTTGATCATGTTTCCCCCTAACTCTCCTGTCCTCCAGCCTCGTCAGACCGATTTCCCTTAACCTTTCTTCGTAGGACAATCCCTTTAGCTGTGGGACTAGTCTTGTTGCAAACTTTTGCATTTTCTCTAATTTCTTGTCGTGCTTAACCAGGTGTGGATTCCAAATTGGTGCTGCATATACCAATATGGGCCTGACGTACATGGTGAACAGAGTCTTGAAGTATTCCTTAATGAGTTAACGGAACGCTATTCTTACGTTTGCCATGCGCCCATATGCTGCAACAGTTATCTGGTTAATGAGCGCCTCAGTATTATATTCGGTATTATATTCACCCTAAGATCTTTTTCCTTGAGTGAGTTTTGCAGTCTTTGGCCATACTTTGCATTTGGTGGGGTTAAATTCAAGGAGCCATTTGCTGGACCAGACTTGTAGCTTGTCCAGGTGTCTTTGTTGTCCTGACTGATCCTCATCCGATTTAATTCTCCTCATTAACTTCACATCATCTGCTAACAGAGACACTTCTAAAAGTATCTCTTCCGTCATGTTGTTCACATGTACCATAAACAGCACAGGTTCTAGGACCGACCCCTGTGGAACCCCGCTCGTCACAGACCTCCCTGCCAGATATTCTCTGATTCATTGCAATGCCTTTCCTGTTATGCATGCCTGATCCTCTAGGTTTTTCATTAACCTCTTGTGAGGAACTCTGTCGAAGGCCTTCTTGCAGTCCAAGAAATTGCAATGTATCCACTGCTCTCTCTCGTGTCTTACTTCCGTTATGTAGTCATAAAACTCTAGTAGGTTTGTGACACAGGATTTCCTTCCCTGAAACCGTGCTAGTTGTCATTTATAAGCTTATTCCGCTCTAGGTGCTCCACTCCTAATAATCTCCATAACTTTGCATGCTATACACGTCAGTGACACGGGTCTGTAGTTTAATGTTTCGTGTCTGTCTCTTAAAAGCTGGGACTGCATTTGCCATCTTCCATACCTCAGGCGTTTTATTGCATGTCTATGTGTATACGTTATTTCAGTTTTACAAACTGAAATGACGTTCTTACTGTTGTTTTAGGCTAGCATACTGGACGTACAAATGCGTATAATTTTTTTTATTATTATGTTTCCAAATGCTACCTGTAAGTGATTGGCTGAAAATTGCTTTTCTTAGTTTAGAAAAACAATATGTATTTCCCTGAGGAAATAAATGACGTCGTACTATTTCCTAGAGTTATCTGTAGTTATCAAGGGTTGTTGAGGCTTGTGCTTATATACTTTCAACCTTTCTTATGGTATACGCGCGCTACATCGTCCTCTACATCAGCGCACTGCCAATAAGAGCGTGGAAATTGTATAGCATTTCAGCAAGATTTTTCTTGTATGCTCATAAGGTCTTTCCCAACATTCTCTTTCAAATATTTGTCAAACGTATGTTAAAGCTATTTGGAAGATTGGTCAAATTTGTTGAAGGTCTTAAATTCGATAAATCACTGCAAAATAACAAGAAGAGACGAATATTACATGTAGAGTCGTAATAGCGGTAAGTAAGGTCTGTTAAGATATAATATAATGAACAATCTAGTTAGAGTCTAATAAACTTCATTTCTTAGCAAACGTAGCCCCACTAAACGTAGCCCACTAAACGTAGCCCCACTAAACGTAGCCCCACTAAACGGTAGCCCCACTAAACGTAGCCGCACTAAACGTAGCCCCACTAAACGTAGCCCCACTAAACGTAGCCCCACTAAACGTAGCCCCACTAAACGTAGCCCCACTAAACACTTGTTCTGAATATTGTGTCATCATACCCAAGACGAATGTTAATGTTATTAGAAAAGAACTTTAACAAAAATTAGATAAAAAGCATTAACCTCTATAAAATTTGAAAATCGCGACTAAAATATTGTCAATTAATTCGATTATGTAGCTAACTTAATATATATCATGAAACTCGTTCACTACATTTAAACTACACTACAAAGCCTACTACACCAACATATATATTAACATATATATTAACATATATAAACATATATATTAACATATATAAAAGATACAACATTACCAATTTGTTCTTTACAAATAAACCGACAACCTAATTCCCGTAAGTAGCCAACGCATCAGACTTATTATAACTTTGCACGTGAAGTGCTAAACCCATGGGGGTCATGCAGCTCCACACGGTGTGAAGATACATTTCACTGTCTGCTTAGCATTTTGCGAGTCAGTTCCTATTTGTATTCAACTTTAGGGGAACCTCTGATGAAGCTACCGTATGTGCCGAACCATTATTATGCCACGAGAATAGGAAGAAAATTAGAAGACAGGTTGAGACAGCGGAGGAAAAATTTAAAAAGACCGGACGAAATAACAGCGAAAATAAGAGAGCCTAATTCTCCCGAGTAGTGAAATGCGGCGGATTTTACCCGTAGACTTCAATTAACATTCTTCATGATAGTCACACCGTTTTCTATCGGGTTTACGTGTCCGTTTCTAAACGATCGCAAGTAATACCAGGAATTATATACTCATTATTTAACGTTTAATCTAGATTGTTCCTAATTTAATCTCAATGAAGCATAAATAATGAGATTACATAATGGGAAAAGTAATAAGTATAAGCGGGAGGAGTTGAAAACAATACGCTTATATGTGGTGCCAGGAGCTTCAAGTAGGCATTTTATCCCGAGTCTACAGCATCTGTTTTTTTTTCTACCAAAAAACTGTTCTAATTGTGTATCGATTTCTCTGCCTGTATATTTACATGCATGCATATTCCTAAATATATTTACATTTGTAAATATAAAATTGAGGTTGTCAGTCCCTCGGCCTGGAGAAATTCAGTTCCATAGTCAGGAACTATCTGAAGATCAAGCGACAGTGCGGAGACTTAAATACTGTCGGAAGGAGAGGTGCAGAGTAGTAGTAGTAGTAGTAGTAGTAGTAGTAGTAGTAGTAGTAGTAGTGAGAATGTAGCCACTGAGAGGTCATGACCCTCTTAGATCCAACACTTCTCACTTGAAAAGCTTGTCCAAGGTGTTTTCTGTACCAAGATGCCATGTGTTGCAGTGTCTGACAAAATGAACATCAAAATGGTATACAATACCGACAGGTTGTTACATCGTCTTCACATCTCTACTGTTCCTGCCTACTTTCTGTATTCGACTGAAGAAGCCTACTGTGTAGGCGAAACGTTTCGGAACAAAGTTGTCTAACTGTTGCATATGTGTCTTACCTAACAACCTGTCGGTACTGTATACCATTTTGATGTTCATCTTGTCAGACACTGCAACACGTGGCATCTTGGTACAGAAAACACCTTGGACAAGCTTTCCAAGTGAGAAGTGTTGGATCTAAGAGGGACATGACCTGAACTGAACTTCTCCAGGCTGAGGGACTGTCAACCTCAAATTCTACGACTTCAAGGGTGATGGACTGATTACATTGTCTTCACATCTCTACTGTTCCTGCCTACTTTCTGTATTCGACTGAAGAAGCCTACTGTGTAGGCGAAACGTTTCGGAATAAAGTTGTCTAACTGTTGCATATGTGTCTTACCTAACAACCTGTCGGTATTGTATACCATTTTGATGTTCACTTGACGTGCTGTTGGAGTGTGAGCAAAGTAACATTTATGAAGGGTTTGGGGAAAACCCACCCGGACTTAAAGCCTTTGGGAATTGGAAGTAACAGTGCCTTTTAGCTAAAGGGAAAGGGGGTTTTTTAATGTTGAGTTTAAAAACTGTAGTGAAAAGGGCACTCTTCTGGCAAGACGTGAGGGGAGTGAATGAGGGTTTGAAAGTTTTTTTTTTTTGGGGCCACCCCCCCTTGGGGGGATCGGCCATTGTGTTAATAATAAAAAATTTTAAACGGGTTTTTTAAATAAAGGGGTAAAGGGGTTTTTAAAAAACCCAGTTTTTCAATCTTTAGACTACTATTTTCAGGGGATTTTTTGTCACTGCTGGCCCCAAATTTTTGGGGTAAGGGACCAGTGTTTTCTTTCACTGCTGGCTCCAACCTTGGGGGTTCTAGGGGGCCCAATGAGTTTTTTTTACTGCTAGCTCCAATTTTAACAGTACTAATGACCAGTGATTTTTTCACTGGAAAGTTTCCCAGTTTTTGAGGGTATTTAGCGCCCCAGTGATTCTGTCAATGACAGCTCCAGCTTTGAGGGGTACTAGTACCAGTGTTTCGGGTAAATGATAGCCCCAGCTTTGGGGGGTATTTGGCCCAGTGATTCTGTAAAATGATAGCCCCAGCTTTGGGGGTTTACTAGTGCCCCGTGATTTTTCAATGACAGTCCCCAGCTTTGAGGGTATTGTGACCGTGTTCTGTCAATAAATAGCCCCAGTTTTTTGGGGGTTATTTAGTGACCCAGTGTTTCTGCCCAATGCCCAGCCCCCAGTTTTGGGGGGACTAGTGACCAGGGGTTTCTGTCAATGAAAGTCCAGCTTTGGGGGTACTAGTGACCAGTAAATTCTACCCACGATAGAAAACCAAACCTTTGGGAAAACTAGTGAAAAAGGGAAATCTGTCAAAGCTGACATCAACTTTGACCATTGCAAATTGTCCCTTTTTGTTTAAATCTGTATATCAGGTTTTAAAAAACAAATATTTACAAAAAAATTTAAATATGTAGATATTCCACAAAATGAATAAAAAAAAGTAGATTTTAAAAATAACGTTGTAATTCCCCTGAAAAAACGGATACATGTATCACATTATTTTTCCACTGTAAAAAAAAACAGTTTTCATATATATATCACCATATTTTAAAAAATTTTTAAATTCACTATAACAACGATAAAAAGTTCACATTTTTAAAACACGTAACACCCCCAAATGAAAAATGTCACGCTTTTATACCAATACCAAAAAAAAGTTTACACAAAATCAGATAGTTACACAGAAACCAAACAAAAATTATCACACTGTTTTAAATACAACAGAAATATCATACTAGTGTAACATTTAACGGGAAAGGGTCACACTGATGTACAAAAAAAAAAGGATCACACAAGAATCCCAAAAAACAGAGTTGAAAAAAAACACGTTATACAAAAATAAAACACAGAGATCCCCCCTTTTTGTACAAACAGAAAAAAAGGTCCCCAATCCCAAAACCAAATTGCAAAGTCACACTGTTGTACAAAATTATCAAAAGGTTTACACAGTTTCACACGGTTTTATACCGTGTGAAAAAATTTTTAATTTTAAGACGCTGCTGTTGGAATGTGGGGCGTAACTTTTGAAATTTTACTAAAAATTTTGTTTAAAAAAAATTTTAAAAAAGTTTGGTTTTTTGAAGCCCAGACACGGGGGAATTTCTTTTCTAAATAGACTTGAAATTTTTGACCGTTTTTTTTTTTTTAAAAAAAAAGGGAAAATTTGGCGTTAATTTTGAGCATTTGAAAATTTTTAAAAATTTGTAATTTTTTTAAAATTTGGGCTTCCCCATTTTAATAACTAGAAAAAGGGCTCTGCGGGATCGACTTCAAACCCAAATTGTTAAATATTAATTGGAAGTTTTTTTACACAAATTTTTCGCCCATTTGGGGCGGGGGTAATTTGCTAATTTTCCTTAAAACCAAATTAAAAAAAAAAAAAAAATACATAAAAAAATTTCTCGTTTTTAGGGGGGTTTTAAATTTTTTCCCGAGACAAGTTTCCCTTTAAATTTTCCAACTTTTCTAAAAAAAAATTTCTTTCTCCAAAAAATTTTCGTTTATAAGTGAATTTTTGTTTTAAATTTGATTGCGGGAAAATTTTTTAAACGCGGGAGCCGGGTCGGGGGGGGTCGGGGGGCGAGTTTTCAGGGGTACTGTTTTTCCTGACGTTAATGGAAAATTGTTGCACGGACGTTTGATTACCGGGCAAGTCAGTGGAAAAATTTTTCCGGGACTTTTTTTTTTTCCTGGCAAGTCGTGGCAATGTTACACGGACTATTTGATTCCCCTGGAAAGTCAGTGGAAAAATTTACACGGCCCTTATTTGATTATTTGGCAAGCCCAGTGGACTTTTTTACAGGGGGACTTTTTTAAATTACCGGGCCCAATCATGGACAATGTTACACGGACTATTTGTTTTACCTGGCAAGTCATGGAAAAAATTTTTTCAGGGGGACTTTTTTTTAATTACCTGGCAAGCCCATGGACAATGTTACAGGGACTTTTTTTATTACCTGGAAAGTCAGGGGAACAAGTTACACGGACTATTTGATTACCTGGCAATCAGGGAAAAATGTTTAAAAACCGGATTTTTTGATTCCCTGGCAAGTCATTGGACAATGTTTAAAAGGACGGGTTTGATTACCTGGAAAGCCCAGGGGGACAATGTTAAAAGGGGACTTTTTTGATTCCCTGGAAAGTCAGGGGGACAATGTTGAAACGGCCCTGTTTGTTTCCCTGGCAAGTCAGTGGACAAGGGTTAAAACGGATTTTTTTTGTTTTCCTGGCAAGTCAGGGGGAAAAATGTTACACGGCCCGGGTTTGATTCCCCTTGGAAAGTCAGTGGAAAATGTTACCCCGGCTTTTTGATTACCGGCAAGTAAGGGACAAGTTAAAAGGACTATTTATTACCTGGAAAGTCAGTGAAAAAATGTTACAGGGGCTATTTGATTCCCTGGAAGTCAGTGGCCAATGTTACACAGATTTTCTTCCCGGCAATCATGGATAAGGGAAAAAGGGATTTTTTGGATTCCCTTGGTTAGCCCAGTGGACAATTTTTTACACCGGACTATTTGTTTTAACCTGGGAAATCAGGGGGCAATGTTAAACGGACTATTATTCCCTGGCAAGTCATGGGAAAAAGTTACACGGACTTTTTTGTTGCCTGGCAAGCCCAGGGACAATGTTAAAACGGACTATTAGTTTACCTGGCAAGTCAGGGGACAATGTTACACGGACTATTTTATTACCGGGCAAGTCAGTGGAAATGTTCCACGGCCCAATTTTTTTACTGACAAGTCAGGGGACAATGTTACACGGATTTATTTTATTACCTGGAAAAGTCAGGGGGAAATTTTTTCACGGATATTTTATTACCGGGGAAAGGGTCATGGACAAGTTAAAACGGACAATTTTATTCCCGGAAATCAGTGGCCCAATGTTACAGGGACTTTTTTTATTCCCTGGCAAGTAAGGGGGAACCAATTTTTACATGGCTATTTGATTACCTGGCCAAGTCAGGGGAAATTTTTACACGGGACTTTTTCATTCCCCTGGAAGTCGGGTGGACAATGTTAAAAACGGACTTTTTTGATTACCGGGGTTAGTCAGTGGACAATGTTACCGGACTATTTTTTCCCTGGAAAGTCAGTAAACAATTTCCCGGGGACTATTTGTTTACCGGGCCCAAGTCAGTGGACAATGTTTTAAAATGGGGACTTTTTTGGTTTTACCGGCAAGTCAGGGGACAATGTTTGGGAATTTTTGATTCCCGGGCGGGAAAGGGGGAAATGTTACCGGACTATTTTTTACCGGGGAAAGTCAGTGGACAAGTTACACGGAAATTTTTTTTAAACCCTGACAAGTCAGGGGGACAATTTTAACACGGACTATTTTATTACCGGGAAAGGGTCAGTGGACAATTTTTATACGGACTATTTTTTTTCCTGGCAAGTCAGGGGGACAAATGTTACACGGACTTTTTTTATTCCCCGGCAAGCCCCAGTGGAAAAATTTTTAAACACGGACTATTTTATTACCTGAAAAAAGTCGTGGACAATGTTAAAAACGGATATTTTAATTTGGCAACCCATTTGGAAAAATTTTTTATACGGACTATTTTTAAACCCGGCAAGTAAAGTGGCAATGTTAAAAAGGGGACTATTTTATTCCCTGGAAAGGGTCAGTGGAAAATTGTTACCGGACTATTTTTTTACCGGGCCCCGGAAAAATGGACAATTTTTCCCCGGACTATTTTATTACCGGGCCCACCCAGTGGACAATTTTTAACACGGACTTTTTTTATTACCTGGCTGGTCAAGGGGACAATGTTCCCGGGGAATTTTTAAATTTAAATTTGGGCCCATTTTGTCATTTTTTACTCCCCAAGTGATAAATATTTTTTTTAATTTACTACATTTTTTTACCTTGTGTGCTGAGACAATCTTGAAAAGGGGTTAGTTTAGATTTTTTTGGGGCTAGGGGCTTGAGAGGGCCCTGTCTAGAAATGGGTCAGAAAGCCCTGCTGCTGTTCCCCCTTTCCCATATGCTTTTATGAATCAGATTTGCCCTCATCTTGTTTTAATCGACTTTTAATGCATCAAAATTCCCCACAGTATATATGATGGCAACTATTCAGTAACTGGGAAAAATGACTCTTTTGGGGTGATTTTTAAAATTTTTTCTGCTGATAGTTGGGCCCCATGGAATCTTTTCATTTATTTTAGGTTGTGAGAATTTTACTTGCCCTTTTTTTTAATGAAAATTTTTTTTTGTTTTTTGGAATAACTTGAAAAATGTCTCTTATGATCAGAAAAACCCGAAACAAAGTGTTTTACTTCACCCTTTGGGTTTTCCTTTGTTAAATTTACATTTCTGTTGATGTAATTTGTCCCTTTCTTATGGGGTACTTACTTTAAACCCCGAAATGTGGTAAATCTTTCTTAGGGGAAAAAGTTTTGATTTTTTTTTTCTTACAAATTGTCCCACTTTTTTTTTTTTATAGAAATTTAATTTGGGAAAAATTTAAAAAATGATTTTCCTGCGGAAAACTTTTTGAGAGTGTTATTTTAGCCCGTCTTCACCCTTTCCCAAAACTGACAACTTGGGTCATTCACTTTCTGACTGACTTCAAGGGCTTAATGCCGTGGTATTTTAGGATTTCTGTCTCACTGAGATAATAAGAGAATTCCTTTTTGGGGCGGGCTTCAAAGCTGAGGGTTCGTAGGGAAGGGTTTTAAAAATTTTTGGGAGTAAATTTAAAATTTCCCACTTTCCCAGTTTTTTTTGTAAAATGGGGTTATTTGGTGTAGTGGTGATTTTTAATAAAAAGGCACAAAACCGGACCGGGAAAACGTAGAAAATAATAATTTTAAATTTGTAATTAAAAAAAGCAAAAACATATTAGTTGCAAAAGTTCTAAAAAGTAAAGTAAAAAATATGGTTGTGATGGTGGGAGGTGGTATGGTGTAGTATTGGGGATGGTGGAAAACCCCCCTAATTTAATTTTATGGATTTCCTGAGAACTGAAATGTCGATAGGGAACCTCAAAAAATGGTAACCCTTTAAAAATTTCAAAAGACCTTCCCTTTTCTGTCAACCGCCCAAAATACTTTTTTAAGAAACTTCCCAAACAAACGGGTTAAGGGTTTCCCTAGACTGGTTTTAAATCCTATCTTGCAATAGAAAACAAACTGTCAAAATCAACCCCAAAAAAGAATTGAACCCCTGGGCCCATAACATGTAGAGGTTTCCCCCAAGGGAGTATTCTGGGTTTTTTATTATTTTTTATGTTATTAAATGAATCATATTTAGTGTCAAATTTCAATCTGCTACGTATGCGTATGGGTAGTGCTCTGTTTTTGTGTCAGGTAAGACCCACAAGAATATCTAATGTAATAACATTAGAACTGGAGGCCGCACAAATGGTTAGTAACAAAAAAACCCATCGTTAATTTTCCCCGGGAAAAAGGAAGCTTACTCTTTGGCAAAAAAAAAAACGGAAAGGGTAAAAAATTTTAATTTATTTTTTTTTTATCACCTGGCCGGGTTTTCCCCCCCAAGGCAGGGGGGGCCCCAAAAAGAAAAACTTTTTACCACATTCATCCATCCAAATGCTTTTTCCAGAAGGGTGCTTTTAAAAACTACAGTTTTTAAACAGGGAACATTAACACCCCCCTTCAGAGTGCAGACACTGTACTTTCCCCTCTCCAGGAAATCAAGCCGGCCTCCGGTTTTTCCCCGAACCCCTTCGTAAATGTTACTTTGCCACATTCCAACAGCCCTCAAGTATTAAAAAACCATTTGTCTCGATTCATCCTACAAAAAACGCTCACGCATGCCTGGTTTAAAGTCCAAGGGCCCCCCACACAAAAAACCCCCTTTACCCCCCCCCTCCAAACCCTTTTCCCGGGGCCGACCCCCACCCCCCTTCCTTCCACACAGCTGATACACCTTTAAGTATTCTGTTTTGCTCCCCTTTCTCTACAAAGTCCAACCATCTCAAAACCCCCTTTCCCCAGCCCTCTGGCCCAAAAGTTTTGGTAATTTTCGCACCTCCTCCTAACTTCCAAACTACGAATTTTCTTTCCCTTTTATTCACCCACACAAATTTCCCTCAGGGCATGACATCTCCCCTGCCCCCCCAGCCTTCTCCTTCTGGGAAACTTTATCAAACCCCTTTCCCTTTCCCCCCATTTTAAGAGCGTTGGTAAAAACATACTCTTTTAAAATTCCCCTCTTTGCCTTTCCCAAAGGGCAAATTCTTTGTCTCCACCCGACTCCTAAGTGCCACCACTCACCCTTTTTCCCCCACAATTTTTTGATTTACCTCTTCTTTTAAGACCCCTCCGCTGACCGTCCAAATCCCCAAAAATCTGAAAACATTCCAAACCCCCCCCATTTTCTCTTCCTTCCAAACTGATATCCAATCTTTCATCCCCCCCAATCTTTTTTTTATCCTCAAAAAACCTTACTCTTTCCTGTTTTCACTTTTTTTTTTTTTTCCCCTTTTTCATACCCTACCCCAAAATTCCCTCCACCAGTCTCTGCAACTTCTCTTCAGAATTTTCCCCCAAGGAGAAAAAGTGTCCTCAGCAAAGAGCAACTGTGAAACCCCACTTTAGTGTGATTCTTTTCTTTTAACTTCACGCCTCTTGCCAAAAACCCTCGCAAATTTTCTTTCTTACAAAACCCCCTAATTTAAAAATTATTAAACAACCACGGGTACATCACACAAACCTTGTCTTTGGCCTACTTTTACTGGGGAAAAAATTTCCCTCTTTCCCACATATTCTAAAATTGAGCCCTCACTATCCCCGAAAAAAAATCTTTTACTCTTTTTAGTTTAACCCACCTTTCCCTTTTCCATAAAACCTGCAACATCTGCCACATTGCCCCCCCCATCCCCCTTTTTAAACCCTTTTCCCAAAACCATAAATGCCACAAAACCTCTTTAGTCTTATCTAAATTCTGTTCACTTCCCCTTTTGGGTTTCCCGTAAACACCTGGTACACACACCCCCTACCTTTTTTTAAAAACCTCCTTGTTTATCTGCTATTTCCCATTTCCGTCTTACTTAAATTCTTTCAATAATTTCTCTACCTTTCACTTTACCAGGAATTTTCCCCCAGACTTATCCCCCTTTTTAAATTTTTCACTCTTTTTTTTTTTGTTGTAATGGGGGAATCATTACTTCAGTTTCCCCAAATAAAAAAACTGAGAATCCCCTTTTACCCCTGCATGTCGGGCAACCCGATCGGGTACAGGGCCTTTAAGTTTCTCTACAGGCAAGCCGCTGTCCCTACCTTGCTCTTCAGGTACCCGCCCGACAAAAAAAAAAAAATGAAAGGGTAAACCCAAATCCCCCCCAAAAAAAATGGGAAAATTCAGGTTTGGAAACCCGCGTTCCCCAAAAGAAAAATGTAGGCCTGGATGAATTACGGGGTTGGTTTTGCTGAAAGTTTGCAAGGATTTTTTTTAAAATTTCTCACAAACAATGTGAGCGCCCAATTTTTTCAAAGGGAATAAAAGTACAAAGGTGAGAGAACTACTTTGGGGAGTACCCCCAGACAGACCCAGTTTCAAACCCTTTTAATTTGGGGCCTTTGGGCAGATTGCCTGCATAAGTCAAAGCCAATCTTAGGGTTTAACCCGTTTTTAAAAAAGAGAGCAAAAAAAATTTTCCTAATGTAGAGCGACGAAAAGGGGGGAGAAGATTTTTTTTTTAAATAAAACATGTAAATGTAAATAACTTTTTTTACCTTTTCTTAGAAAATTTTCCTTTATATTATAATAAAAAAATATTTTGTCCTTTATAGGTAATAAAAAGGTATTAAAAGGACCCCCCCGGAAAAAAACCCCTCTGGGCTGGGCTTTTTTTTGGGTTTTTTCTTAGGTTCTTACACTATGCACTTTTATATGATAATCAATTTCTTACTTATCTAAAAGGTTTAGAGCGTCTTCCCGGCCCCAAAATTTTTTCGTCGGGGGTAGGTTGTCCATGAGTCTTTGGGGTTTTTCCCTCGGTCAATCTGCCTGCCACTGAGCTCTTTCCAGAACACCCTCAAACGCCGGGGTGTCCCGTCCCGATGTTTCCGAGACTCGCTTGTAAAAAAGTCATCTCTCACTAAACCCAGCCACCCCCCACAATTTCCGATTTTTTAATTTTTTGGGAGTTTCAGGACTTAGTCCCCTTTTCAGCTAGGAAAAAATTAAGGGGGTTTTTATGGACAAGTGGCCCGTATGAGGGCCTTGTAAAATGTGTAGTTTGTGTGTGGGTGGGAGCCCTTTGAGTTGTATGTTCCCCCTCAAAAGGGGGGGTACTGGCTATAACTCTTTCCGGACGTTTAGGGAGGAGTGGGAAATTAAAAAATGGAGTCAAGGGTTTAAATCTAGGACCATGTATTGCGTGTTCGTGGGGAAAGAGTGGTTTTCTGTTGTGGGGTTCGGGGTTCGAAAAGGGTATTGGGGGTTCCTTTCAAAGCCCATTTGGGGAAAATCCACTTTCCCAAAATTTTTTGAACACATTTACTTCTTTCCCTATTCCCTCCCCTAATCTGGTATCCCCCTCTTTCATTTCCCATTTTTTTTGGGATCCCCCTTCCTTTTTGCTCTTTTCCCTTTTCTCACTCTTTAATTTCCTTTTTTTACGTAAATCCCCCCTCCCCTGCAACTTCTATTCATAATCTCCCAAAAGAACAATGTCATCAGCAAAAAGCACCTGTGGCAACTACTACTCTTTGTTAGATTCTTTATCCTTTAATCTCACACCTCTTGCCACCACAAAGCTATGTGTGAGCTCTCCAACATTAGTAATGAAACCTCTAATGTTGGCCGACAGGATGCTGATAGACTGGCTCCTCATGATGAAGTGGTCAGCTTGAGGTGGTGGGTATGTAGGGAATGTAAGGCCTGCCCTTGAGAGAGTAGGGTACTGAGGCAGCTGCAGGGATGTAGGTCTGTGGTCTTGTATAAGGCCCAATCCCACCTGCTGGGCTGGGATAGGAGTAGCTAAGTGGGTGACGTGTGAGAGTGTTTACCAATTCAGAGATCCTGCTGGTTTGTTCTGAGAACAGGTCTCTAAACAGGTGGCCCTGTCTGTCAAGTTCCTTTTTCTTCCGACACTGGTCCTCCTTATGTCCTTTCTTGTAGCAGTAATTACACCTGGTATCTCGCAGGCAGTTTGTGGCAGAGTGCCCCTTCCGGTGACAGCGAGAGCACAGCCTAGGTGCCTGGGAGGGTGGACTAGGATTTGTTGCACCTCCTGTGTATTCGCAGATTTGTCCTCAATTCTGCCGCTGGAACTGTGTTAGTGGAGGGTGAGACGGCTGTAGATGTCTTCCTCCTCCACGTCCTCCTCCACGTCCTCTACCCCGCCCTCTAAACCATTCTGACAGATGTGTCCCTGCCGTTCGTACTTCGGCGCAGTAGGTGATCAGGTGCAGTGATAGTTCCCTGATCACTAACTGCACCGTTCTCTGGTGGAGAAACTCCTGGCTCAGAACTTGCTGTCGAAGCACTACTACCAGATTCTAGAATAGTATCGGCAGGTGTGCTGACAGGTGTAGGATCAGAGATGGTATGTGCACTGTCAAGTAGACTGGCAGTGGCTGAAGCAGAGATGTCAGGTGTAGGAGATTTAACTGATCCAAGGCTTCCCACGTTGCTGGGAAGAGGATTTGTTCCCTCTGTGGTGGTCAGAGGAATTGTGTTAGAATGACAGAATTCCACCAGTTGTTTACCCCTGAGTTAAGCTCAGTGTGGGACTTCCAGTCTTTGTCAATAGTGTCGCCATCAGCTGAGCAGCTTACGTCTCTCTCTCTCCCTCTCTCCCTCTCTCTCTCTCTCTCTCTCTCTCTCTCTCTCTCTCTCTCTTGCTCTCTCTCTTGCTCTCTCTCTTCCCCATTTTCCCTTCTAACTCTCCCCCTCTCCTACTCTTCCCTTCACTCTCTCTCCCCCCTCTCTCTCACATCTCCCTCCCTCTCCTTCCTCTCTCCCTCTCATCCTCCTCTCTCTCCCTCCTTCCTCTCTCCCCTCTATTTCTTGCTCTCTCTCTTCCCCATTTTCTCTTCTAACTCTCACCCCTCTCCTACCCTTCCCCTAACTCTCTCTCCCCCTCTCTCTCTCTCACTCTCACTCTCTTCCCCTTTTTTCCTTCTCACATCCCCCTCTCTCTACCTTCCCTTCTCTCTCTCTCTCTCTCCTCTCTCATCTCTCTCTCTCTCTCTCTCTTCTCTCTCTCTCTCTCTCTCTCTCTCTCTCTACTCTCTCTTCTTCTCTCCGCTCTCTCGCTCTCTCGCTCTCTCTCTCGCTCTCTCTCTCTCTCCCTCTTCTCCATTTTTCCCTTCTACCTCTCCCCCTCTCCTTCCCTTCCCTTCTCTCTCTTTCCCCCTCTCACACTCTCTCTCCCCCTTTCCCTTCTCACTCTTCCCCTCTCTCTCTCCTTCTACCTTTCCCTTCTCTCTTCTCTCACAAAAAAAAAAAAAAAAAATGGTGGGGACTCGCAGGAACCAAGGATCAGATGAGAATGGTTCTGGTAGGGAGGAGTGGATGGAGGAGCATGTGAAAAGGATGGAACAAGAGTGGGAGAGAAAATTAGGAGAGCTTTCTGAAAAAATGGAGAAAGAGCTCTCTGTGAAATTGGAAAAGAGGTTGGAGAAGGAGACAAAGAATTGGGAGGCACAAGTCGAAACTGCAGTAGCCAAGATAAGGGTCCTAGAAGTTGAGATAAATAGGCTGAAGCGAGTTACAGGGGCAGTGACCAGAGAAGACACAGCATATGAAGCTGTGAGGCCGAACAGGAAGAAGGAATTATGAATTATGCTAAGGTCATATCAGCCTGCCAAGGAGGACCAAGGAGTGAAAGGGAAGAACACAGCTGGTTGCAGATGAGAAGGGTGATAGGTCGAATGCTGAGGCACAACCAGGCTATCAAGAGCCACTGGAAAAATCAAGGAGAAACTGACCACATACAGTCAGGATCAGAGTCACAGAGGGTGAGGCCAATGGGAGGAAAGAAAGGCAATAACATGTTTATTAATCCATGGGCTACAGGAGAGAGAGGAAAGGACACACACTAAAAGGCACAGGAAGAAAGAGAAATGAGATGAGAAAAGTCATCACGGAAATAGGTGAAGAGATGAAAAGATTGTAAATTTTCAGCGAAAAAGGGGGTACTTCGAAGGGAGAAATACCGACCAATCAAGCGATTCACAGGAACGGAAACAGGCAAACAGGATCCTCCAAGAGAAACCACGATTGAAAATACTCGAGAGTACAAAGGGTTTCCTAACAGAGACACAGAATCAAAATCAAACGACAGCAAGCTGAGGGAAAGAGGACAAAAAAAGCGAAAGGAGCTAGGAAAAGAGACAAGGATGGAACCACAGAGTTTCATTCAGAGCAGAACAGAACAGCAAGGGCAAGCTCACAGCACAACAATTTTCTCTCCAGAACCATACACCTAACACACCAACCCAACACAGCGCACTAAACAATTCATACCCACAGCTCCACCCAACACCGAGCTATAGAATCCCACAGTATGGCCACCAGGTCTCCCACCCTCACAGCCCCCCAAACCACAGTGGTTGGAAAGGAAACTGAAGTATGGTAAACAAACGCTGATGGATAACAAACAAAGTGGGAGAGTGTCAAGAAAGGAGTCAAAAAAGCATCACCGGACATCATAGCCTCTCACAGAAACCAAGCTACAGGTAAGATAACATATGCCATCTTTCCAACGGATACCAAATCTTGAGAAAGCCCAGAGGAACAGGGGGGCGGTGGAGGAGTGGCGTTGCAGATCAAAAATCGCTGGAATGTGGGTGATGATCTGGAGGAGGAGCCAGCGGAGAAGAAAGAGTTTACATAGCGGGACACTTCACTCTGGGAGGTCCGCAAGGGGTAATAGCCGTGATGTAATAACCCACCACGAACAGCAGGAGGACCAAAGCATAGAGTAACTAGAGAGCAATAGAGCGATGGTTGACACACTGGCTAGAGTGGCCTAGAACAGGCTCATGCATGCAGGGCAAAGCTTCCTGATCATGGGTTACTTTAACCACAAGGAATCGATTGGGAAACTTGGACCCACATGGTGTCAAGAAACATGGAGGGCAAAGATGATTGAGGTGGTACAGAAAACTTCATGTGCCAACAGACGTAATGGACACGACAAGAAAGAGGAGAGAATGAACCATGCAAGGCTGACTTAGTATTCACCTTGAGAAGTGCAGATATCGAGACATCCACATATGAAAGACCCTTGGGGCCAGTGACCCATGATGGTATAAAGCTTCGAAACCCAGTAGAGGTTACAAGTTGGAGGGAGAAAGCAGGAAGGCCAGGACGAATGAAGCCAAACACAAGAAAGGGGACTTACACAGAATGAGGAGACTACCGGAAACCGGGGTTCAGTGGGGACAGAGAACTGGCAGGGAAGCCAGTTTAAATGAATGACGGAATATGTAGCCACAAAATGCAAGGGAGGCTGAGGAGAGGTATGTTCCCAAGGGTAACAGAATAATGAAAAAGCCAGGATGAGCCCATGGTTTACACCCCAAGGTGCAGGGAGGCAAAAACAAGTGTGCTAGTAAAAGGATGAAATATAGAAGGCAAAAGGAGCCCAGAGAATAAGGAGAACATTCCCTAGAGCCAGAAACGAATATGCACAGATAAGAAGGGATGCCCAAAGACAATATGAAAAATAACAGTAGCAGCGATAGCCAAACCTGACCCGAAACGTTGTCAGCACATCAGAGAAGGAAAACAACATTCCAGGACCAGTAATCAGGTGCTAAAGGAAGGAAAGGAGGAAGACCACAAGAATATACCGTGAAAATATGTGAAGAACTCAACAAGATATTCAAAGAAGTGTTTCACGAGAAGACAAATGGACTCCATAAATACTGAGAGGTGGGCACACCACCAAGGTGCGGACACAGTGCACACAACCAGAAGAAGTTAAGAGGCTTCGGAGTGAGTCTAGATACCTCAAAGTCAAAGGCCAGATAGACATCCTCCCCATGGGTATTGAGAGGAGGGAGCAAGGCGCTATGTTACGCCCTTAACAACAATATTCAATACATCTATCGAAACAGGGAGATTGCCTGAGGCATGAAGACAGCAAATGTAGTCCCGAATCTTAAAAAAAGGCGACAGACATGAAGCATTAAATACTACAGACCAGTTTCACTGACATAGTATAGTATGCAAAATCATGGAGAAGATTATCAGGAGAGAGTGGTGAACACCTAGAAAGGAACGATCTCATCAACACAGGCCAACATGTTTTTCAGGGACGGGAAATCCGTAGGCACACACCTACCTGGAGTTCTATGACATGGGAGACAGCAGTAAGACAAAAAGAGATGGTTGGGTGGATTGCATTTTCTTCGGACTGCAAGAAGGCTTTGACACAGGTTCCCCACACAAAGATTGGTGCAAAAACTGAGTAGGACCAATAGCAAGGATAACAGGAAGGCACTACAGATGGATCATGGAATACTTGTCAGGAAGACAGCAGACGAGTCATGGTTACGTGGCGAGGTGTCAGAGTGGCACCTGTACCAGCGGGGCCCCGCAGGGTCAGTCCCTTGAGGACCAGTGCTGTTTCTGGATATGTGTGAACGACATGACGGAATGAATAGGACTCTTGAGGTTCCGTTTGCCGATGACTGAAGTGATGAGAAGAATTCACTCGATCTGAAACCAGGCAAGAACGTATAAAGGGATCTGGACAGGCAGGCAGACCTGTGTCCAGCAAATTGGACTCCTGGAGTACAATCCCACCAAGCTAAAGTCAGAAGATTGGGGAAGGGAAAGAAGCCGCAGACCGGAGTACCGTCTAGGGGGTCAGAGACTACAACAAACCTCACTCCAAGGAAAAAGATCTTGGGGTGAGTATAACCCCAGGCACATCTCCTGAAGCGTCACACAACCAAACTAAACTGCTGCAGCATTTGGGCGCCTACAACCTCAGAACAGCATTCCGACATCTAAATAAGGAATCATCAGGACCCTGTACACCGTGTACGTATATGCCCATATTGGAGTATGCGGCACCAGTTTGAGGAACCCACACCTAGCCAAGCACGTGAAGAAACTAGAGAAAGTGCAAAGATTGGTCAACAAGACTAGTCCCAGAGCTAAAGTGAAGTCCTACGCAGGAGAGGTTAAGGGAGAATCAACCTGACGACACTGGAGACAGGAGAGATAGGGGACATGAAAACGACATACAAAATACTGAGAGGAATTGACAAGTGGACAAAGAACAGATGTTTCCAGAGATTGACACAGTAACAAGGGGAACACAGTTTTAATCTGAAGACACAGATTGAATCAACAGGGATGTTAGGAAGTATTTCTTCAGCCACAAGAGTAGTCAGTAAGTGGAATAGTTTGAGAAGCGATGTAGTGGAGGCAGGATCCCTAAATAGCTTAAAGCAGAGGTATATTAAGCTCCGGCTCATGGAGAGTTACCTATCTAGTAGCGATCAAGTGAAGAGGCGGGGCCAGGAGCTCGGACTCGACCCCCGCAAGCCTCAACTAGGTTAGATACACTAGGGTGAGAACACACACATCACGCCTACACACACTACCTGAGAAAGTGGAAGACAGCAATGTAGACTCCATCTTTAAGAAAGGAAACAGAACGAGCACTAAACTATAGACCTTGTCTCTGCCATGTATTGTTTGCAAAGTCATGGAAGATTATCAGGAGGAGAGTGTCGAACACCTGGAAAAAGGAACAAGATCATAAAATGAAAAACCACCATGGGTTCATTGGAAGAGCAAATCTAGTAACACAAACCACCTGGAGTTTTATGACAAGGTAACAGAAGTAAGAGACACGAGAGAGAGTGGTGGGTATTATGGCGTTTTCCTACAGCAGGAAGGCCATTGACACAGTTCCCCACAAAGAGATTAGTGGCACAAGCTGGAGGATCAGGCGCATGTACAAGGAGGCACTCAAATGATAAGGGAATACCTGACAGGGAGGCAGCAACGAGTCATGTACGTGAAGAGTAATCACAGTGGGCGCCTGTTATGACGGGGTCCCACAGGGTCAGTTCTAGGACCAGTGCTATTTTTGATTTATGTGAACGACGTGATGAAGGAATAGACTCAGAAGTGTCCCTGTTCGCAGCTCCCTGAAGTTGATGAGAAGAATTAAATCCGGACGAGTATGAGGAATGACTGCCAAGAGACCTGGAAGCAGCTGGACATGTGGACCAGTATGCTAAGCTTCTCGAATTCATCCAGCCAAATGCAAATCATAAGATTGGGGAGGGGCAAAGAAACCGCAGACAGAGTATAGGCTAGGTGGACAAAGACTATCAGAACCTCACTCAGGAGAAAGACTTGGGGTGACCATAACACCGAGCTCATCACCGGGGCACACAACCAAATTACTGCTGCAGCATACGGGCGCCTGGCAAACCTTAGAATAGCGTTCCGGATACCTTAATAAGGAATCGTTCAGACCTGTAAACTGTGTATGTTAGGCCCAAACTGGAGTATGCAGCACCAGTACTGGAAACTCCCTCACCTGTCAAGCACTTCATGAAGTTAGAGAAAGTACAAAGTTGCAACAAGGTTAGTCCCAAGCTCAGGAATGTCGTACGAGGAAAAGGTTAAGGGAAATCGGACTGACGACACTGGCACAGAAGGTCAGGAGAACATGGATAACGACATACAAGATACTGCGGGGAAACAGACATGGTGGACCAGCGACATGATGTTCCAGAGAGGGGACACAGGACAAGGGGTCCACAACTGAAGCTGAAGAATCAGACGAGGTCGCAGGGACTTAGAAAGTATTTGTTCAGTCATAAGGTTTGTTCAGCAATGGAAAAGCCTAGCAAGTGAAGTAGTGAGGCAGAACCAAACAAATACTTTTAAAGAAGAGGTATGACCAAGCCAGGAAGCAGAGAGAGAGAGGACCCAGTAGCGATAGTGAAAGGCGGGGCCAGGAGCAGAGTCTCGACCCCTGCAACCACAATTAGGTGAGTACAATTAGGTGAATACACAATAGGCAAATCCTGTGTCACAAACTCTCCTGGATTTTTTAGACAATGTAAATGACGTATAAAACAGCGATAGAGAAGGAGGGGTGGGATGGACATGCATTTTCTTGCAATGCAAGAAGGCCTTCGACAAATTTTCTCACAAGAATGATTTGTGCAGAAGCAAGAGGATCATGCGCTATTACTGAAGGGCACTTGCAATGGATCATAGAAATACCTGACAGGGAGGCAACGACCAGTCATGGTTACGTGATGAGATAACACAATGGCCCGCCCAGTGACGAGCGGTGTCCCAACAGGGGTCAGTCCCTAGGACCAGTGGCTGTTTTTTGGTATATGTGAATGACATGACGAAGGGATAGACTCAGAAGTGTCCCCCCTGTTCCGCAGATGATGTGAAGTTAATGTTGGATAATTAAATCAGATGATGAGAGGCAGACTTCCAAAGGACCAGGACAGGCTGAACACGTGGTCCAGCAATTGGTCCTACTTGAATTTAAACCCAGCAATGCAAAGGTCCATGAAGATCGGGGAAGGGCAAAGAAGACCGCAGACAGAGTAAGGATAGGTGCCGAGAGACTGCAAACCTCACTCAAGGAGAAATATCATGGGGTGAGTATAATACCGAGCACGTCTCCGGAGCACACCATCACCCAGATAACTGCTGCAGCCTATGGGCGCCTGGCAAATCTAAGAACAGCGTACCGATGCCTCATAAGGAATCGTCAGGGAATTTTACAACCTTTGTACATCACGCCCCTACTGAGTATGCAGGAACAGTTTGGAACTCTACACCTGGTCAAGCACGGTCAAGAAAATAGAGAAAGTGGTCAAAGTTTGCAACAAGGCATAGTTCATAGCTAAGGGTAATGTTCCTACGAAGAAAGGATTAAGGGAAACAGGCCAGACGACACGGGAGACAGGAAGGTTAGGGGAGACATGATAACGACATAGAAAAATATTGCGAGAATAGATAAAAGGTGGACAGAGACTGATGTCCAGAGATGGGACACAGAAAACAAGGGGTCACAATTGGAAATTGAAGATTCCGAAGAGTCAACAGTTTCAAGTATGGAATGTGGGTAGATGAGGCAGGAAGCCATACATAGCTTTAAGAACGAGTATGACAAAGCTCATGGAGCAGGGAGAGAGAGGACCTCCTAGTAGCGATGACAGATGAAGAGGCGCGCAAAGCTAGCCTCGAACCCCTGTCAACCACAAATAAATAGGATGAGTTACACACACACACACAGACTAATGAGCTGGAGAAAGGAAGAAGGAGAGAGGTTTAGGCAGCAGAATGCAGCAGGTGGAAGCAACAGGCCACAGCAGCGAAATCAAGATAGAGAGATTAGAAGAGAGCTGAGACATCTGAAACAGCACAGAGACAAAATATGACAGAAGTACATCGGCAATGGCTACATCGAACACAGACAAACAGTCCGAAGGAAGCAAAGGAAAACTAACTGTATGCATAGTCCTCTGTCAAACCCACATGGGGCCCAAAACAAAGACAGGATCACTCTATGACAGAAAGAGAGTTGGAAGACATTGTGGAACTAGATGTGCAAACCTTACCCATTACTGTTGGGGCCAAGGACAATGAGTGCTCAGGAAGGATAAACCAAGAACATAGGCCATAACGAGGGAAGGGACTGAAGGAAGGAAAACTCCACGGAAGGAACTAAAACACATCAGAGAGAAGGGAGTCACTAGTGGAGGTGGAAAGGAGATAATCCTGTTTGTCTAGGGTCTAGACTAAGCTAAAGGGCAAACTAATGATGAAAGAAATGCAGGAGGAGAAAAAAGCCGAATTGAAGACATCATGAAGGTTAAGTCGAGGGGGGGCACCTGAACCAGGTGCAAATATTCGGAGAATAGGGTGTTCACAAAGAAAAGAATCGCTCTCAAAGTAATTTTCAAGCAGAATCAACACGAACCATGATCCCTGGCAGAAAAGCACGCTGAGCAAGGGCCCCCCCAAAAAGCAGGAAGTTTCCGGAGTGTGTACCTCGACCGAACATGAACACAGGACGAAAGGAAGACATGTAAGAGAGAGTTCAAAAACGAAAGGAGAAATGGGAGGAAAGGAAAAAGAGAGCAGAATAAACCCCAGGACTCAAATTGAAGGACGAAGCCACCCCCCAAAACACCTGCAGAAGGACCCATCCACGACACGCCCCAAGGCAACTGAACATTCCAAACCAACCATCACACACCGATCCCTCGGTTTCCACCACCCCGCACCACAGGGTACAGTATTAGAAACAAAGTTGAAGTTTGGTACACAAAATGCAGATGGATAAATTGAATACAACATGAGGAATGGCAAGAAAGAATCATGAGAAGTCCCCAGACATCAAGCAGTTACAGAAACAAAACTCATGGAGACAATAACATATGCAATCTTCCACAAGATACCAGATCAAGAGAAAGTAGAAGGGGTAGGGGGGGAGTGGGGTTGCTCTGCTCCGTAAAAAAACAGATGGAAATTCGAGAAATGGAAGAATAGATGAGACAGGAGAAAGAGACTACTAGCAGTACACTTTCAGTCTGGGGAACACAAAGTTACATTGCAGTGATGTATATATCCACCCAGAACTGGCAGAGGCCATGAAGAGGAATATGAAGATAGCAACAGAGCAATGGGACACACTGCTGAGGTGGCAAGAAGAGCTCAACATCAGCAAGCCAAAGTTGCTGGTTATGGGGGATTACAACCACAGGGAGAAATGACTGGGAAAACCCTGAGCCAACATGGGGGTCCCCGAAACATGGAGAGCAGGATGTTAACGTGGTGGCAGGAAAACCTCATGCACCAACAAGGTTAAGGACACGACCAAGTGAAGAGGGGAGGATGAACCAGCAAGTTGACCTTGTGTTCACCCTGGGCAGCTCAGACATTGAGGATATCCAAGTATGAGAGTCCCCTAGGAGCTAGCGACCACGAGGTTCTGTGCTTTGAATACATAGTAGAGCTTCAAGTGGAGAGAATAACGGGAGTAAATGGGAAAAGCCTGACTTAAAAGGGGGATACTGGGTTGAAAAACTTCTGCGGGAGGCCAGTAAAGAGAACGGGCAGGAAAGCCAGAAATGAAAGATGGAATATTGCAACAAAATGAAGGGAGGCAGGGGAAAGGGTTCTTTTCCAAGGCAACAAAAACGGAAGACCAAAACCAACCCCCGGGTTTACCCGCGGGTAAGGGGGCAAAAAACAAAGTCAAAAGAGAATGGAAAAAAATACAGAAGGCAGAGAACACACGAAAAAAAGGGGTCAGTCGCAGAGCCAGGAATGAGTACGCACAGGAAGGGGGAGGCCCAGCGACAGTATGAAAATGACATGCACGAGAATCAAGCTGACCCAAAATGTTTTTAGCCACATCAGGGGGGAAACAACAGTCAAAGACCGGGACAATTAAGGACAGATGGTGGAGAACCACAAAAATACAGGGGGTATGTGAGGGGCGAAAGGAGATTTTTGGAATTTTTACAGTAGAGACAGGAAGGGCTGTGGGAAAACAGCACAGAAGGGGAAAATCAAGAGGGAATATACCCAAAAAGTTTTTGGATGAATACGAACAACGAGGAGGGGGTGAAGAACTTTAAGTGACCTTGACACCTCAAAGGGGGATGGGCCGGACAACATCCCCCATGGGCCTTAGAGAAGGAGCGAGATGCTGTTGGGGCCCCTAACCACAATCTTCAAAAATCCCTTGAAAAATGGGGAACTACCTGAGAAATGGAAACATAATGTTTCCCCCAATTTTTAAAAAAGGGAAACAGAAACGAGCATAAACTACAGACCTGTGTCTCTGACGTATTGTGTGCAAAGTCGGAGAAGATTTATCGGGGGAAGGGGTCGAACACCTGAAAGGAACAAGATTAAATGAAAACCGCAGGGGTTCAGGAAGGCAAATTTGTAACAAACCCCCTGGAGTTTTATGAAAAGGGTAAAAAAATTAAGACACGAGAGAGGGGTGGGTAATTGCGTTTTCCAGACTCAGGAAGGCCTTTGCACAGTCCCCAAAAATTAGTGCAAAAGCGGGAGGACAGGCACACAAAAAGGAAGGGCATGAAAAGGATAAGGGAATACCTGACAGGGAGGCGCAACGATCTGGTACTTAAAGGTATCCAGGGGGCGCCTGTTACGGGGGGGCCCCCACAGGGTCAGTTCTAGGACCAGTCTTTTTTTGTATATTAAACATGAGGGAAAAGGAATAGACTCTGAAGTGTCCCTGTTCGCAATGAGGGAAAGTTGAGAGAAAATTAAATCGGACGGGGAGAGGCAGGACTGCAAAGAGCCCTGGAGAGGTGGACGGTTCCGTAACTGGCTCCTCGAATCAATCCAGCCAAATGCAAAGTCATAAGATGGGGAGGGGCAAAGAAACCGCAGACAGAAAATGCTAGGTGGGGAAAAAACTCGACCCACTCAGGGGAAAAGGGCCTTGGGGTCCATAACCCCGAGTACACACCGGAGGCACACATCAACCAATAACCCCTGCAGCCCTACGGGGGCCTGGCAAACCTGAGATAGCGTTCCCATACCCCAATAAAGGGAAAAATTCAAGACACTGTAACTGTGTTGTTAGGCCCCTACTGGAGTACAGCACCAGTCTGGCCCACCTGGCAAGCACGTCAAGAAGTTAGAGAAAGTACAAAGGTTTTCAACAAGGCTATCCCAAGCTCAAGGAAATTTGTACGAGGAAAGGTTAAGGGGGAAATCGGACTGACACACTGGAGGACAGAAGGGTCAGGGGGACATATTAAGACATACAAGATTTCTGCGGGGAAAGACAAGTGGACAGAGATAGGATGTTTTCCCGAGAAAGGGGGCACAGGGACAAGGGGGCACAAATGGAAGTGAGACCGACGAGGGCACAGGGACGTTAGGAAGAAATTTTTTCAGTCGAGTTGTCGAAAATGGAAAAGCCCAGCAATGAAGTAGTGGGGGGGAACCTAATGTTTTAAGAAGAGGTATGACAAAGCTCAGGAAGCAAGAGAGAGAGGATCCAGTAGCGATCAGTGAAGAGGGGGGGGCCAGGAGCTGAGTCTCGACCCCTGCAACCACAATTAGGTGAGTACACACACACACACTGAGAGGAAGTGACGAAGTGGACAAAGACAGGATGTTCCAGAGATGGGACACAGCAGCAAGGGGACACAGTTGGAAGTTGAAGAAGACACAGATACATCACAGGGATGTTAGGAAGTATTTCTTCAGCCACAGAGTAGTCAGGAAGGGGAATAGTTTGGGAAGTGATGTAGTGGAGGCAGGATCCATACATAGCTTTAAGACGAGGTATGATAAAGCTCACGTTTCAGGGAGAGTGACCTAGTAGCGACCAGTGAAGAGGCGGAGCTAGGAGCTAGGACTCAACCTCTGCAATCTCAACTAGGTGAGTACACACACACACACACACACACACACACACACACAGTTGAAGATTCAGATGAGTCAAAGGGATGTTAGGAAGTTTTTCTGCAGTCACCGATTTGTCAGGAAGTGGAATAGTCTGGAAAGTGAGGTGGTGGGGGCAGGAACCGTACATAGTTTTAAGACGAGGTATGATAAAGCTCATGGAGCAGGGAGAGAGAGGGCCTAGTAGCGGTCAGTGATGAGGCCGGGCCAGGAACTGAGTCTCGACCCCTGCAACCACAAATAGGTGAGTACAAATAGGTGAATACACACGCACACACACATACACACGCACACACACACACACACACACACACACACACACACACACACACACACACATACACACAGAGCTGTCACTCGACCCTTGAAATCAAAAATTAGGTGAGCGCGCCCCAACACACACTCAACCCCCCGCAACCTCAAATAGGTGATTACACACACCCCATCCACACAAGCTGTCACTCACCCTTATAATCCAATTAGGTGAGGTACACACACACACACACACCAACACACACACACACACACAAAACCCCGACATTCCCAACGCTACTGAGCAACCTATACTACAACCCACTCACTGTTCCCTCTGCCACCAACCCCCATATCACAAACCTCACCCCAACAGCTGTCCCTTATGGGCATTCTGACCCCACCCCCATCATCACAAACCCCCACCTACACCACAGCTCCATATAGGCCCCCCCAAGGATCTCGCTCCCCCCCCAACCCCAATATTCTTGCATGACCACAATTATATAAAAAGGAACTGAAAGTTTGGGACACAACGCGGATGGGAAAAACGAAAAAAACATGAGGAGTGGAACGAAAGAATCAGTGAAAATCCCCCGACATCACAGCAGTCACAGAAACAAAACTCGCTGAGACAATAACAGACACAATCTTCCCAATGGGATATCAATCCTGAGGAAAGATAGAAGGAGTAGAGGGGGAGGAGGGGTTGCAAATGCTCATAAAACACCGATGGGGATTTGAGGAAAATGGAAGGCATGGACCATGATTGGAGAAAGAGACTAAAATTGTAGGTACAATTCAGTCCGGAGAACATAAAGTAGTCATTGGAGTGATGTATAAACCCACCACAGAACTGCAGGAGGCCAAGAGAGGAGTACGAAGAAAACAACAGGGGGATGGTGGACACAGGGGGCTGAGGTGGCAAGAAAAGCTCACTCGAGCAGAGCAAAGTTACGGTAAAAGGGCGTTCAACCACAGGGAGATCGACTGGGAAAAACCCGGAGCCACATGGGGGTCCCGAAACATGGAGAGCCCAAGATGATGGATGTGGTACTTTGAAAACCTCATGCATCAACATGTCAGGGACCACAACCAGAGAGAGAGGGGAGGGATGAGCCAGCAAGACTGGATCTTTTTTCACCCTGAGCAGTTTTAGACATTGAGGACATCACTTACGAGAGGCCCCCTTTGGGGCTAGCGATCATGTGGTTCTGAGTTTTGATTATATAGTAGAGTTACAAGTGGAGAAGTAACAGAACTGAAGGGGTCAGGCCAAAACTATAAAAGGGGGGACTGCACAGGTATGGAAAAAACTTCCTGCTGGAGGTTCAGTGGGACAGAGAAATGGTAGGAAAATCAGTAAACGAGATGATGGAATATGTGGCAACAAAGTGCAAGGAGGCAGAGGAAAGTTTTGTTCCCAAGGGAAACAGAAATAATAGGAAGACCAAAACGAGTCCTTGGTTTACCCGAAGGTGTAGGGAGGCAAAAACTAAGTGCAACATAGAATGGAAAGGTACAGGAGGCATAGGCCCCAGGAAAACAAGGAGATTAGTAGAAGAGCCAGAAACGAGTATGCACAGATAAGGAGGGAGGCCCAGCGACAGTATGAAAACGACATAGCATCGAAAGTCAAATCTGACCCGAAACTGCTGTATAGCCACATTAGGAGGAAGACAACAGTCAAGGACCAGGTGATAAGGCTGAGGAAAGAAGGTGGAGAACTCACAAGAAACGATCAAGTGGTATGTGAGGAGCTCAACACGAGATTTAAGGAAGTATTTACAGTAGAGACAGGAAGGACTCTGGGGGGACAGACTAGATGGGGACACCAGCAAGGAATACACCAACAGGTGTTGGACGACATACATACAGATGAGGAGGAGGTGAAGAAACTGCTAAGGGACATCGATACCTCAAAGGCAATGGGACCGGACAACATCTCCCCGTGGGTCCTTAGAGAGGGAGCAGATATGTTGTGCGTGCTACTTACCACAATCTTCAACACGTCCCTGGAAACTGGGCAACTACCTGAGGTATGGAAGACGGCAAACGTAGTTCCCATTTTTAAAAAAGGAGACAGAAAAGAGGCACTAAACTATAGACCTGTGTCATTGACGTGTATAGTATGCAAAATTATGGAGAAGATTATCAGGAGGAGAGTGGTGGAGCACCTGGAACGGAGCAAGAATATAAATGCCAACCAGCACGGATTCATGGAAGGCAAATCCTGTGTCACAAACCTTCTGGAGTTTTATGATAAAATAACAGAAGTAAGACACGAGAGAGAGGGGTGGGTTGATTGCATCTTCTTGGACTGCAAGAAGGCCTTTGACACAGTTCCTCACAAGAGATTAGTGCAGAAGCTAGAGAATCAGGCGCATATAACGGGAAGGGCACTGCAATGGATCAGAGAATACCTGACAGGGAGACAACAGCGAGTCATGGTACGTAATGATGTATCACAGTGGGCACCTGTGACGATCGGGGTCCCACAGGGGTCGGTCCTAGGACCAGTGCTATTTTTGGTATATGTGAACGACATGATGGAAGGGTTAGACTCAGAAGTGTCCCTGTTTGCAGATGATGTGAAGTTAATGAGGAGAATTAAATCTGATGAGGACCAGGCAGGACTTCAAAGAGACCTGGACAGACTGGACACCTGGTCCAGCAAATGGCTTCTCGAATTTAATCCTGCCAAATGCAAAGTCATGAAGATAGGGGAAGGGCACAGAAGACCACAGACAGAGTATAGGCTAGGTGGCCAAAGACTGCAAACCTCACTCAAGGAGAAAGATCTTGGGGTGAGTATAACACCGAGCATGTCTCCGGAAGCACACATCAACCAGATAACTGCTGCAGCATATGGGCGCCTGGCAAACCTGAGAACAGCATTCCGATACCTTAGTAAGGAATCGTTCAAGACACTATACACCGTGTATGTCAGGCCCGTACTGGAGTATGCAGCACCTGTTTGGAACCCGCGCTTGATAAAGCACGTCAAGAAACTAGAGAAAGTACAAAGGTTTGCGACAAGGTTAGTTCCAGAGCTAAGGGGAATGTCCTATGAAGAAAGATTAAGGGAAATCGGCCTGACGACACTGGAGGACAGGAGGGTCAGGGGGAGACTGATAACGACATATAAAATACTGCGTGGAATAGACAAGGTGGACAAAGACAGGATGTTCCAGGGAGGGGACACAGAAACAAGAGGCCACAATTGGAAGTTGAAGACACAAATGAGTCAGAGAGATGTTAGGAAGTATTTCTTCAGTCATAGAGTTGTAAGGCAGTGGAATAGCCTAGAAATGACGTAGTGGAGGCAGGAACCATACACAGTTTTAAGGCGAGGTTTGATAAAACTCATGGAGCGGGGAGAGAGAGGGCCCAGTAGCAACCGGTGAAGAGGCGGGGCCGGGAGCAAAGACTCGACCCCTAACCACAAAAGGTGATTTAAAAAATAGGTGATTTCACACACACACACACAACAACGCGATACACAAATATGAAAAAGGCTCATGGAACAGGGAGAGAGTGAACTTGGGGAGTGACCAGCGAAGAGGTGCGGCAGGTTCTTGAATCGACCCTTAATTCCAATTAGGTGGGGTAAACACCATACACACCATTTTTTATTGTTTTAAAAATTTCATTCAAAAATTTAAAAGTGAAAAAGCTTCATGATCAGGCCCCAATAACGGGAAGGGCATTGCAATGGTCAGAGAAAACCGGGACGGGGGCCCAACAATGTAAACGGGGTGTCAGAGTGGGGGCGGGTGACAACCCCGGGTCTTAGGACCAGTACTTTTTTTTGGCTTTTGGGGAAATTAAACATGCCAAAAGGGATAGACTCGAAGTGTTTTTGGGTTCCGGGAATAGGGGGGAAAGGAAAAATTGCATTGCTCTTTCAAAAACCGGGGATTTTTGAAGAAAGGGGAGGAGGGGGGCAGAGAGAAAAGCAAAAACTACATAAACCCATTTTCAGACTGGGGTTTACAAGTAGAAAAAAAGCCCTTTTAAATTTAAAATTGAGGAAACCCCGTGAGCAGAAAGCAGGAGGAAAAAGCAGAATTTTTTAAACCAAAGGGGGTTAAAAAAGGCAATGTGAAAATTTAAGGGGTGAGTTAGGGTTTACCGGGAGGTGCAGAGGGGCCCAAAAAGCCAATTGTGCTAGATCATGTAGATCCTGGTTCTTCCAAAAATGCTGCTATGTATGATAATTCTATGTAACTTTTTTTGTGAAATACCTGAATAAACTTACTTTATTTAAATTTAAATTATTTAAATAGAAAAAAAGGATTTCGGGAATAAAAAGAGCTGACCCAAAAGGGACCCAGAATAGAATTTGTATGGATATTGGGGAACCCCAGGGGAAATTTTAAAGGGAATGATATGCTTTCGATAGCTGAATCTGCCCCAAAATTTGGGTTTTAGTCTTATCAAGGGGATAAAAAAACAGTAAAGAATGGGTAATCAGGCTGAGGGAAGGGGGGAAATTTACCGGGAAGTAAAATGAAGAGCTCGAAAAGAGTTTTTAAGGGGGTTTTTCTCAGGGGGGACAGAGAGGTTCCAGCAAACTGAGGTGGCAGAGTACAACGAAAGAAAGGGCCCACTCCCAAACAACCAGGAGGAAAAGGGTGACGAAACTGTTTAATTAAACTAGATCCCCCTGGGAATGCGGGGGGCCCAAATTATTTTTTCCCCTTAGGTCCTGAGAGGGGGAAACAGAGAAACTGGGGGATGCACCCAAAAAACCAATCAACAAATCTATCGAAACAAAGCAACTACTTGAGGTATGGAGACGAAAATTTGCGGGCCCCTATTTTTTATTTGCACTAAATTTAAACGGGAACTTTTGTCACTGACTTTATAATATTTTAAATCATGAAGATTATCAAAAAGAGCGGGGGAAATACCTAAAAAGGGAAAATGAGACCCAAACGGGGAAACCACACTGCTTCAGTTGAAAAATCCTGCACCAAAAACCTACCGGAGTTCTACCCCAAGGTAGCAGAAGTAAATAAAGGAAAAAGAGGGAAGAAAAAAGCGTTGGGACACTGCCGGCAAAAGAGATTGGTGAAAAACCCAAAGGGGAAGAGGCGGGAAATTTCCCAAGAAAAGCCCCTTAAAATGTATCGGAAAGGGAAAATAATTTGGGATGGAAACATACGAGACCCCCTCAGGTAGGCGAAGTGTCGGTAGGTGTGGTTCCACTGGGGGTCAGTCCTGGGGGGGGGGGGTTTGTTTCTCAAAAGTGGAATACCCCCGGGTAGGGTTTGGGATTCAAAGGGGGGAAAGGAAAAAGAATTTTCTCATACGAAGGTCAAAGCCCTGAAAAAACCGCATCAGGGGGAAAAATGTTTTTGGGGGTATCATACCAAGCACATCCCCTAAAGGGTACCCCAAATTTAACACCCCTCTTGTTTAAGTGTTACAAAAAAAATATTGTTAAAAAAGGTGGTTGCTCGTAATATTGGGGAAAAAAAAGTCCTTTCATGGAACGAGGGCTAAAAAAAGGGGAAAAGCAGAGAGTTTGCAAAATATTGAAAAATCGGGAGGGGGAGGATCGTCACATGCGGCATCCCATAAGGATCATTTTTTGGGCCCATTGTTTTAGTGATATGTTTTAAAATGACCTTGATGGGGGAAATACAAGTGATAAAACCCCAAATTATAAAGGGACAAAAAAAGCAGGCAAAAAAAGGGAGATTTAGAGGAAGATGCCGAAAACTTCGGGGAGGTTTTGGGGCAAGCTAATATCTTTTATTTTTAAAGGGGGAGATGCAGTTCAATTATTTAAAAGTCCCGGGGCCCTCATGCTTGCAATATGAATATCCTTCCCTTTTACACTCTAAATAATGGGGAAATTTGACATTACAAAAATTTAAAGGAAAGGGCACAACCTAAACCCCAGGAGAGAATCCCCGAGTGCGTGAAATTAAGGAAAACGTTTGGTAGGATTTATATCAAAAAGTATTTTGCAATAAATTTCCCAAAAGGTTATACTAAAGCTCTTACTTTCTTTTAACAAGACCTCCCCAAAAAATTTTATGAAAGTTTCATTCTGGTCCCGTTTACAGAAGGGCCCAAACTTTTTCCCACTAAGATGGATGAAAACCCTAAGGGGGTTTAAATCACTGATATTTAGGGGAATAAAATTTACTTATAAAACTCACGGGAAATTTTCAAAATCTATTTTAAACGTCAAATTTTTTTTTTTAAAAAAAAATTTTTTTTGGTTTTTAAGAAAATTAAAATTTTCCTTTTTTTCAGCAATAAAAATTTTTTAATTTTTAACAAAAAAATATCCAAAAATTTTATTAAAAAATTTTAAAATTCCCAAAAATTAAATTTTTTAAATTTCCCCGAAAAAAAGGAAATTAATTTTAATGGAAACAAAAAATTTTTTAAATTTTTAAAATTTACCAAAATTGAAGAACCCCCTTTAAAAAAATCCCTTATTTTTAATTTTTCGTTAAATAAGACTTTCACAGCCTTTTTTAATTTGTTGGTAAAAATTTTAAAACTTTTTCATTTTTAAAAATTTTTTTTAATTATTTAAAAACAAAAAAAAATAAAATTTTATTTTAAATTTTAAAATTTAAATTTATTAAATTTTTTTTTAATCAGTTAGAATTTTTTCCCTTATTCCCAAAACAAAAACCAATTTTTGATTTTTTTTGTAAAAAAAATAAATTTTTTTAAAACTTGGGGTTTAAATGTTAATTAAAAATATAATAAATTAATATTTTTATAAATAAAATAAAAATAATAAATTAAAATTTTAATTAAATTATTATTATTTTTAAAAAAAATTTTTTTAATTCGGGATAAAACTTCTGTTGTGGCATCATTTTTTAAAAAAACCCAACTTTTTATGATGTTGTTAATTGAAGTTTTCACCTGAATGGTGAAAAATTTTTAATTTTTGGGAACCTTCCGTATATAATCGAATTTGGGGATTAAAAATTAATTTTGTCCCCTAAGGTTTCAAATTTCATTCAAGCCAAAGCCCTAAAATTTTTGGGCCCCCGCACGTGTTAAGTTTTTTGGGGGGCCCCTTGATTCCCTTTTTTAGCAATTTGGGGATACCCAAAAGTTAACTTTGGTCTTTTAAATTGGAACTTTGTGGCACCTGCATCCCTTTGGAATATAAGCTGAACTTTGTGGGCCCCTGCATTGCCTGTTTAAAGTCTGAATTTGGGGCCCACCTGCACTGCCTGAATAAGTCTGAACTTTGTGGCACCTGCATTGCCTGATAAAAGTCTGAATTTGTGGCCCTCACTGCCTGTTTAAAAGGGCCCTAAAACTTTTTTGGCCCCTGAAATCCTGATTAAGTCTAAATTTTGGGGAAAAACCTGCCTGCCTGATATAATCTAAAACTTTGGGGCACCTGCACTGCCTGATATAAGTTGAACTTTGGGGCACCTGCACTGCCTGTTTATAAGTCTAAAACTTTGTGGCACCTGCATCCCTTTTTTAAAAGTTTTGAACTTTGGGGCACCTGCACTCCCGATATTTTTTCTGAATCTTTTTGCGGGTAAGGTAAACCCATTAAAAAATTGGGAGTTTTTCAAATCGGAGTTAAAAAAAAAAGTGGGACTTTGAAAAGCATTTTGTATTTTTTAAAGTACGATGCCTGTAATAAGGTTTCTGAATCTTTTTTTTTTTTTTTCTGTATTTAAGAAAACCCTTGAAAAAATTTAAAACCCTCACTAATATAAAATCCCTGTGAGGAAACCCCAAAAAACTGTTTTTCGGACAATTGACATTATAAAAACATTGTAAGAAAAATTTTAAATGCTTCTTGTAACCTTTGAGCCCCCTACTCTAGTATCTTACCCAAAAACAAAATTTTTGCCTCTGTCCCAACGTAAATTTTCATATTAATGGGTAAAATCCCGTTTTGTGTAGTGCTGCTCTGCTTGTCTTTTTAACCCCCCCTTTCTCTTTCTCTCTTTCCCCAAATCCACCTTTTAAAAGTTCAACACTTCAAGCAGTAGACGAAAAGTCAAAAGAGCTACCCCTCCTCCCATTCACATCCCCCCAACTGACTGGCTCGCTTCTTTACTCGCCATTTTCGTTCCCCAAAACATTCTTACTAAAATTTTAAGGATTTCTGGGGGAACATTCCTTGTTTTTGTCTGTGGGAAACTTTTTTTGTTTGGGTTGTTTGGGGCCCTGAAACCCCATACCAATACAAATCGCCCTAAGGCTCTAGTGGGGTCCCTAAAGAAAAAAGGTTAAGAAAACAAAATATTCCCCACATAATCAACAGCGGGTCCAGGAGCTTTTTTTCCTCGCTGTTAAAGTGATTTTTTTGAAAAAACTTATCCTTTTAAAACTTTTATGTTTGAAACAAAGCGTGAATTGCCACACGCAGTTCGATTCCCGGTCCTTCTTCTTTTTTAAATTAGACCACTGATAAACTAGTCACAAAAGTTTTTGGGTTGTAAAATAAACTTTTTTAAAAACTCTGGGGGTGAGGGGTTATTGCGCTGAGTTTGGCAAATCGCTGCCCCCATTGTCAGTCTTCCTTCATTCTTTTTTTAAATTTCTTTATCTATTTTTTCTTTTTTGACATACTTGGGGTTTAGAGGCACTGTAAATAACTTTGGGGTTTATGGGGAATAAATGGGGGTTGTGTAAAAATTTAAAACTGTAGGGTGGCAGACAGGGTGTAACTGATGTAAACCTTGGCGAAGAATTTGCTGGCGGGAAAATTTTCCCAAAATTAAAAACTCTGGTAGCGGGAATTTTTATGGGTTCTGGACAAGATTTTAAAATCCCCTTTTCCATTCCATTTTTAAAAATTAAAACCCCGGGTAAAAAGAAAGGGCTGTGGTGCCTGGGGTTTTGGGATGCCGGGGGCCCTTTTGGTACGGGGTTGGTATGCCGGGGCCTTTCAAACCTGTTTGGAAAATGCATGGGGCATTTTGGTTCGGTTGGTATCCGGGGGCACTTGGTACTGTTTGGGTAGGGGCCTGGGGCACTTGGTACGGGTTTAAAAATGCCTGGGCACTTTGTACTGATTGGAAATGCCGGGGGGCATTTTGGGGTTCTGGTTGGTATCCCCTGGGGAACTTGGTTTACGGGTTGGATGCCTGGGGCATTTTGTACTGTTTGGGTTAGGGCCTAGGAACTTAGTACTGGTTGGTATCCCTGGGGAAACTTAGTACGGGTTGGTAGGGCCCTGGGGAACTTGGAAACTGGTTTTGGTATGCCTAGAATTTGGGTAGGGTTTGGGTTTAGTCCTTATGATTTTTATTGATTGAAAACACAAAAGGGCCAAGATAATATTCAACTCCACCAGTTTTTTGTGATCTTGTATCGCTTGTTTTCGAATTTTTGCTTAATAAAAATACCAAAATGATAATTTTTAAAAACAATTCTCTAGACTTTTCCCTTTCCTCTGCCTCTGCTGTTTTTTTTTTTTACAGAAATGTTTTTAAAAACCCAAAACGCGTCTTAAAGTTTGGTTTCTAGGGAAAAGTGCCTCATAAACAATTGTTAGGGAAAAAAGCTTTACAAAACAGGTTGGTTAATCTGCCCATCGAGGGAGGGTTTTGTCAATTCCCAACTTAGAAATTTTAAAAGGACACTTTAAAATTTAATGTTACATTTTTTTGTGGCAACGTTTCGCTCCTCCCCGGGGCTTTACAACCGAAAACGTTGGCACAATAAAATCCCATAATTTCCCACCTTTGCCTTTTTATTTAAACATTTTGTGGGTAATTCAAACAAATTTTTAAATTTCAATTTGAATTCCCAACAAAAATGATTTTTTAAAGACAAAAAAAAACTGTTTTTAAAAGGTGGAAAACTTTAAAGCAAAAGTTTTTCAGTTTTTTTCCCCCTCGCTGTCAAGATCTTTTTATTATATTACAAATATAGAGGGTTTGGGAAAATTTAATGAAACAGAAAACGGAAGGTTTTTACTGATAGATAATAAAAAAATTTACGGACAAATTGATTTAAAAAAACGTTACGTTTTTATCTGCACTGTACATAGAAAACTTTCAGAATTTTATTTTTCAGATAAAAGCGTAAATGTTTTACGGGTAAATACACCTGGGGAAATTGGGGGCATTAAAATTCGATTAAAGGGCGGGGGAAAAAGATATTTCGGTTTTTGGGGATCAAAAACCCAATTCCCCAAAGAAATCATGGGTTCAAATAATGAAATTTTAGTTATAAGTAAGTTTATTCATTTTAAAACACAAATACAGTTACTTTAGATTATCAAACACAGCAGTATATGGTAAAGATCCTAGTAACCCAAAAAAGGGGTTTTTAGTGCTTTTTTCCCTTGGGGGCCTTTGCTTTTTCTTTTAAATATTTGGAGGTTTTTAAAAAGGGCAAAAAAGTCTGATCAAAAAAGCTTTTTTCTAACAATCCCAAAGGCGGGGAAAAATTATGGGAATTTTGCTGGTGGGCAAACCCAAAATTTAAACCGTCCAAATTTTTTCTGTTGAGGAAATTTGTTCCTCCAGGAAAATTTGAATAATGATGCAGTGGTCGGAGAAGTGGCAGATGGGAGTTTAAAAAAAAGACAAATTTCAAAGTTCTAAAAGGTTTTGGGCGGAAAAATAAAACCCTTTCCACTTATAAAATGAATTTTTGAAAGCTTAATACCACTGATTGCCAAAAGGATTTAGGGTTTTGGGTTTGGGATTAAACTGAAACCAAAACAACAGTTTCATAATGTTAGCATTTTTAAGGGTAACAGAATCCCTTTGGGTTCATATCTAGAATTTTAAAAATAATAGAAGTCCCTCAGGTTGTTCAAAATCTATAAATCCCTTTGGGTTAAACCCCATTTAGACTTTTGCTGCCGTTCTGGTCACCATATTACAGAATTTGGGTAAAAAGCTCTGGAAAACGTTTTTGAGGGGGGATGACAAAGTTGGTTCCCCAAGGCCAGAAATCTTCCCTATGAGGAAAACTGAGGGCCCTGAATCTGCACTCTCTCGAAGGCCCTAGAATTAGGAGGGATTGATCGAGGTGTTATAAATTTGGGAAAATAGGAACCCAAAAAAAGGGGGTGTAAATTTGGTGCTGAAAAAATCCAGCCAAAAAAAGGACTGCGCAATGGTTTCAGTGGAAAAAATCAGATTTAGGAAGGATAAGGAAAAACACTGGGGTTTTGGGAATTGAGTTGTGGATAGTGGGCCCAAACTCCCCCAGTACCATCATAGAAAATATGACCTTTCGTGTTTTAAAAAAAAGGGTTGGGGAAATACATGAGTGGGGGTGGGTGGGTAAAGAGTTGGGGCCCGGGCTAACTTGGGACTACCAGGGCTGGGGCCCCTGCTACTTTCCCTTTAAATGGAAAATTTAACCCGACTAAGTGGTCATGTTTTAAACCCGGGGGGGGGGGAATGGGCCTGTTCCTAGCTCGGGAGCCTGTTTCAAATGGTTTTCCCTTTTTTGTTCTCATTTCTTTTACAGAGGTTTGTCCAGACATGCAAAGATTCCCCCAAAAATCTTTGCCAAAGGGTAAAAAAATTAAAAATGCGGGTTAAATCTTGTAGTGATGAAATGGCTTTTCCGTAATAATATAATTTTTTAATTTAAGAAAAGAAAATGTTTATGATTTATTCCTTAAAAAATGGGAAAAATATTTCCCTTTTTAATTTAAAAACTCCATTAAATACGGAATTTTATTTCTTTCCATTTTTTTTTCATTTACATTTAAAAAAAAAATCTTTTAAAAAAAAAAATTTTCATTTTTGGGAAAAAATCAAAAGAAATTTGATAAAAATTTTCAAAAAAAGAAAATAAAAAATTGGAAACCTTAGGATTAAAAAAAATAAAATAATCCTTTTTTTAAAAGGGAAAGGGAAAATTTAGGGTTTGAAAAATGATTTGTAAAAAAACATCCCAAAAAGAAAGTTTTTTTACTTTTTTTTAAAGAAAAAAAAAATTTTTAAAATTTTTTTAAAAAAAAAAAAAAAAAAAAAAAAAAAAAAAAATTTGGGTTCCTTTCGGTTAAAATTAAAAAAAAAAATTTTTGTCGCTGATCGGGGAAAAGTCATTCCCAGTTAAAACATCAGAAAAAAAATTTTCTTTTTAAAATTACAAAATTTAAAAAATTTTACATGGTTTAGTGTGAGTGACGAACTGTGTTAAAAAAAATCCATTTAAAAGGGAAAAATTTGAAGTTAATTAGAAAAGCCTTTCGAGTAAATTTATCTGATTCTAATGTTTTTTTATTTTTTAATAATTTTTGGGTTTTCCTTTCCCTTAAGGCAAGTGAAAATGCAGGGCGTTTTTAAAAAGTACAAGAAACCTTTTTCTGGGACATATAAGTTCCATCAAAAAACCTTAACTACTGGGAAAAACTTGGGAAACACTTGATTTTTCTCACTGGGAAAGCAGGCGGGGAAAGATGCATCCCTAATCTAAAACCTGGAAAAAATTTGGGGACCCGGTCCCTAATCTGCACACCAAAAAACATTTCCCTTACGAAAGCAAAAGACTTGCAGGTGATAAAACATTCCCCGGTGAAAAAATAGGGGCGTTCCCTTAATACCCCTAAGGTAAAAGCCCAAAAAAAGTATCCGGAAACCCAAGATTGTTCAACAGGGCCCCCCACTGCCAAAAAGGGGGAAATTTCCCAAAAGAAACCCCCCCCCTAAAGGGCAGTACCCCCTTTAAACCGGGGTGTGGTTCTTACGTTTTGGGCAGTGCGGCCAGAAGTAACAGCCTCGCTGATTAGGCCCCGGTTTCCCCCGAAGGTCTGGTCGTGGGCCGGGGCCCCGGGGGACGTTGTTTCCCCCAAAAGCCTTCCAGGTAAACCCAGGTAGATTGACCCCCATTAGTACAATATAAAACACTACGCTATATTCCGGCTTCCCGTCCCCTAAACCCTTTATCTTTTATTTGGGATTTAGTAGTTGTAAATTTTTGGGGGCCATGGGTGGCCCCTGGCGCGCCCCCACCAACAAGGGTCCAAGGGGGGTGGGTTTTTTGGTTTTTTTCCTTCCATTTTCTTTTTTCCCTTTTCCCGCCACTAAAAAATTTACCCGGGTTTTTGGGGTTGGGCGGCTACTATTGTTTTTTTCCCTTGTGGGGTTTTGTGCCCCCCTGGGGGCCCTTTTAGAAAGGTATGCCCGGGCCTCGATTTGTAAACTAAAATGCTTTTGGAGGAACCCGGGGGTGGCAAATTTTTGGGGGGAAAGAAAGTAAGGGGAAAAAGAACGACACACCCTTTAGACGGGGGGTCACTAAAGTTTTTTTGGGTTTGGTTTAAACTTGCAAGGGCCCCCTTTTTTCCCCCGTGTTTCCCTGCTTACAGATGCCCCCCAAAACTTAAAATTTGCTCAAATTTTACCTTTTGTTTAGAATTGTTTGGGGGTGTTTTCCCAAATTTTTGCAGGTTATGGGGCTGCACTATTTTCCCCGTATCCGCCGGGCCACCCCGTCCCGGATTCCATCTCTTTCCCCCGTAAGGAAGAAAGGAGGGACTCCTCTCCAAAATCCGTTTTTGGGCCACGGCTTGGGGGAATGATGGTTGTTTTTTAAAGGGGTTTTTGAGGGGTTTTTATTTAATGTTTTTGTGGTGGGTTTTTGGGTTTTTTAGGTTTCCGACATGTGTCCCGGGGAGGCCCGTCTCTACAATTTGCCAACGCTCTCCATTTTTTCGCCATTTTTAGTTGGGTTTCAAAGTTTTTCGTTGTGTTTAAACAAAAAAAAGAACAATTTTTTATTAATGTTTTTTTTATTAATGTTAACCCCCGGTGAATGAACAAAAAAAGAACACTTCCGTGGGGTCCATGGAGTGGGTGGGGGTGGAAATAAACCACCCCCGGTAGAAAGTTTTGAATCCAAATTAGCAAATCTTTAATTATAATTAAAATTTAAAAATTTGCCCACCACGGGGGGCCTCAGAGTTATTTCTGAGGTTTCCAACCCTTTCCACGTGGAGGCCCGGGGTTTTCTTTTTAAAGGGCCCCCCCCCCTCGCCTTCCCCAGGTTTTAAGGGTCCAGGAAACCAACCGTGGGCCCCCGGTTTTTTACCCTTCCCTTACTTTCCCCAAAGGGCAGCCCCTCCCCCCTTTTCTTCCCTGGCCCTTTCCCGCCTCAGCCTTCCCTAGGGTTATGTATCCAGGAAATTTCGTCCCCGCCGCCCGGGTGTTTCCCCTTTCTCAAATTTCCCAAGGTCAAACCTCACCCCAAACCCGTATTTATGCCTACCCCAGGGTTTATGTATCCAGGAAAAAATCCGTTTTTACCGCCAGATGTTTTTCCCCTTCCCCCCTTTTCCCCAAGGGCAGCACAACTGAAGTATTCTTTCTTTCCCCAAAAAACATGTTTTCCAGGAATCCTTCCGTTCGCTCCGGATTTTCTCCCCTTCCCCAAATTTTTCCCAAAAGGGTTTGCCTCAACAACAACCTTCCCCAAGTTTTATGTATTCCAGGAAACCCTCCCAAAGGGCAGCGAGTTAGGGCGTGCCTTTCCCCGATCAGTGGGCTCCCAGGAGTCCCCTTGGTGTCCCCCTCAGGTGGAACCCTTCCCATTCCCCCAAAATCAGCGGTATTTTTGCTTTTAAACCCCCCGGTTTTTTTTTATGTATCCAGGAATCGATCCGTCTAAACCCCCGGGTGTTTCCCCTTCCCCACCCTTTCCCCGGTTTGCCTTAAAAAAAAAACCTTCCCCAAGTTTATTTATCCGGATCCAAACCGCTCGCTCCCCGGGTGTTTTTTCCCCTTCCCCCCTTTCCTTAAAGGGCAACGGTTAGGTCAGTGCCTTTTTCCCGGATCAGTGTCTCCAGGGGGCCCCCTTGGTTTTCACCTCAGGTGGAAACCCTTCCCCTTCCCCCGTCGCGGTTTTTCTTGCTTTCCCCGGTTCATGTATCCGGGAAACCAAACCGCTCCCCCCCAAAATGTTTCCCCCTTCCCCCCTTACCCCGGGTTTGCCCAAAAACCTTCCCAAGTTTTTGTATCCGGGAAACCCCTCCCCTCGCTCCCCGGGTGTCTTCCCCTTTCCCCCCTTACCCAAAGGGCCCGCGAGTTAAGGGGCAGTGCCTTCCCCCGGGTCGTGTCCCAGGAGTTTCCCCTTGGTGTCACCTTTAGGTGGAAACCCTTCCCACTTCCCAAAGCAGCCCCGGGATTTTTGCTTTACCCGGGTTTTATGTATCCAAGGAATCGATCCGTTTACCGCCCCATGTCCCCCCTTCCCCAAATTCCCCAAAGGGAAAACCTCAACCAACAACCTTCCCCAAAGGGTTTTTGTTTTCCGGAATCCATCCCGCTCCGGCCCCCCCCCCAATTTTGGGGCCCCCCTTCCCTTCCCCAACCCTTACCAGGTCCCCCGGCCCCAGTTTTATTTTCCAAAATGGGGGCCCTTTCCCCCGGAAACAGTGTCTCCAGGAATCCATTGGGGTCACCCCAGGGGGAATCCCCTTTCCCCCCTTCCCCAAAGTCAGCGGTTATTTATTGCTGTCCCCCGGGTTTTTTATGTTCAGGATTCCAATGGCTGGGGGCCCAGAAATTTTTCTCCTTTCCCCACCAAAACCCAAGGGCCTACAAACAAACCTAACCGTCCCAAATTTTTTACCAAGGGAAAATTCCCTTCCATGTTTCCTTAATTATAATAGCAAATTTTTTCTTTTGGGGGTTTAAAAGTGTTTGGAGCCACTTGGTTTTAAATTTTGGGAACCCTTTAATTCCCCAAATGGGGACTTGCTTTAAAATTTTTTTATAAAAGGGAAAAATTCCTCTACCCCCTTTTTTTCTTTCCCAATTCCCCGGGGTTTTTGTGGTTGTTCATGTTTCCCCGGGTTTTTGTTAAAAAACCCGGGAACCAAAACCTTTTCCCCCAAAAACTCCCTTTAAAATTTTCTTTTCCCCGGGGTTTTTAAAAATTTTAAGGTTTATTATCCCAAAAATCCCCGCCCCAAAATTTTTGGGGTTTTCCCAATTTTTTCCTAATGGGGGTTTAAACGTGTTTTAGGGGAACCCCCTTTTGGGCACTGATGGAAATTTATTAACTTCCCCAAAGTCTGCTTCACCCTCATTGACCTTTTGAATAAACGGTTTTTTTTAAAACCACGGTAAATTTCCCCGGGGGTTTTAAGGGGGGCCCCAGGTTAAAATCTCCTTTTATTAACACCAAAGGGAAAACCCAACCGTCCTTTCTAAAACTTAACAAAACTTTGGGCCCCCTTTGGGGGTAAATTAAATTTTCAAATTTTTTTTTTTATTTTTTTCAAAATATAAAATTATAATGGCTGTTTTTTTAAATTTTTTTAGGGTTTTAAAATTGGGTTTTTAAAACTTTATGGATTATTTTTAAAAATTTTTAAAAAAAACTCCTTTTTTGGACAATAATTTTTCTTTCCTTTTAACATTTATTTTTGAAAAATTTAATGGGGAAATCTTTTTTTAAAATTTTATATTCTTTGTTTTCCGGCCCCTTTTTTTTAAAACATTTGAAAAAATTTTTTTTGTATTGAAAAATTTTTTCAAATTAAACTTAAATTTCCTTCTTTAAAATTTAAAAAATTTTTTTTTTATTTTTATTTTTTTTTTCGTAATAATTTGAAATGGATATAACAATACCCGGGGCCCGACACAGAGTGAGGTGGAAAAACCAGGTTTTTTAAAGTGAATAAAGCGTGGGGAAAAGGGGCACCGGTTCAACAGATGCTACTCGAATACCGGCTTCGAAACAAAGGTAACAGAATCACCTCTTTGACCCCAGGTACATTCCAAACCCAAAATTTTTTTAACACCAGGTTTTTTTGGAATTTTTACCGGCCTTTCAAATAAACTTTTTCAAACACCAGGGCCCCAAAACATATGAGTTAAAACTTTTTTAAAAATTGTAAAATTTTTAATTTAAATTTAAAAAAAGTTTTCTTCCCCATTTACTTTTTTACTTTTTTCTTTTTCCATACAATATTTAAACCCTTTCAAAATTCTCCCCTTTTTTGGGGGGGGGAATTTTTTTTGGGCCCTTTTCCACAAATTTTAACCTTTTTTTTCTGGCCCACTTTAGGGTAAAACGGCTTATTCCCCTTTTAAAAAACAAAAAGGTTTTCCCCTTTTCTTTTTATAAAATTAGGAAAAAATTATTAAGGGAATTCCCAAGGAAAAATTTTAAAAACCCAAAGCCTTCCAACAAACCCTTTCAAAACCTTCTATTTTTAAAAAATTTAAAAAAAGGGGGGTTTTTATTCTTTTATTATATTTTTTTTAAATTCTGACTGATAACTTTTGCAGCGAGTCAGCTAGGCGGGACACGGTACAGGCTGACAGAGAGTCAGCCAGGCTGCAGCAGTCACCAGGCTGACAGCAAGTCAGCCGGGACTGACAGCAAGTCAGCCAGGCGCAGCAGAGTCAGCCGGTGACGCAGAGTCAGCTAGTCTGCAGCAAGTCGCCAGGTGACGCAGTCAGCCAGGTGACGAAGTCAGCCATGCTGACAGCAGGTCAGTAGTTGACAGAGAGTCAACAGGTGACAGCAGTCAGCCAGGCTGAAGCAGAGTCGCCAGGCTGACAAAGGGTCAGCTAGTCTGACAGAAGTCAGCCAGGCTACAGCGAGTCAGCTAGGCTGCGCTGTACCAGGGAACTGTGCTTTTCCCTTATTGTGAATTATTTGTAATTCAATAAGTTTTTTTGGGTTTTACTTTACTTTTCTACACATCAATCACTAAAAAACACACTACTCTAAAAACATTCTCCATGGGTCCTTAAGGGGGAGCAGATTTTTGTGCGTACCACTTACCACAATCTTAACCATCCCGGGAAACTGGCAACACCTGAGGATGGAAAAGGGCAAATGTGTTCCCTTTTTCAAAAAAGGAGACAAAAAAGGGACTAAACTATGCCCTGTGTCATTGACGTGTATAGTATGAAAAATTATGGGAAGATTATCAGAGGAGATTTGGTGGGCCCCGGGAAGGGAAAACGGGGAGTAAAAATGCCAACCAGCACGGATTCAGGAAGGCAAATCCTGTGCCCAAAAACCTTCGGGAGTTTTATATAAAATAACAAAAGTGAGACAAGAGAGAGGGGGGTGGGTTGTTGCATCTTTTTTGGGACTGAAGAAGGGCTTTTGACACAGTTCCTCAAAAGAGATTAGTGCAGAAGCTAGAGCTCAGGCGTTTTATAACAGGAGGGGCCTGCAATGGACCCGGGAAAATCCCCGAAGGGGCAACAACGAGTCATGGTACGAAATGATGTATCACAGTGGGCCCCTGTGACGAGGGGGGCCCCCACGGGGTCGGCCTAGGACCGTGCTTTTTTTGGTATATGTGAACGACATAGGGAAAGGTTAGCTCAGAATGTCCCTGTTTGCAGATGAAGGAGTTAATGGGGAAAATTAAATCTGATGGGACCGGCAGGACTTAAAGAGCCTGGACGGACTGGACCCCGGGTCCAGCAAAGGGTTCTCAAATTTTAATCCCCCAAAATGCAAAGTCATGAAGTAGGGGAAGGGCCAAAAAGACCACAGCAGGTATAGGCTAGGTGGCCCAAAGACTGCAAACCCCCTAAAGGAGAAAGATTTTGGGGGGTGGTTAACAGGGCATGTCTCCGGGAAAAACACATCTCAGTAACTGCTGCGCATATGGGGCCTGGCAAACCCAGAACGATTCCGAACCTTTAGTAAGGAATCATTCAAGCATGACACCGTGTATGTCAGGCCCCAAAGGAGATGCAGCACCTGTTTGGGAACCCGCACTTGATAAAAACGTCAAAACTAGAGAAAGTACAAAATTTTTCAACAAGGTTAGTTCCAGAGCTAAGGGGAATGTCCTTGAAGAAAGGATTAAGGGGAAAACGGCCTGACGACACTGGGGGACAGGAGGGTCAGGGGGGACATATAAAGCATATAAAATACTGCGGAATAGAAAGGTGGACAAGGAAAGGTGTTCCAGGGAGGGGACACAGAAAACAAGAGGCCACAATTGGAAGTTGAAGACACAAATGGTCAAGAGTGTAGGAAGTTTTTCGTCATAGAGTTGTAAGGGATGGAAAAGCCCGAAAATGACGTAGTGGAGGCAGGAACCATACCAGTTTTAAACGAGGTTTGATAAAGCTCTAGGGGGAGAGAGAGGGTCTGTGCAAACCGGTGAAGAGGCGGGGGCCCGGGGCTGGACTCGCCCCTGCAACCCAAATAGGTGAGTACAAATAGGTGAGTACTATATACATACATGTTAAAAACACATCAACCAAAAAACTACTAGTACAATTATATAATTTAAAGTGTCACATTACATCACTCAAACACACATACTAACATATTATACATACTGTGTAACCCTACAAATACAAAACCACCCAACACGTACACATATATATAATGTGTACATTTTCATAAGCATATCTCACTCTCCCCGCCCCTTTTTTAATAATTTTTGAATGTGAAGAAAATTTTAAAAAATCTTGATATTTTATTTTAAATTTTCTTTAAAAAACTGGAAAGAGTGTTACAATATTTTGATGAATATTTTTAAAAAAGGGTTAAATATGTGAGAAGTGATTAAAAATTCAGAGACTTGGAGTTTTTAAAAAAGAGATATTTTATAAATTATCTTAATAAAATTTAGTTTAATTGAATTAATTAAATAATTCTCTCAGTTTTTCATTACTTCTTCTCTCACCTTTCAATATGACATAGAAACATTCACCACAACAGCATGGATAAAAAAAAAAAATCGGTGATGCGAAAATAAACATCTATCAACCTGGGATTATTCGATCTACTGATATAAGGTATTTTGGTGGTGGCTGCGACAACCTGTGGGGACCAGTACGACCGCCACACACCTGGCCAGTACGACGCCACATCCTGGCCAGTACGACCTCCACAAACCTGGCCAGTACGGAGCCACAACCTGGCAGTACGACGCCACAACTGGCCAGTACGGACGCACGACCTTGCAGATATGACGCCACAACTGGCAGTACGACTGATGTGTTATGTCTCCCAGACTTGTTGTTATGAACTGTGAAGTTCAAATTTTAACTATATAATTACAACACTGATGTTGTGGTGCACTATGTTTGCAGAGATATATGACATCACTGAATGTTTGTGGTGCACTATGTTTTGAGACGATTAGGACACACTGAATGGTTGTTCGTTGCACTATGTTGCAGGATATATGAACACTGAATGTTTGGTGCAATATGTTGCAGAGATATAATGACACACAGAATGTTGTGGATGACTATGTTGCCGAGATATAGTACACACTGAATGTTGTGGTGCACTATGTTGCCAGTGGATTTATTGGCATATAGCTGGAAAAGTAATGAAAAGACAAAAAATGTTGAAGGGAACTATTGAATGAAGGAGTTTGTTCTTCACAGTGAAAGTTCCTCTCGCTGTTATGTGTTTTTCACCACCATCGTTGTGTTGTGATGTGTATAAAGTCTGTTGATACCACAGAGAGAGTTAATAATACTCTATGTAACCGTCTGGTACAATACCTTGATTAAAAAACTTATTGACAGAATTCTTTTCTTAGGATTCTGTGTGGTAGGAATCAAAGTTGTTTATAAGGACGGACGCTATTATGAGATTTCTACTGGAGGGACTGTTACAGAAGACTTTTAGTAGAAGTCCTCGGTAGGTTTTCTGTTGGAAATAGTTTTGGCAACACTCTATCATAGTGAAAGACTTTAGGTAGACTCACGAAATCTTAATGGCACGATTTCAAAACAAACCAAACCACGGGCGGGATTTGAACTAGCGGTCAGAGAGGTCTCAATCCGCGTGGATGGTTTGGTTAAGATGAATCAAGTCAGATGGTTTTACAGTGACATATAAAACAGTGTATTAACACACAAAACATGAAAGTAACTCATAAAACAGTATCATAACAATAAAAAAGAATAGTGACACAAATCATTAGAGAAACACATAAAAAAGTAAATTGAGACATAAAACAGTGTAGTGACAAATAAATAAGTACAATAACACATAAAACATTGTAGTGACAAATAAATTAGTACAATAACACATAAAAAAGCTTAATAACAAACAAACCATCATAATTACACACAAAAATATATGTAATATAAAACAGTACAATAACACAGAAGAACAGTACAATTCAAAAGAATTAAAATTAAAAATGTAACATACAAAGTAGATAGTAGGTTGGTAGACAGCAACCACCCAGGGTGGTACTACCGTCCTGTGGTAGTAGGTTGGTAGACAGCAACCACCCAGGGAGGTACTACCGTCCTGTGGTAGTTGGTTGGTAGACAGAAAACCCCCCAGGGGGGGGAAACTCCCGGCCTGGGGGGTAGTAGGTTGGTAGACAGAAAACCACCCAGGGAAGAAATTTCCCGTCCTGGGGGTGTAGGTTGGTAGCAGCAACCCCCCGGGGAAAGAAACCTCCCTTTCCTGTGGTAGTGGTTGGTGACGGGCCCCAACCCGGGGGGAAAAGGGTTACTACCGTCCTGGGGTTTTGGGAGGTTGGTAGACAGAAACCACCCGGGGAATTTACTACCTTTCCTGTGGTAGTAGGTTGGTAAAAAGGGCAACCCCCAGGGTGGTACTCCCCGCCCTGTGATATTTGGTTTGGGGTTAGACAGCAACCACCCAGGGGGAAATATCGTCCTGTGGTAGTGGGTTTGGTTTGACGGGCAACCACCCAGGGAAGTACTATCGCCTGTGGTGGGTAGGTTGGTAGACGAAAACCCCCCAGGGTGGTACTACCGTCCTGTGGTATTTGGTTTGGGGTAGACAGCAACCCCCAGGGGGTATATCTTTTCCTTTTGGTAGTAGGTTGGTAGCAGAAAACCCCCCGGGGTTTGGTTTCTACCTTTCCTGGGGATAGTAGGTTGGTGACGCAACCCCCCGGGGAAAGAAATACCGTCCTGGGGGTAGTGGGTTTGGTGGGCGGGAAAACCCCCCGGGTGGTTACTCCCGCCCTGTGGTATTTGGTTTGGGTTTGACAGAAAACCCCCCCGGGAAAAGTACTCCCGGGCCTGGGGGTAGTGGGTTTGGTTTGACAGCAACCCCCAGGGGTGGTTTATTTACCGCCCTGGGGTTTGTAGGGTGGTGGGACAGAAAACCCCCAGGGTGGTACTACCCTGGGGAAAGTGGGTTTGGTAGACAGAAAAACCCCAGGGAAGAAACTACCGTCCTGTGGTAGTAGGTTGGTAGACAGAAAACCACCCGGGAAGTTTTACCCGCCCTGTGGTGGGTGGTTGGTAGAAAAAAAACCCAACCCGGGGGAAAGTACTACCGTCCTGTGGTATTGGGTTGGTAGACGGGAAAACCACCCAGGGAAGTACTACCTCCTGTGGTAGTGGGTTTGGTTTAGACAAAAACCCCCCGGGGAATTTCTACCGCCCTTGGTGGTAGTAGGTTGGTAGACAGAAAACCCCCCAAAGGGGAAGTATTCCGCCCTGGGAAAGTAGGTTGGTAGACACCCAACCCCCAAAGGGGAAAATTTACTCCCGCCCTGTGGTAGTAGGTTGGTAGACAGCAACCCCCCAGGGTGGTACTCCCGCCCTGGGGGTAGTAGGTTGGTAGACGAAAACCACCCGGGTGGAAATACCTTTCCTGTGGTAGTAGGTTGGTAGCAGCAACCACCCAGCTTGGTACTTCCGTCCTGTGGGTTGTAGGTTGGTGGGACAGCAACCCCGGGGAAAAGTACTACCTTTCCTGGGGTTTAGTAGGGTGGGTGGGACAGCAACCACCCGGGGGGAAGTATACCGTCCTGTGGTAGTAGGTTGGTAGACAGAAACCACCCGGGGGAAGTACTACCGTCCTGTGGTGTAGGTTGGTAGACAGCAACCACCCGGGGAAAAGTACTCCCGCCCCTGGGGTAGTAGGTTGGTAGACAGAAAACCCCCCGGGGAAAGTTATTTACCGTCCTTGGTAGTAGGTTGGAAACCCGCAACCCCCGGGGAATACTCCCGCCCTTTTGGGGTAGTAGGTTGGTAGCAGCAACCCCCCAGGGGAAAAGTACTACCGTCCTTTTGGTATTTGGTTTGGGTAAAACAGAAACCCCACCCGGGGTGGTTTCCCGTCCGGGGTTTATTTGGTTTGGGTTTAGCAGAAACCCAAACCCGGGGGGTGTTATACCGTCCTGTGGAAGTGGGGTTGGTAGACAGCAACCACCCAGGGGGGTTTATTTAAGTCCTGGGGTAGTGGGTTTGGGTAGAAAAGCAACCACCCAGGGTGGTATACCGCCCTGGGGTTTATTTAGGTTGGTAGACAGAAACCACCAGGGGGGGAAAACACCGCCCTTTGTGGTAGTAGGTTGGTAGACAGCCCCCCCCAAAGGGTGGTTTACTACCGTTTGTGGTAGTGGGTTTTTGGTAGACAGAAAACCACCCAGGGGGGGTTTACTCCCCGTCCTGGGGTTTGAAAGGTTGGTAGAAGCAACCCCCCAGGGGGGGTTTACTACCTTTCCTTTGTGGTAGTGGGTTTGGGTTTGACAGCAACCCCCCGGGTGGTATTTCCCGTCCTGGGGTTTGTGGGTTTTGGTTTGCAGAAAACCCCCCAGGGTGGTAAAACGCCCTGGGGTTATTTGGGTTTGGGGGGACAGAAAACCCCCGGGGAAAAGTACTACCTTTCCTGTGGTAGTAGGTTGGTAGACAGCAACCCCCCGGGGGTGGAAACTCCCGTCCTGGGGGTATTTAGGTTGGTGGGCAGCAACCCCCCGGGGGTGGTACTACCTTTCCTGTGGTAGTGGTGGTGACAGAAACCCAACCCGGGTGGTCTACCGTCCTGTGGTGTAGGGTTGGTAGACAGAAAAACCACCCGGGGTTGGTATCCCGGGCCTGTGGTATTTGGTTTTGGTAGACAGCAACCCCCAGGGTGGTATCCCGTCCTGTGGTAGTAGGGTGGTAGAAAGCAACCCCCCCCCCCCCCCCCCCCCAGGGAAGTATTTTCCCCTCCTGGGGTTTGTGGGTTTGGGGAGACGGGAAACCACACAGGGTGTTACTACCGCCCTGTGGTTGTAGGTTGGTAGCAGAAACCCAACCGGGGGTGGTACTACCGCCCTTGGGGTGGAGGTTGGTAGACGAAAGCACCCAGCGGGGGTACTCCCGGGTTCCGGGGTTAAAAAGGTTTGGGTAGACAGCAACCCCCCAGGGAAGTACTACCTTTTCCTGTGGTAGTAGGTTGGTAAAAACACAACCACCCAGGGGTGGGTACTACCGTATGTGGTAGTGGGGTTGGTAGACAGAAACCCCCCCGGGGGAAGTATTTCCGCCCTTTGTGGTTTTTGGTTTGGGTAGACTGCAAACCCGGGGGAGGTACTACCGCCCCATTTGTGGAAAGTAGGTTGGTAGACGGGCAACCACCCGGGGGTGGTACTACCGTCCTGTGGGATTTGGGTTTGGGTTTTAGACGGGCCAACCACCCAGGGAAGTACTCCCGTCCTGTGGTAGGGGGGTTTTGGTAGACAGAAAACCCCCCGGGAGGGTTTATACCGTCCTGTGGTTTGTAGGTTGGTAGACAGAAACCCCAACCCGGGGGGGTTACTCCCCGTCCTGTGGTAATGGTTGGTAGCCCGGGCAACCCCCCCAGGGAAGCTACCGCCTTTTGGGGTTTTGGTTGGTGGTGGGACAGCAACCACCCGGGGAAAAATTTCTCCCGTCCTTTTTGGTGGGGGGTTTGGGTTAGCCCGGGCAACCCCCCGGGGAAAGTATTTACCGTCCTGTGGTAGTGGGTTTGGGGTTGACGCAACCCCCAGGGAAGTACTCCCGTCCTGGGTAGTAGGTTGGTGGACAGCAACCACCCGGGGGGAAGTACTACCATCCTGGGGTTTGTAGGTTGGAGGAAGAAAACCACCCGGGTTTTACTCCCAATCCTGTGGTAGTGGGTTTGGTAGCGGAAAACCCCACCCAGGGAAGTATTCCTTTCCTGGGGTGTAGGTTGGTGACAGAAAACCCCCCCAGGGGGGTATTTCCCATCCTTTTGGTTTAGTGGGTTTGGGGAGACCAACCCCCCGGGGGGAAAAGTTTTACCACCCTGTGGTAGTGGTTGGTAAAACCAGCAACCCCCCGGGGGAAGTACCCCTTCCTGTGGTAGTGGTTTGGGTTTGACAGAAACCCACCCAGGGAGGTACTTCCAATCCTGTGGTAGTGGGTTGGTAGACACAACCACCCGGGGTTAAGTATACCGCCCTGTGGTATTTAGGGTTGGTAGCGGGAAACACCCGGGTGGTACTACCACCTGTGGTAGTAGGTTGGTGGGCAGAAAACCCCCCCCAAGGGGGGTTTACTCCCGTCCTGTGATGGGGTAGGTTGGTAGAAGCAACCCCCCAAGGGGAAGCTACCGTCCTGGGGTTTAGTAGGTTGGAAAGGCGGAAACCCAAACCCGGGGAAAGGGGTACTACCGTCCTGAGGTAGTGGTTGGTAGACGAAACCAAAACCGGGAGGGTTTTTCCGTCCTGGGGGAGTAGGTTGGAAAGACAGAAAACCCCAACCCGGGGGAATTTTTCTCCCGTTTGGGGGGTAGTAGGTTGGTAGACAGCAACCACCCGGGGAAAAGTACTCCCGTCCTGTGGTAGTAGGTTGGTTGACAGCAACCCCCGGGGGGGTACTTCCGTACTGTGGTAGGGGTTTGGGTTAGACAGCAACCCCCCAGGGAAGGTACTCCCGCCCTGGGGTTTATTTGGGTTTGGGGTAGACGGGAAACCACCCAGGGGGGGGTACTCCCGTCCTGTGGGAAAGGTGGTTTGGTAGACAGCAACCCCCCAGGGAAGTATACCTCCTGGGGTTATTTGGGTTGGTGGGACAGAAACCCCCCAAGGGAAGTACTACCGTCCTTTTGGTAGTGGGTTTGGGTAACGCAACCCCCCAGGGGGGGGTACTCCGTCCTGGGGGTAGTAGGTTGGTAGACAGCAACCCCCCAGGGTGGTACTCCCGTCCGGGTGGGTAGTGGGTTTGGGTAGACGCATCCCCCCCAGGGTGGTACACCGTTGGGGTAGTGGGTTTGGTAGACACCCAAACCCCCCAGGGTGGTTCTCCCGTCCTGTGGTGTAGGTTGGTAGCCCGGGAACCCACCCGGGGGGGTTTTTTACCTTTCCTGGGGTTTGTAGGTTGGTCCCACGAAAACCAAACCCCAGGGGGGTTGGTATTTTACCGCCCTCTGGTATTTGGGTTTGGTTAAAAAAACCCAACCCAGGGGGGAAACTTCCGTCTGGGGTATTTGGGTTTGGGTAGACAAAAACCCCCCGGGAGGTATACCGTCCTGTGGTGTAGGTTGGTAAAACAACAACCCCCCCAGGGGGTTTCTATCGTCCTGTGGTATTTGGGGTTTGGTAGACAGAAACCCACCAGGGGGTACTACCGTCCTGTGGTAGTAGGTTGGAAAGAGGGGAAAACCACCCGGGGGGTATCCCGCCCTGTGTTAGTGGGGTTGGTTGACAGCAAAACCCCAGGGAATTTACTACCGCCCTTGGGGTTTGTAGGTTGGTAGACAGAAAACCCCCCCAGGGAAGTATTTCCCTTTCCTGGGGTTTTAGTGGGTTTGGGTTTGGAAAGCAACCCCGGGTTTGGTACTACCTTTCCTGTGGTAGTAGGTTGGTAGACGCAACCCCCCAAAGGGAATTTATACCGCCCTGTGGTAGTAGGTTGGTAGACACCCAAACCACCCAGGGAATTTCTACCGTCCTGGGTTGTGGGTTTGGTAGCAGAAACCCACCCGGGTGGTACTCCCTTTCTGTGGTAGTAGGTTGGTAGACAGCAACCCCGGGGAAGTATACCGTCCTGTGGTAGAAAGGTTGGTAGAACAGCAACCCCCCGGGGTTTGGTACAAACCGTCCTGTGGTAGTAGGTTGGTAGACAGAACCCAAACCCAGGGAAGTATCCCCTTTCCTGTGGGTTAGTGGGTTGGGTAGACAGCAACCCACCCAGGGGGGGGTACAAACCGTCCTGTGGTGTAGGTTGGTAAAAAGCAACCCCCCCAGGGAATTTTCCCTTTCCTGGGGTTTTGTAGGTTGGTAAAAGGAAAACCACCCAGGGGGGGTACTCCCGTCCTGTGGTTTAGGTTGGTAGACAAGAAAACCCCCGGGGAAAAGTACTATCGTCCTGTGGTTTAGGGTTTGGGTTTAGACAGCAACCACCCATGGGGTAATACCTTTCCTGGGGTTTATTTGGTTTGGGGTAGAAAACCAACCACCCAGGGAAAGTACTAGTCCTGGGGTTTGTAGGTTGGTAGACAAGAAAACCCCCCAAGGAAGTACTCCCGTCCTGGGGTTTAGTGGGTTTGGTAGCCGCAACCCCCCAGTGAAGTTTCCCGCCCTGTGGTAGTAGGTTGGTAGACAGAAACCCCACCCAGGGAATTTCTACCCGTCCTGGGGTTTAGTGGTTGGTAGCAGGCAAACCAAGGGTGGTACTGCCGTCCTGTGGTAGTAGGTTTTTAGACGGGAACCCACCCAGGGTGGAAATACCGTCCTGTGGTGTAGGTTTGGTGGGCCCCGAAACCCCCGGGGAAGTACTACCGCCCCTGTGGTAGTGGGTTTGGGTAGACAGAAAAACCCCCCAGGGAAGTATTCCCGCCCTGTGGTAGAAAGGTTGGTAGACGGGCAACCCCCGGGGAAATTTAAAAACCGTCCTGTGGGAAGTAGGTTGGTGGGAAGAAAACCACCAGGGTGGAATACCGTCCTGGGGTTTGTAGGTTGGAAAGACAGCAACCACCCGGGGAAGTACTACCGCCCTGTGGTGAGGTTGGTAGACAGCAACCCCCCAAGGGAAGTACTACCGTCCTGTGGTAGTAGGTTGGTAGACAGAAACCCCCCGGGGAAAGTACTCCGCCCTGTGGTAGTAGGTTGGTAGACAGAAACCCCCCGGGGGGAAGAAATCCCGTCCTTTTGGGTAGTAGGGTGGAAGACGAAAACCCCCCCAGGGAAGTATTCCGTCCTGGGGTTAGTGGGGTTGGTAGACAGCAACCACCCGGGAAATTTTAATCCCGTTTGTGGTGTGGGGTTGGTAGACAAAAAACCCACCGGGGGGTGGTTTTTAACCTTTACTGTGGTAGTGGGTTTGGGTTTAGACAGCAAAAACCCCAGGGAATTTCTACCACCCTTGGTGGGTAGTAGGTTGGTGGGACAGAAAAACCCCCCCCAAAGGGAAGTACTACCATCCTGCCAGATGACTGTAAAACAGAAACCTGTAACTGTTTTGCGGATTGTAGGTTTTGCTGGTTTCTTTCTCTTTTCCCCAAAAACGTAGTTTAACGGGGATATCTTGCTACTCCTACTTCCCTTTTTGGTCACACTTCACAGAAGCCTTTGATATAAAATATATTTTAAACATACATCTAGGTTTTTCTCCTTTTTTCTAAATAGCTCTTGTTCTTTTTTAAATTTCTTCTATTGTATGGGGAAGGGGAAAAAACTTTCCCCCGTAGGCCATTTCGTGTGTATGAGGGGACTAAAATGCCCGGGGGCAATGGGTTTAATTTCCCCCTTTTCCTGTAGACATGTACTAAAAATAGAAGAAGGGAAAAAATTTATAAAACTGAGATTTTCTTGAATGTGCGTGGATGAAGTGGGGGATGAAAAAACGATGATTGCTGTTTTTAAAGAAAGGGAAAAAAAGTTGGATGGGCCTGGGCCCTTTAACGAAACAAAAAGGGAAAGGGGGGAGGGGAGTTTCGGTGTGGGGGAAAAAAAGGATTAAAATTTTGGGGTATCTGAGAGAGTTAGAAACAAAGGAAGGGGGGTTTGCAGTAGTTTTTAAGGATTTAGTTATTGGGAAAGAGGAAAAAGAAGAATATGAAATTTTTAAATTTTTGAAATTTGTGGATTAAAATAAAGGTTGGATGCGAAAAGTTGGTCTTAAAAAGCTTTTATGCACCCGGGGGAAGAGAGGAATGTAGAGGAGGAGGGGGAGATTTTGGGAGATGTTAAGTGAAAGTATAGGAGCCTTTTAAACCCAAATGAGAGAGTAAAAATTTTGGTAAAGGGGCCTTGGGAAAGCTAAAATAGGAGAACTTTTAGAGAGGGGTGTGGTAGGTAAGTTTGGGGTGCCCAGGTGTAAAAATAATGGGAAAACCCTTTTATTGAACCTTTTTATAGAAAGGGGTTTAGTTATAGGTAATACATATTTTTAAGGGAAAAAAAGGAAAAAAATAAGAAAACAAGATATGTGTAGGGGAAATGACAGTTTGTTTGTTGGATTTTGGTAGGGTTAAAAAAATGTTGAGTAGGGCTTTAGGATGTACATGTTTATTTGAGGGGCCCAGATATAACAAAAATCACTTTTTAGTTTTTAGCTACACTGAGAGTAAAAGGAAGATTTGGGGGACAAGGAGAAAAGAAGCATCACGGAAGAGAGAGGTAAAGGTTTATTTAAAATAAAAGAGGAAAGGGAGTTAGGGTTTTGTTTAAACAGCATTGGAGGAAAAAGATGGGCTAATGAGAGAAAAGGGAATGGGGTCGAAGCGGTATGGGGGGGAGGGGTTTAAAAAAAGTAGTGTTTTGGGGGTTAAACAAAAAGTTTGTGGTTACAGGAAAGTGGGTGCAAAGGGGAGAAGGGAAAACGATTTGGGGGGAATGATGATGTAAGGGGGGAAAAAGTTTTGCAAAATGAGAAGTTTTTTTCAAATTTTGAAGTGATGCAAGGGGAAGAGTTATGGACAAAAAAAGAGAGGTTTAAAAAGGTGGTTTTAAAACAATGTAAAAAGAGAGCAAATGGTGAGGTGGGCTGAGATGTTATAAAAAATTTTGTTGGGAAAAAAAGAAAAAATTTTGAAAGGGGGTTAAAAAAAAGTTAAAGGGAAACCTGAGGAAAAAAATTTAATTTTGTCAGTTAAAAATAGGGAGGAGAGTTATTAATGGAGAGTTTTTGAGGTATTGGGGAAAATGGAGGGAAAATTTTAAGGAAAATTTTTTAAAAGTTGATGAAGATAGGGGAAACTGTGATTTTTATAGGGCAAGGAGGAATAAAATCTTGTTGGGGTGAGGAAAAGCCAGTTTTTGAGTGTGGGGGAAATTCGTTTAAGGAGTAGGGAAAATGAAAGGGGGTAAGGCCCGCCCGGGGTTGATGGGATAAAGATAGAAATGTCAAAAACAGGTGGGGATTTTTTTTTTTTTAATTTTTTGGAGTGGTTGGTTTCAATTTTTTAATAAATGTATGGGAAAAGGGTAAGGTACCTAGGGATTTTGGAAAAGGCATTGCTGGTTCGGTTTTTATTAAAGGGAAAAGGGGGGGCAAAAGGGGAGTGCAAAAATTATAGGGGGGGGGTTTAAATTTTGTTGGTATACCTGGTTTAAAGGGGTATGGGGAGGTTTTTATTGAAAGAATTTTAAAAGGTTAAAAAGGGAATTGGATACAGATGAACAAGGAGGCTTTAAAAGGTAGGGGGGGGTGGGGCCAGGTGTTTACAGTGAAACATATAAGTGAAAAAGTTTTTAGATAAGGGTGGGAAAAGGGGCTTTGTGGCATTTTGGGTTTTGGAAAAGGGGTTTTTGACAGGGGGATAGGGGGGCAATGTGGCAGAAAGTTGCAGGTTTTATAGTATGGGGTAGGTTACTGAAAAACAGTGAAGAGGTTTTTTCGAGGATAGTGGGCTCAAGTTAGAGTATGTAGGGAAGAGGGAAAATTTTTTCCAGTAAAGTTGGCCTTAGACAAGGATGTGTGATGTCACAGTTGGTTTTTTTAATATATTTATAGATTGGGGTGTAAGAGAAGTAAATGCGAGGGTTTTTGGCCCAAAAGGGGTGGAGTTTTAAAAAATAAAGAATCCACATAAAAATGAGGTTTTTTACAGGTTTCTCTTTGTGATGGGCACTGTGCTTTTGGGGGATTCTGAAGAGGGAAATTGCAGGGATTTGGGTGGATGAATTTGGTAGGGAAGGGAAAAAAAGGAAAAAAAAAAGAGAAAACAGGAAAAAGTAAGGTTTTGGGGGATAACAAAAAGATTAGGTTTATGAAAAGATTGGTATTTTGATTTGGAAAGGGGGAGAGTATGGAGGAGGTGAAAGTATTTGATATTTGGGAAAGGGGGCGTGTCAGCGGTTTGGGGCTATGAAAGATTAGGTAAATCATAGAATTGATGAGGGGGGAAAAAGGGGTTGGGGTGGTGCATTTTTTTTGGGGGGGGGGGGGGGTCTGTGGAGACAAAGAAATTTGTCCCTTGGGGGAAAAATGGGAATTTTTTGAGAATATAGTTTTTCCAACGCTCTTTTATGGGGGGTGAAACAGGGTGATGAAAATTTTTTGGAGCGAAGGGAAAAAGGTGAAGGCCCCGTGGAGTGTCATGTTCCCGAGGGAATGTGTGGTTTGAATATAAGGGAGAGAATTGTAGTTTTGGGAAATTAGGAGGGGGGTGCGGCATTACCAAAACTGTTGTCAGAGGGGGTGAGGAAAAGGGGTTGTTGGGTGGTTCGGACATGTAGGAGAATGGAGCAAAGCAGAAAAAACTTCAAGAGGTATCAGTCTGTAGTGGAAGGAAGGGGGGGTAGGGGGGGCCTAGGAAAGGTTGGGGGGGGGGTACAGGAGGTTTTGTGTTCGAGGGGCTTGGATTCCAGCGGATGCGTGAGGTTTTGATAGGAGTGAATGGAGAAAAAGGGTTTTTTAATATTTGCTGCTGTTGGATGTGAGCAAAGTAAATTTTACGAAGGGGTTAGGGAAACCGGCGGGCCCGGATTGAGTCCGGAGATGGGAAGTACGTGCCTGCATTGAAGGGGGGGTTAATGTTGCAGTTTAAAAGCTGTAGTGTAAAGCCCCCTTCTGGCAAGACGGAGGGAGTGAATGATGGTGAAAGTTTTTTTTTTTCGGGCCCCCCTGCTTGGGGGGAATCGGCCAGTGTGAAAATTATTTATACATATACATATTTTATAATATATATTAATATTATATATATATATATTATATTTTATATATTTTTATATTTTAAACAAACACCTGCCCACCCCCGATAAAAACCCACACCTATGACCACAGTTCACCTCACTACAACCCATCTCACAACAACCACACCTCCTCCCAAAAAACCTACTATGACCAAAACCTAACCATGACCCCGCCCCCGGGAGTTAAATGAGGGGACACAGAGGACTTTGGACACATGAATGGGGAAAAGCACCAAAAAAAACCCGGGAGGGGGAAAGGGGGGAAAGGGGTTGACATCCGGGGGCCCCACGGATGGAGACCGGAAAAAACATAAAAACACCTGACGTGACCCACCCCTCACTATGGCCACCTCATCTTATATGCCCCACACTCACCTCAAGACCAAATTCACCATAACCCCCAAAAATATGCCCAACATCTCACTATGCCTCATTAACTAGACCATCACCCTTGCCCCAATGTATGACCAACCCACATGACTCCCCTCACTATGCCATACCTACTAGATTAAAACCGGGGATTTCATCTGCGGAGACCGAGGGGTTCGGAACATGGAACAAGGAAAGCCCAAAAAACGTTTGTGGAAGGGTTGAATCCGGGGGCCCACGGTGGAGCCCTGGAAACAGGAACCACCTGACTATGCCACATTTTGACCACAGTTCACTAAATAAAAATACTCAAAACAACACACTTATACGAACCCCTCCTATGCCCTCCCTCCCCCCATGTCCACACCTGGGAGTTCTTGCGGAAACAGAGGAAATTCTGGACAACGGAACATGGGAAAGCACCAAAACGACTGGGGAAAGGGTTGAACCCGGGGGCCCAGGATGGAGACCTGGAAACATGAACCACACCTGACTATTACCCCCCGTCTTTGACCACCCGATATGGAAAACACCCTAAAGTGGGGTGAGACTTCCCCTATGCTAATTAAATGGTAAAAAATTTTGAAAAGTGGTATGCTTCTTAAATGAGTCAGTAATTCTTAGGTATTTCCTGTCAGAATCCAGATGTCACCTTGATTATTTTTTTTAAAAGTGCAATAGTGTCAGTATGTTCTAAACTTAACCCGTCCCTATTTTCTGCCAAAGTGTGAGTTCAAAAAGTGGATTTTATTATAACGTACAATAAGAACAAAAGAAAGAAGGAACATGAAAAGGCCTACTGACCCACCGGAGCGGTCCTGCCCCCCCCCCCGGATAAGACCAATGCCCCCCCCCGGATTACCCCAATGACCACCCATTTGGGTTTTCACCCCCACTAAAGGGATGGGCACTTACGGGCCCCAGCAGCACAGAGTCAGGCCCACTACACCCACCCCAACCCACTTTTATTTATCAAACCTATTTTTAAAACTACACAACTTTTTAGCCTCAAAACTGTACTGGGGAGCTTTTTCCACCTCCAACTCTTTCCCAACCAGTGCTTTCTATATCCTTCCTGAATCTAAATTTTTTCCAACTTGAAACCATTGCTGCGAGTCTGTCTTGGTGGAAATTTTCTCACGTTTTTAACCCCCTTTATTTTTTCCCTGTTTTCCATTTATACCTCGTCATTTCCCTCCTAATTCTACCCCTTTTCGAGAGGTGCAGTTCGGGCCCCAGTCTATCCTAAAAGATTTCTGATACATGGGTCATCTTTGTCACCCCCCTTTGTACGTTTTCCAGAGATTTATATCCATTTGAAATACGGTGACCAGAACGAGCAGCATAGTCTAAATGAGGCCTAACCAAGGATATTAGGTTGAAGAACACCTGAGGATTTATTATTTATATTCTAGATTGAAGAAAAGAATTCTGTTGCTTTATGGTGTATTTTCTAAACCTTAATCCGTACTATCTCTGCCTTTTTGCTTGAAGCTTATGTTTGCTGAAAAATATCTCTTCCCCTGGTACCATCTTCCAATTTCGTTGGAAAAACGTGTGAGTTCAAAAAGGGGTTTTTTAAGTGACAGTTAATCCTGTTTTTTTAAACCTTTGAGGTTTTCCCCCAAATTCTTCCAGTTGCCTTCCAGTTTTATGTGTAGTTGTGGTAGCAAAAATTTTGCTTGGTTCAATGAAAAGGGGATTTTGGGCCTTTTATCCCGGTTTCCATGTTTTGAGGGGCCCAGTGGGAACCTCTTGCACGACTGTCCATCACATAAAAATGTTGACGGGCGTGACCAGTGGGAAACCTCTTCACGAGTCCACTACAAAAAGAAGTATAAAAAAACCCCTAATTTACCTCAAAATAAAAAACCCCTTTCTATGACTGCTGGAACAATATGACGGCAGTAGAAAAGGTGGGGTAAAAAACACACTGCCACAAGCTTTTTCAACCTTTTGTGACAGTGGGTGTATACTGAAACCCAATTTTTAACCTTGTATTCAAAAATCAGTTGTAAATTTATCTAGTCTGGAAGCATTTGGTTGTTGACAGTGTTATTGAATGAATATATAAAAATTGTGATTGAACGATGAGGGAAAAAAAAGGGCTAGAAAAGCCATATAAAAATTTAATAACAAAAGATTTCAGTACAGTAACAAAAAAGAAAAATGCTGAAACCAAGAAAGTAAAAAAATATACATCACAGCAGTACGCGAAACAAGAAACACACAAAAACAAACAATAAAAAAAGGGAAAAGAGATAAATACAAGATAATAATACAAAAAATAGCTTTGGGGAAACATTAAGACAGAGTTGTCGGGCCCAGGTTGTAAATAACCCCAACACTCCATTTTGTCCAAAGGTTGCTCTTATTTTCTTTCCATAGTTTTTTTTTTGTTTTTGCGAATTTTTTGTCAATATAGTGAATGTAAAAAAATTGAGAGAGACTAATTATTTAAAAATTCAAAAGAAGTTTTTTTTTTGGTAACCCAGTACAAGATTCTCTCAGTTGCTATTTCCCTTTATCTTCGCGGGGAAAAGAGGGGACCCAGTAGCCCGGTAAAGAGGGGGGCCGGAGCTAAGACTCGACCCTGCAGCCAAAAATAGGTGAGTACAACACACACACCAGGATGATAACAGATGCAATTTTCCCCCTGGATATAAACCCTTTGGGAAAGACAGGGGAGGAGGGGGGGAGGAGGGTTGCAGCTCATTAAAAAACCCCAGTGGGTTTTGAGAAATTGGGAAGGGGGGGATGGCATGGGCAAAAATGGACTTTTTTAGTAGGAACAATCCACTTGAGGCCCAAAAGGGTGAAATGCAGAATGTACAACCCGCCACGAATGCAGGAGGCCAAGAGAAGAATACGACGAGGCAACAGAGCAGGCGACACACTACCCCGAGGGGCCAAAAGAGCTCACTTGGGGGAGCAAAGTTACTAGTTTGGGTTTTTTCAATACAAGGGATTGATGGGAAAACCTGGGGGCCCCATTAGGATCCCAAAACTGGAGAGAAAAGATGAGGGTGTGGTACTGGAAAACCTCTGCTAACATGTTAGAGCACCCCAGGAGAGGGGGTGAGGTGATCGCATGACTGGACCTTTATTCCCTTGAGTATTTAAACATCGGGAATATGTTTGAAAGCCCCTAGGAGTATGATTGTGGTTCTGGCTTTGACTCTAGTTGAGCTACAAGCGGAGAGAGTAGGGGAAATAGGAGGGTTTAAAAACAAAAACTACAAAAGGGGGCTACTCAGGCATGAGGAACTTTTGCAAGACATTCGGTGGGGGAGAGAATGACGGGGGAAAAACAAGTACAAGAAAGATGGACTTTGGAAAAAAAATTCAAGGAGGCAGAGAAGGGGTTTTGCTTGCAAGGAAACAAATAAGGGGAAGACCAGAACGAGTCCTTGATTCACCCAAAGGTGTAGGGAGGAAAAACTAGATTACTAGAGAAGGGAAAATGGTCAGAAGAAAAGGCTCAGGAATTAAAGAGTTCCCCGAGGGCCAGAAATGAAATCACAGATAGAAGGGGCTCAGGGGACAATATAAAAAATGACATAGTTCGAAAGTCAAGTTGCCCAAAAAGCTGTTGCATAGCCCATCGGGAGGAACAACAGTCAAGGAGCTTAAATCAGACTGGGAAAGGGTTTGATGAGTTCACAAGAAACGCCCGAGGAGCTCAACACAAGATTTAAAAAAGTATTTACAGTAAAAAAACGGTGGTTTCGGAAATCAGAACAGGGGGTACCCAAACAAGTTTTGGGTGGGTACACATAACCAATGGGGGGTGAAGAAGTGCTTGGAACTAGACCCTAAAAGAGTGTAAAAGACACACCCTCTCTGGGGTCCTTAGAGGGAGCAAAATGTTGTGTGTCCCACTAACAAAGATCTTCAACTACCCTTTAAAAACTGGACAAATGTGTCCTTTTTTTTTAAAAAAGGAGACACCATGAGGCATTAACTAAACCTGGGTCACTAAGTGTATGGTATGCAAAATCTGGAGAAGATCATCGGGAGGAGAGTGGGGAGCATTGGAAAGAAACAAGTGTATATCGAAACCCACGGCTTAGGGAAGAAAAAACCCTGCAAAAAACCCTACTGGAGTTTTATGACAAGGGACAAAAGTAAGAAAGGAGAGAGGGGATAGCTGCATTTTTGGACTGCAAAAAGGGCCCTTCGCATAGTTCTCAAAGGGGGTTACTGCAAAAGCTAGGGATCAGGCCAAAATAATAGGAAAGGTTTGAAGGATCGGAATCCTGACGGGGAGGCAACAACGAGTCATGGTGCGTGACGAGGTGTCAAAGTGGGCTCCTGTGACAAGCGAGGTTCCACAGGGGTCAGTCCAAGGACTTGCGGGTTTTTGGTATATGTGAATGAAAACAAAAGGATGACACAGAAGTGTTTTTTGCAGATGAGTAAAGTTATGGGAGAATAAAAATCGGTCGAGGATCAGGAGGACTACAAAGAGCCCGGACAGGCTAAACCCTGGTCCAGCAACTGGTCCTGAATTTAACCCTGCAATAAAAAGTATGAAAAAGGGGAAAGGGGCAAAAAAGGCCCCAGACACGTTAGTTAGGTGGCCAAAGATTGAAAACCTCACTAAGGAAAAAGTTTAGGGGAGTAAACACCGAGCCTTCTCCTGGGGCGCACATCAATCGATAAAGTTGAGCGCACGGGCGTTGGCAAACCAAAGGATAGCGTTCCGACCCCTAGTAAGGAATGCTGAAGATTCTGTGCACCTTCTGTAGGCCCATTTGGAGAATGCAGCACAGTTTGGAATCCACCCCTGGCAAAACGTAAGAAATTAGGAAGGTGCAAAGGTTTTGCAACAGATGTTTTTACTTTGGGTTTTTTCCCTTAAACTTTGTTGTAAGGGTTTCTCCTACATTTCTAGGGGGGTAGTTTTTATTTAATGGCCTTTTTTGTCGGGGGAAATTTTTACATCATGGTGATCACCCTGGTGTCCTGATCCCCTTTCCCCAGCCTCTTAAAGGTTATGTAAACTACTCTATAAAAATATAACTGTATTTCAATAGTATGTACGAATATACAATCCAGCCCCCCATTTTCAAAAAAAAATCTACCACTCCATGCCTGTGTCCACATGGTGTGTTGCAAAAATCTTGTCCTTCATTTCCTGACATAACTCGGGAAACCAGGGTTTTTTGACACACTTTAGTCACCTGGGTATGGTGGCCAAACTTAAATTATAAAAACTCCCCCCTGGAGCCACATGACCCCCAAAAGTAGGAGAAGGACCGAGACCCTGGGGTTTGAAGGTCACCCACAGAGAGAGAGATCAGGAGGGGGGAGAGAAAGAGCCCCTGGCTAAGTCCTCCCACCAAAAAAAAAGACTGTTCCCAAAGACAATTCTCCAGCCCCCAAAATTCTACCCCCTTTTTAATTTTTACTTTTAAAAAAAAGAAATACAACTTTTAAACTATTTTTTAAAATTTGTGTTTATGTGTTTTTGTATAACCTATTTTTTGGGAAAAAATGGGTTTTGACCAGCTCCCCTCTCAGTCTAAGGTTGATCGCCCTTCTAAATTTTTAGAGAAAAGCCCCCCATCAATTCAATATAATTAGGTATTTTAATAAAGTTCTTATAAAAAATTTTGGGTCCTACAGCCCCATAACCCCCCACCTCCAGACGAAAAATTCACAAAAATAGCCTGTCCCTCAGGATCGGTAGTAAAAAGTTTTGCTTAAGTCTGAAAGGGGGTAAACAAGACTCTAGAAATTCACATATTTCTGCACCAATACTCTACTTTACTGTTATTTAAAAGATTGCAGAATTTTTTTTAAAGATTTTAACCATACCCATATTAAGGGTGTAAAATATTTTTAAAATTTTTGTGACTTTTAAAAATCACATTACATGCAAAAAATTTACACAATGCCCCAATGGAAAACCCCACCAACAGGCCTGTGCCTCTGCTACGGTAAACCAGCAAGCAAGGTACTCCGGGGGGCATCTTCCTGATCAGGGGACGAGGTAGAGCCAAAAACCCGAGCAGTCAGGTGTACACCAGGCAGGAAAATTTCCAAAAATGTCAAGGTGTCCTTTACTTTGGTGGCCGAAACCAAACAGTGAGCTTCCGTCAACCTACGATCCCAACATGGGTTTGGCACTCAAACCCCTTTCCCAGGGTCCCCCTCCCACAGATCCTCCAAACTTATGAAGAGGAGGCTGAATAGAATAGGAGGGGTCCCGGGGGCCACAAAAGGGAAACCCTCGGGCCCTTTTTTTTTAAAAAGGCACACCAAGACACAACTTTAATACCTTCCCGAAGCTATTTACCGAAGGTTGTAACCCTGCCTCAAATCACATTTTAAATACACCCGACCCTCGTCAACTTTTGGCTCTGACTCACTCCTTCACGTAGATGGCTGGTAGAGAGTATCAGGCTCGTGAGGTTCCCATGCAAAACAACAAGGGCAGCACAAGACAAACCTATGTACAAAGTACGACCATGCATTACATGAAACATCTAGAGAGAGCATCAGCAACCCATTCCTGAGCCTTTTTTTTTTAAATTTCAATTAAAAGGCTGTAGGAACAAAGCCATCTTAAGGTCTTTGATTTGGTTTTCATTCTTTGCAAAAACCTAGGGGTTTGGTCATATACCTATTACAGGTGTGGGGATGCACTGAATAATTCAAATTTCTGCCAGCCACCCAAAACCAAAGCCTCTTTTTTACAGTTGGATAACCAGTTATGCTTTTTTAATTGGTGAATGGTAAAAAAAGGCTGAAAGGGTATCTCTCTCATCACCCTGCAACAACTGCACCCACCCCTACACCTAGCATCCATTGAGAGAGAAGGGGCATTCAAAATCAGGACTTTTCAAGATAGGAGCATTCCCTAATAAATTTTTACATTTTCAAAAACCCTGTCACACTTCTGTCCCAGTTGAATTGAAATTTGGGGGTGGTCAAAGTTGTCAGTGGTGACGTTACCTGGAGAGGGTTGGGCAGAAATGTCTGTAAAAACCCACCATGCCCAGGAACCCATCAGCCTTCCCATTCTGTGGGGCAAGGAAAATTTATAATGGCCCCCACCTTAGCATGAAAATTTGGGGCAACTTTTCCCTGACCAACCCTTCTAAGAATTGTACACTGGTTGGCCCAAAATCCTTTTGCCAAAATTTATGGTTAGATTTGGGTTGGGGTAGAATTCAAACAACTTTTGCAATCTTACCAAAATGAGTTTCCCACTGGTTTTCTGAATACCCCAATATCATCTGATAGGCCCGCACACCCTCCAACCCCCCTTTGACAGTATTTTTTCGACGCTGGAGGGGCAGGAGCATTTTTTAAACCCCAAAAAGGAAGAAAATTTTATTGAAATAACCCCTTGGGTGACGAAGGCTGAAATTTCCTTGGCTCGCTGGGTGAGGGGTATTGATAATACCTTTAAGTAAGTCCAGTTTGTCACAAAATTTTCCCCCCACGCATCAATCAATTATCCATACGTGGCAAAAGGGGAACCGTCAGCCTTCGTTTCTTCATTTACTCTGCGATAGTCAGTGCACATACGCATAGTCCATCAGGTTTGGGAACCATCAGGCATGGAGATGCCCATGACTCTCCTAGGCATACAACTGGTTTTTTAAGGAGGAATTTTGCTTCTTCCCCCATGTGAAGTGTTTGTTGGGGTTTATGCGGTAAGGGCCCGCTTTTTTGGAACAGCTTCCCCGACTACACATCAGGGAGGCATTTCTTCTTTTGGGGACTCCCCAACAAATCTGGAAAATTTTTGGGGTAACTGAACCAAGTCAAAGGTCCCCGTACATGAGTCCCTTAGTGTGCCAAGGGATTTTGCAAGATGGTGAAATTTCACGCCTTATTTTTTTGTTTCAGGAAGTTTTTCAGTTGTACATCAATTGAAAAGCGGCAATCATGCCCGAATGGTATTTTTAAAATGTTAATGTGCACGTCCTTTCTGATTTGGGACGGCCCGGCTTTTTAATTCATAATTGGGGCCAGACCGCTGTGATGACAAAGGGTCCATCAAAACGTCGCCAAGGCAGTCCGGGCCCGGGTCCCAAAACTAACACTTTCCTCTCCCAAAACTGAAGGGCGAGGGGGGTGCCTTTGGCGTACCGTCTTAGGGCCCCCTGAAGCTTTGAGGTTTTTCTGTGCCCTCTGTCTCGCCTGGTCCAATCGTTTCCCGAAAAAAAAGAACTCTTCCGGGGGGAAAGCCTCATTTTCACCACCCAGCAATGCTCCTTTGGGTGTCAGTGGCCCCCTCACTGGTGACCATAGACAAGCTCGAAAAAGGGGTGAAACTGAGAGTTCTGGGTGCTTTCCCGCACGGCAAACAAGAGAAAAAGGGATACCCCCATCCCAATCATAGTGTTATTCTACAAAAAGCTGCACATTTTCTTAAAAGTTTGTTTAAATCTCTTACCCCTCCCCGAGATGGGGTGATAGGCAGTTGAAAATTTGGGCTTTTACATCTAACCCCTTTAACACCCTTCTAAATAATTTCGAGGTAAAGTTAGCCCCTTTATCTGTTTGTACCCCCCGAGGAAAGCCAACTGGGAAAGAACTTCATCAAAGCCCTTAAAGACCATAGTGTTATCTTGCTTGAGGGGTTTCTTTTTGGGTAATGGTAGTGGAGCAAATTTTTGTTGTAAATAATTTTCCCCTTTTGGTCCTTGGGAGTGGGCAACGCATCCATACCAGCTTGCTGGGGTTCACCGGGTGCTGAAATTGGTGAAGGGGGCAGGTTTAAGCTTTGATTAGGTTTTTCCCCTTAAATTTTGGGAGGCATGAAGGTCTTTTTATAATCTCCACCGTCTCCCACAGCCCCGGGCCCGAGAAGTGGGGAAACCCCGGTACTGTTTTTGCAATACCTAGGGCACCCCGAGGTGTGTTGCACTAAACTAAGAACATGGTTTCTATAAGGTAGGCACCCGACCTGGGAAAAAAACTTGGGGTTCCCTTTTACTGGTACTGCAAACGAAGGGGCCTTTTTTGAGTATCCTTTCCCGAAATAAGCATTTATTTAAACGTTTAAAAATTCCCTCAGTCACAGCTGAGGCTCTGTCGACTTAATGTGTCATCACCCCTGTGCAGCAATTTAAATGCTCATAGTAGGCCCAATCTCCCTCACACTACTTCCCTTTATTCTGCCATGATTAGGCTAACCGGGTTGTGGATCCCCTTTTTTTAGTTGACTGCAGTTCAACCCAGAAAATAGAGTTTCCAAACCTAAGTCCTCCCATCCCATGAGAAATATAAGGATTCCCCCCCGGTATCCTGGTCACGGACATATTCTTGTGATGGCACCAACAGGGAAAGGTCTGGCAGGGTTTCCCTAGCCTTTTTCCCAAAATTTGGGGCCCGGTTGCCCCCATACTATGGTTTTTCATGTTAACAAACCCATCACATTATTCCAATAAAAGGTCGCCCTTCGAAGGGGAATTTCATCGAGATACTACGGGAGATAGCCAATTGTATGCAGATTCTACCCCCAATTTGTTTAGGTGTCCTTATGTTGAACCCCAAAACCCTCAATAACTCTACTCCGTATAGGTTTCCTTAGAAATTTGGGAAAAAACTCAGCACTAGCAAGGAGTAGGTGTACATCCATCTTCAAGGCACTATTTTCAACCCACCCACATCCTTATGCAAAACAAAAAAGTGGACTTACTAGAAATACTGCATCCTGGGGTCTAGACCCAAGGGTACCTCCTCCCTTGCTTTTGAAATAAGGCATGGGTGTGTGTTACAGTTAAAAGTCCTTGGGGTGGTTCCCCCTTCTGATTCGCCCCCTTGACCGCAAAACTTTTGGTGTTCCGTTTTGTTACAGTAGTAACAGGCTAATTTAAAGGTATTTTTACCATTTGGTGTAGGACTGGTATGTTTACCCGGGACCCCGAAACCTTACCCCATTTAGTTCCAACTTTATTTATCAAAAAAAAAGGCTAAACTTTGAAAAACCAAATATCTTCCAATTGTGAAGATAATCCGAGTGATTTATAATGGGGGGCAGTTGGGGCGGAGCAACCCCCCCCCTTTTATATTTTAAACTCTCAACAAAGGGGGGCGGCAGGCAACTTTCTTGTGAAAGGCTCAGGGGGGGCTTTATTTTGGAACTAAAGACGGGGGAACTCCCCGGGGGCCGGGGTATACAAAGCCCCCAAAAAAAAATAATTTAAAACCTTTTTCCCCCAAAAATAAAGGGTTTTAATCCCCCGGAAAAAAATCCCCTTCCCCTACCCCCCCCCCCACCCGGGGGAAGGTTTCAACCTCCTTAAAAGGGGCCAAAACCCAATACTGTGACAAAGGGGACCTTGCTTAAACCTTAAATTCAAATTTCCCCCCCCTACCCATTTTTTTTACCCCCCTTCCCTTTGCCCCCTTTTGGTTTTACCCACCCCCTATTTCTTTTCCATAATCCGCTCGGAAAATTTCGTCACCCTTTTTTTTATTGGCGGGCCCCAGCCAAGGCCGTAAACCCACCTCCCCTCCCCCCTTTTAAACCTTTTTAAAAAACCCCTGCCTTCTAAATATGCCCCAACCCCCTGCATGGCGAAATCCCCACCCGATTTTCCCCAACCCCAAAATTTTTCGAAAACCTTATAGCTGCCAAAAGTTTTTCGCCTATCTTCCAAAAGGTTTTTCCCTTTTCCCCGGGCCCACCACAATGCTATTCTGCTTTCCCCCAAGTCCTTCCTTCATAAAAAAATTTACCTTTTCTTCCCAATTTAATCCCAATTCAAAAAAAATTCCCCCTTTAAACCTCAATCCCGGGGGTTCCCCTTCTCACCCTTAAAGAATTTAATTTTTTCGATAAATCCCCCCAAACCTTCCTATCCTTGAAAAAATGACTTAGCAACACACCTTAAACCCCTTTATCACCCCACTACTGTCCCGATTTTTTATCACGTACCGATATGCACTAAAGCAGCTTAAACCGTTTTGACCTCGTTCATTTTTTCCAAAGGGGGTTGCCTCAGGCCGCTTTTCTTTTGTTTCTCAACCACACCTCCCCCCCACAAAAAATTTTTCTAACCCCCCCCCACCCCCCCAACCCTTTAAAACCCCCCCATTAGCAACTTCCAACCCTTTTTGTCCAATCTTCTGGGGAATCCCCAACCCCCTTCCCCATTAACACCTCATCATCTCTAATAATTCGTCCTTTTTTAAAGGAAACCCACCCCCCTAAGTAAAAGGATTTTATCCTTTTCCCCCGGCCCACCCCTTTTTAAAAGTTTCCCCCCTTTAGGCCCGAAACTCATTCCATTTTCAAGAAAAAAATCAACCCTCCTCATATTAACCATAATATTTAATTTCCAATAATTTTTAAAAATTTCCCTTCCCTCCCACCCCCCTTCAAACCCCTTTATTTGACAGACCGGTTCCCCTTTAAAGGATTTCCCCCCCCTGCGTTCCCTCTTCTAACCCCTTGCAATACCCTTTTTAAAATTTTTTTTTCCCCCCCCCTCCCCCAAACCATCTTTAATTAACATCCCTCAACAAAACTTGAGAGGTGCCAATTTTCTCACCCCTTGGGTTGAGTCACCGCCCCCTTTTCCCGTTGGGGGGCCCAAAAATAAAAAAAACCGTCGAACTTGTGTCTTTTGGGGGGCTTACACTTAAAAGGTCACCTTCCCTCCAATCCCACCACTCCAAAACCCCCCCCCCCCCCCAT
>NC_069405.1:6111794-6139203 GCF_026875155.1 Cherax quadricarinatus
GAATGCCCAAAAAGGGACGCTTTTGGGGTGGTTTTGTAGGGGGGTTGGTGCAGGGGGAAACAGTGGGGGTTTGTAGTATAGGTTGCCAGTTTGCGTGGAAAATGTCGTGGTTGTGTGTGTGTGTGTGGGGTGGTGGGGGTGTGTGTTGTGGTGATTCACCAAATTGTGATTATAAGGGTCGAGTGACAGCTGTGTTGTGTGTGTGGGGTGTGTGGGTTTTGGGGGGTAATCACCTATTGGGGTTTGGGGCAGGGGTTGAGTGTGTGTATGTGGGGCGCGCTCACCTAATTGTTTTTCAAGGGTCGAGTGCCAGCTGTGTGGTGTGTGGTGTGGTGTTGTGTGTGTGTTTTTTGTGTGTGTGTGTGTGTGGGGTGTGGATTGTTTTGTTTTTTGGGTTGAGGGTGGTGTGCGGTGTTTCCCCATTTGTTCCCTTTTTGGGGGGTTTCCTCTTCCGGGCCCCGCCTCTTCACTGACCGCACTGCCCTCTCTCCCCGCCCATGACTTTTTCTCCCTCGTCTTAAAACTATGTACGGTTCCTCCCCCCACCACCCATTTTCCAACTATTCCATTTTCCTGACAAATCGGTGACTGCAGAAAAACTTCCTAACATCCCTTTGACCACTAAATTCTTCAACTGTGTGTGTGTGTTGGGTGTGTGTGGTTTTGGGTGTGTGGGTGTGTGTACCACCTAGTTGGATTGCAATTTTGGGCCCCTTAGCTCCTTTGCTCCGCCTCTTCACTGGTCGCTACTAGGTCCTCTCCCTAAAACGGGCTTTACAACCCCAAAGCTTGTAGGGATCCTGCCTCCACTACACACTATTCCCCAAAACTATTCCACTTCCTGACTACTCTGTGGCTGAAGAAATACTTCCTAACATCCCTGTGATGTATCTGTGTCTTCTTCAACTTCCAACTGTGTCCCCTTGCTGCTGTGTCCCATCTCTGGAACATCCTGTCTTTGTCCACTTCGTCACTTCCTCTCAGTGTGTGTGTGTGTACTCACCTATTTATTTGTGGTTGCAGGGGTCGAGGCTCAGCTCTTGGCCCCGCCTCTTCACTGATCGCTACTAGGTCCTCTCTCTCCCTGCTCCATGAGCTTTGTCATACCTCGTCTTAAAGCTATGTATGGTTCCTGCCTCAACTACCTCACTTTCCATACTGACAACTGTTGACTCATCTGAATCTTCAATTTCCAATTGTGACCCCTTGTTTCTGTGTCCCATCTCTGGAACATCCTGTCTCTGTCCACCTTATCTATTCCTCGCAATATTTTCTATGTCGTTATCATGTCTCCCCTAACCTTCCTGTCCTCCAGTGTCGTCAGGCCTGTTTCCCTTAACCTTTCTTCGTAGGACATTACCCTTAGCTCTGGAACTAGCCTTGTTGCAAACCTTTGCACTTTCTCTATTTTCTTGACGTGCTTGACCAGGTGTGAGTTCCAAACTGGTCCTGCATACTCCAGTATGGGCCTGATGTACAAGGTGTAAAATGTCCTGAACGATTCCTTACTGAGGCATCGGTACGCTGTTCTTAGATTTGCCAGGCGCCCATATGCTGCAGCAGTTATCTGGTTGATGTGTGCTCCCGGAGACGTGCTCGGTATTATACTCACCCCAAGATCTTTCTCCTTGAGTGAGGTTTGCAGTCTCTGGCCACCTATCCTATACTCTGTCTGCGGTCTTCTTGCCCTTCCCCGATCTTCATGACTTTGCATTTGGCTGGGTTAAATTCAAGTAGCCAATTGCTGGACCACGTGTTCAGCCTGTCCAGGTCCCTTTGGAGTCCTGCCTAGTCCTCATCTGATTTAATTCTCCACATTAACTTCACATCATCTGCGAACAGGGACACTTCTGAGTCTATCCCTTCCGTCATGTCATTCACATATACCAAAAACAGCACTGGTCCTAGGACTGACCCCTGTGGGACCCCGCTCGTCACAGGCGCCCATTGTGATACCTCATCACGTACCATGACTCGTCGTTGCCTCCCTGTCAGGTATTCTCTGATCCATTGCAGTGCCCTTCCTGTTATACGCGCCTGATCCTCTAGCTTCTGCACAAATCTCTTGTGAGAAACTTTGTCGAAGGCCTTCTTGCAGTCCAAGAAAATGCAGTCAACCCACCCCTCTCTCTCGTGTTATACGTCCTTTACATTGTCATAAAACTCCAGGAGGTTTGTGACACAGGATTTGCCTTTGTGTACTCACCTAATTGTACTCACCTAATTGTGGTTGCAGGGGTCGAGACTCAGCTCCTGGCCCCGCCTCTTCACTGATCGCTACTGGGTCCTCTCTCTGCTTCCTGAGCTTTGTCATACCTCTTCTTAAAATTATGTATGGTTCCTGCCTCCACTACTTCACTTGCTAGGCTATTCCACTTGCTGACAACTCTATGACTGAAGAAAATACTTCCTAAACGTCCCTTCGACTCGTCTGAGTCTTCAGGCCTCCAGTTGTCTGACCCCTTTGTCCCTGTGGTCCCCTACTCTGGAACTCATCCTTGTCTCTGCCACCATTGTCTGTTCCCCGCAGTATCTTGTATTTCGTTACATTCTCCCGACCCTTCTGTCCTCACAGTGTCTCAGTCCGATTTCCCTAACCTTCCTCGTATGACATTTCCTGAGCTCTGGGACTAACCTTTCGCTGCAAAACCTTTGTACTTATTCCTCTACTTTCTTGAAGTGCTTGACCAGGGTTTGGGTTCCAGACTGGTGCTGCATACTCCAGTAATGGCCTAACATTCACATTGTACAGTGTCCTTGAACGATTCCATATTAAGGAATCGGAACGCTATTCTCTCAGGTTTGTCCCAGGCGCCCGTATGCTGCCAAGCAAGTTATTTGGTTGATGTGCCTCCGGTGATGTCTCGGTGTATGGTCTCACCCCAAGGTCCCTATTCTCCTGATGAGTCTGAGTCTTTGTTCACCTAGCTATACTCTGTCTGCGGTCTTCTTTGCCCCCTCCCCAATCTTCATGACTTTGCATTTGGTGCTGGATTGAATTCGAAAGCCAGTTACTGGACCACATGTTCCAGCTGTCCAGTCTCTTTGTCAGTCCTTCCTCATACCGTCCATTTAATTCTTCTCATCAACTTCACTCATCTGCGAACAGGGACACTTCAGAGTCTATTCCCCTCCATAATGTCGTATTCACAATATCAAAAATAGGCACTGGTCCTAGAACTGGGGTGACCCCTTTGGGTACCCCGCTCGTAACAGGCGCCCACTGTGATGACCTACTTCACGTACCCTACTCGTTGCTCTGGCCTCCCTGTCAGGTATTCCTTATATTCCATTGCAGTGCCCTTCCCTTTTACACATGCGCCTGATCCTCCAGCTTGTGCAACTAATCTCTGTGGGAACTGTTGTCAAAGGCCTTCCTGCGATCTAGGAAAACGCAATCTACCCACCACTCCTCTCTGTCTTACTTCAGTTTACCTTGTCATAAAACTCCAGGAGAGTTTGTGATACAAGAATGTGCCTTTCATGAACCCATGCTGTTTTTCATTTACATGATCTTGCTTCCTTTCCAGGTGTTAGACCACTCTCCTCCTGATATCTTCTCCATGACTTTGCACACAATACATGTCGAGACACCAGGTCCTGTAGTTTAGTGCCTCGTTTCTGTTTCCTTTCTGTAAATATGGTGACTACAATAACCTGTCTTCCATTTTCTCAGGTAGTCTGGTGTGTGTGGGTGTGTGTGTTGTACTCATCTATTGTACTCACCTAGTTGAGCTGATGAGCGGGGGTCGAGTCCGAGCTCCATGCCCCGCCTCTCACTGATCGCTACTGGTCACTCTCCTCTGAGCCGTGACTTTATCAACCTCTGCTTAAAGCTATGTATTGATCCTGCCCTCCACTTACATCGCTTTCTCAAACTATTCCACTTACTGACTACTCCTGGTCTGAAGAAATACTTCCTAACATCCCTGTGGATTTCATCTGTGTCTTCAGCTTCCAACTGTGTCCCCTATATGTTTACTGTGTCCAATCTCTGGAACATCCTGTCTTTGTCCACCTTGTCAATTCCCTCTCAGTATTTTGTATGTCGTTAGCATGCACCCCCCTATCTCTCCTTGTCCTCCAGTGTCCAGTTGATTTCCCTTAACCTCTCCTCGTAGGCAGCATCCTCTTTGCTCTGGGACTAGTCTTGTTGCACAAACCTTTTGCCTTTCTCTAGTTTCTCTTTCTTCACGTGCTTGGCTAGGTGTGGGGGGTTTTTTTTCCAAACTGGGCCCGCATACTCCAATATGGGCCTAACGTACACGGTGTACAGTGTCCTGAATGATTCCTTATAAGATGTCGGAATGCTGTTCTGAGGTTTGGCTATGCGCCCCTATGCTGCACCAGTTATTTGGTTGAAGTAGCGGCTTCAGGAGATTGGGCTGGTGTTATACTCACCCCAAGATCTTTTTTCTTGAGTGAGGTTTGTGAGTCTCTGACACCCAGACTGTACCTTACCGTCTGCGGCCGTTCTCTTTGGCCCTTCCCAATCTCAGTGACTTTGCACTTGGTGGGATTGAACATCCAGGAGTGCAATGCTGGACCAGGTCTGGCCAGACCGTCCAGATCCCTTAATGAGTTCTGCCCTTGGTCTTCGATCGAGTGAATTGCTTCTCATCAACTTCACGTCATCTGCAAAACAGGAGGACACCTCAGAGTCTATTCCTTCCTGTCATGTGTCGTTCACAATACCAGAAACAGCACTGGTCCTAGGACTGACCCCTGCGGGACCACCGCTGGTCACAGGTGCCCACCTGACACCTCGCCACGTACATGACTCGATGCTGTCTTCCTGACAAGTATTCCCTGATCCATTGTATGCCTTCCCTGTTATCCCTGCTTGGTCTCTCGCAGTTTTTGACCAATCCTCTTTGTGGAACTGTGTCAAACGCCTCTTGGCAGTCCAATAAATGCAATCCACTCCCACCCCTCTCTCCTCTTGCGTCTACTGCAGTCACCATGTCATAGAACTCCAGTAGGTTTGTGACACCCGGATTTTCCCGTACCCTGAAACATGTTGGTGCTGTTGAGAGATCGTTCCTTTCTAGGTGTTTCCACCACTCTCTCCTGATAAGATCTTCTCCCATGCTTTTGCATACTATACATTGTCAGTGACACTGGTCTGTAGTTTAATGCTTCATTCTGTCTCTTTTTTAAAGATTGGGACACATTTGCTGTCTTCCATTCCTCAGGGCAATCTCGCCTGTTTCGATAGATGTAATTGAATATTGTTGTTAGGGGTACACATAGCGCCTCTGCACCTCTCTCAATACCATGGGGAGAGGTTAATCCTGGCCCCATTGCCCTTTGAGGTATCTAGCTCACTGACTCAAAAGCCTCTTCACTTCTTCCTCGGTTGTGTGCACTGTTTCCATCACTGTGTGGTGTGCCCCACGCTCTCCGTCTTTCTGTAGTCCCTTCTGTCTCCTCTGTGAACACTTCTTTGCGAATCTCTTGTGAGTTCTTCACATTTTCACGGTCATTTCTTGTTTTCTCTCCTCCATCCCTTCCTGTAGCCTGATTACCTGTCTTGACTGTTTGTTCATCCTCCTGATGTGGCTGTAACAACAGTTTCAGGGTCAGATTAGGGCTTTCGCTGCTATGATCATTTTCAAGGCGATGTCTTTGGGCTCCCTTCTTATCTGTGCAAATTCGTATTCTGCTCTACGACTGTTCACCATAATTCGCCTGGGTCCTCTTTGCCTTCTAATATTTCTTCCATTCCCCTAGCACACTGGTTTTTGGCCTCCCTGCACCTTTGGGTTAAAGCGAAGGGGGCCCCATGGGCTTCATCCTGGCTTTTCATTCTACCTGTTACCACTTGTACCAACCTCTCCTCAGCCACCTTGCATTTTGTTGCTACATATTCCGTCATCTCATTTAACAACTGTCTTCCCTGCCAGTTCGCTGTCCCACTGAACCCACGTTCAGGTAGTTCCTCCTCATTGCCTGTGTAGTCCCCTTTTCTCTTGTATGTTTGGCTTCATTCGTCCTGGCCTTCCTGCTTCTCCCTCACTTGTAGCTCCTAACTGGTAATCGTAGCTTAAACCACATGGTCACTGGTCCCGCAAGGGGTCTTTCAATGTGATGTCCTCGATATCTGCACTATACTCAAGTGAAACAAAGTCCAGCCTTGCTATTTCATCCTCTCCTCTACTCTCTTGTAGTGTCCCTTACGTGTTGGCACATGAAGAGTTTTTCCCAGTACCACTCCATCCATCTTAGCCCTCCATTATCTTGCCCCCATTGTGGTGTCAAGTTCTCCCCAATTCGATCTCCTTATGGGTAAAAGTCACCCATGATCAGAGCTTTGCCCTGCCAATGCATGAGCTCTTCTCGGCTCACTCTAGCCAGTGTTTGTCAACCATCGCTCTATTGCTCTCGTCTGTACTCTGCTTTGGCCTCCTGCAGCTCTGTGTTGGGTTTATACATAAACTGCTATTACCACCTGTTGGGGACCTCCAGAGTGAAGTGTTCCCGCTATGTAATCACTTTCTTCTCCGGCTGTCTCCCTCTCTCCAGCCTCATCAAAATTCCACGATTTTGATCAGCAAATGCACTCCTCCACCCCCCTGGGGCAAAGATGGCAGGTCCTCAGGATTTTGGTATCCCGTTGGAAAGATGGCATCTGTTTATCATACCTGTAACTTGGTTTTCTGTGAGAGCTATGATTTCCGGTGATGCTTCTTTGACTCTTCATGCCACTCCTCCCACTTAATTTTTATATCCATCAGCCGTTTGTGTACCATACCTTCAGGATTCCTTCAACACTGTGGTATTGGGGGCCTGTGAGGTGGGAGACTACCTGGTGGCATACTGTGGGATTCTATAGCTCGGTGTTGGGTGGAGGCTGTGGGTATGAATGATTGTAGTGTGTGTTGGGATGGTGTGAAGTATGTATTGGTTCTGAGAATAGTTGTGTGCGTGCTTGCCCTTTGCTGCTCTGTTCTGCTCTGACTGACCTCAGCTGTTCCATCCATTGACTCTTTTCCTAGCTCCTTTCTCTTTTTTGTCCTCTCCCTCAGCTGCTGTCGTTCTGATTTTGTTCTGTCCTCTATCTAAGGAACACCCTCTTGTACTCTCCGAGTATTTCAATCAGTGGTTCTCTTGAGAGGATCCTGTTCCACTTGTTTCTCGTCCTGAGAATCAGCCTTGATTGGTCGGTTTCTCCCCTTCGAGTACCCCCCTATTCTCTTAAATTTACAATCTCGTCCATCTCTTCACCTATTTCCGTGATGATTTTCTCAATCTCCTGTTCATTCTTCCGCTGCCTTTCAGTGTGTGTCCTTTCCTCTCTCTCCTGAAGCCCATGTGATAAACCACTGATTTTGCCTTTCTTCCTCCCATTGCCTCACCCTCTGTGACTCTGGATCCTGCTGTATGTGCTGTCAGTTTCTCCCTTGCATTATTCCAGTGGCTCTTGATACCCAGGTTGTGCCTCAAGCATTCGACCTATCACCCTCATCCATCTGCAACCAGCTGTTTTCTTCCTTCACTCCTTGTCCTCCTTGGCAGCGATATGACTTAGCATAATTCATAATTCCTTCCTTCCTGTTCGCCTCACAGCTTCATATGCTGTGTCTCATCTGTCACTGCCCTTGGTAACTCGCTCATCCTATTTATCTCAACTTCTAGACCCTAATCTTGGCTACTGCAGTTTCGACTTGTGCTCCCAATCTTTTGTCTCCTTCTCCAACCTCTTTTGCCAATTTCACAGAGAGCTCTTTCTCCAATTTTTTCAGAAAGCATCCAAATTGTTCTCTCCCACTCTTGTTCCATCCTTTCCACTGCTCCTCCATCGCCACATCCTCCCCTACACAGGAACCATTCTCATTCTGATCCTTGTTCCTGCGAGTTCCCCACATTTTTTTTTTATTCTTTTTTTTATGTGAGAGAAGAGAGAAGGGAAAGGTAGAAGGATAGAGAGAGGGGAAAGTGAGAAGGGAAAGGGGGAGAGAGAGTGTGAGAGGGGGAAAAGAGAGAAGGGAAGGAAGGAGAGGGGGAGAGTGAGAAGGGATAAATGGAGATCTCTATCTCTATCCAGAGAAGAGAGAGAGAGCGAGAGAGAGAGGCGTAGTGAGAAGAGAGAGGAGAGAGAGAGAGAGGGTAAGAGAGAGAGAGAGAGGAGAGAGAGAGAGAGAGAGAGAGAGAGAGAGAGAGAGAGAGGGAAAGGTAGAGAGAGTGGGGAAGTGAAAGGAAAAAGGGGAAGAGATGAAGTGAGAGAGAGAGGGGGAGAGAGAGTTAGGGGAGGGAAGGTAGAGAGGGGGGAGAGTAGAAGAGAAAATGGGGAAAGAGAGAGCAAGAGAAGAGAGGGAGAGAGGTAGAGAGGGAGAGAGATGGAGAGAGGAAGAAGGGAGGGAGAAGTGAGAGAGAGAGGGGGAGAGAGAGTGAAGGGAAGAGTAAGGAGAGGGGAAGAGTTAGAAGGGGAAAAGGGAAAAGAGAGAGCAAGAGAGAGAGCAGAGAGAGAGAGAGAGAGAGAGAGAGAGAGAGAGAGAGAGAGGAGAGAGGGAAAGAGAGAGAAACGTAAGCAGCTCAAGCTGATGGCGACACTATTGACAAAGACTGGGAAGTCCCACACTGACTTAAAACTCAGGGGTAAACAATTGGTGGAATTCGTCATCGCAAGGGTCCCACAGACGACAGAGTTCAAACACTCCTACCTTGGGAATTCTAACACAATTCCCTCGACCACCACAGAGGGAACAATCACTCTTCCCAGCAACGTGGGAAGCCTTGGATCAGTTAAATCTCCTTCTAAGGGGGGGGGGGGGGGCTTGACATCTCTGCTTCACCCACTGCCAGTCTACTTGACAGTGCACATACCATCTCTGATCCTACACCTGTCAGCACACCTGCCGATACTATCTAGAATCTGTAGTTTGTGAGCTTCGACAGCAAGTTCTGAGCCAGGAGGTTTTCTCCACCAGAGAACGGTGCAGTTAGTGATCAGGGAACTATCACTGCACCTGATCACCTACTGCCGCCGAATACGAACGGCAGGACACATCTGTCAGAACCTGGTAGAGGCGGGGTAGAGGACGTGGAGGAGGACGTTGGAGGAGGAAGACATCTACCGCCGTCTCACCCTCCACTAACCACCCAAAGTTCCAGCGGCAGAATCTGATCACAAATCTGCGAACACATGGGTTGAAACAAAATCCTAGGTCCACCTCCCAGGCACCTAGGCTGTGCTCTCGCTGCACCGGAAGGGGCACTCTGCCAACAACTGCTGCGAGATACCAGTGAAATTACTGCTACAAGTAAGGACATAAGAGACCATTTAGGAAGAAAAAGGAACTTGACGGAAGACAGGGCCACCTGTTTAGGAGACTGTTTTTCTCATAACAAAACCCAGCAGGATCTCTTGAATTGGGTAAACCTCTCACACGTCACCCACTTAGCTACCCTATCCCAGCCCTGCAGGTGGGATTGGGTCATTATACAAGAAACCACAGACCACGTCCCTGCAGCTGCCTCAAGTACCCTACCTCTCACAAGGGCAGGCCCCTTACATTCCCTACATACCCACCCCCTCAAGCTGACCACTTCATCATGAGGAGCCAGTCTATCAGCATCCTGTCGGCCAACATTAGAGGTTTCATTACTAATGTTGGAGAGCTCACACATAGCTTTGTGGTGGCAAGAGGTGTGAGATTAAAGGATAAAGAATCTAACAAAGAGTAGTAGTTGCCACAGGTGCTTTTTGCTGATGACATTGTTCTTTTGGGAGATTATGAATAGAAGTTGCAGGGAGGGGGATTACGTAAAAGAAGGAAATTAAGAGTGAGCATAGGAAAGAGCAAGAGGAAGTGGATACCAAAAAATGGGAAATGAAAGATTGGATACCAGATTAGAGGGAGGGAATATGGAAGAAGTGAATGTGTTCATATATTTTGGAGTGGACTTGTCAGCAAATGGGTCTATGAAAGGAAGCCCACCACTACCTGTCGAACTCAGAACCACCACTACAAGAACACTCATTCCACGAACACGCAATATCATGGTCCTAGAGTTAACCTTGACTCCATTCTCAGACTTCACTCCTACATAAACGACTAGAGAGTTATAGCCAGTACCGCCCTTGAGCGACTATACAAGCTCAAAGGCTTCCACCCACACACTAAACTACACCTGTACAAGGCCCTCATACGGCCACTTGTCAAATATACACCTCTTACTCTTTCTCTAGCTGCAAAGACTAACGTCCTGAAACTGCAGCAAATTCAAAATCGTGCATTGTGGTGGGTGCTGGGTTTAGTGTGAGATGACTTTGTTACAAGCAAGTCTCCGCACATCGGGACTGGCACCCCGGCGCTGACGGTGTTCTGGAAAGAGCTCAGTGGCAGGCAGATTGACCGATGAGAAACCCACAAAGACTCATGGACAACCTACCTCGAAGAAACAATTAGACGGCCAGAAGACGCTCTAAACCTCTTAGATAAGTAAGTATTGATTATCATATATAGTAGCATATGTGTAGAGAACCTAAGATAACCCAAAAAAGTCAGACAGAGCGACTTATTTCCATTGGGGTCCTTTTAATAACTTATTATTACACTATAAAGGACATAATATCTTTTTATTATAATATAAAGGATATATACTAAGAATAAGGTAAAAAAAGTTATTTACATTTACATGTGTTATCTTAAAAAAAAAATCGTTCTCCTCCCTTTCTGTCGCTACATTCATGAGGCATATTTTTGCTCTCTTCTTCAACTGGTTCATCCTAAGATTGGCTTTGACATATGCAGGCAATCTGTTCCATGCACAATAAAAGGTGTTTGAAACCTGGGTACTGACTGTGGGTACTACAAAGTTGTTCTCTCACTCTCTAGTACTATGATTGCCTTGACAAAATTAGCAGCTCACATTGTTTGTGAGCAATTTTAAAAACTTGCTTCAACATTCAGCATATCCAACTCTTGTAATTCATCCAGGCCTACATGTTCTCTTGGACACAGGTCCACCATGAATCTTACCATTTTGTTCTGGGTGATTTGCGGTTCATCTTTCAGTCTTTTTTTCCGAGGCAGAGTACCATGAAGAGCAAGCGTAGGTAGACAGCGTGCTTGCCTGTAGAGAAACTTCAGTCTGTTCCCGATCAGTTCGCCTGACATGCATGGGTCAAAGGGGATTCTCAGATATTTTACTGAGGAAACTGAAGTAATGAGTTCCCCATTACAACGGACAAAAGAGAGTGCAAAAATTATAGGGGGATAAGTCTGTTGTGTATACCTGGTAAAGTGTATGGTAGAGTTATTATTGAAAGAATTTAGAGTAAGACGGAGAATAGGATAGCAGATGAACAAGGAGGCTTTAAGAAAGGTAGGGGGTGTGTGTACCAGGTGTTTACAGTGAACCAAAGAAGTGAACAGTATTTAGATAAGACTAAAGAGGTCTTTGTGGCATTTATGGATTTGGAAAAGGCGTATGACAGGGTGGATAGGGGGGCAATGTGGCAGATGTTGCAGGTGTATGGTATAGGAGGTAGGTTACTGAAAGCAGTGAAGAGTTTTTTACGAGGATAGTGAGGCTTAAGTTAGAATATGTAGGAAAGAGGGAAATTATTTCCCAGTAAAAGTAGGCCTAAGACAAGGATATGTGATGTCACCGTGGTTGTTTAATATATTTATAGATGGGGTTGTAAGAGAAGTAAATGCGAGGGTCTTGGCAAGAGGCGTGAAATTAAAAGATAAAGAATCACACATAAAGTGGGAGTTATCACAGTTGCTCTTTGCTGAGGACACTGTGCTCTTGGGAGATTCTGAAGAGAAGTTGCAGAGACTGGTGGATGAATTTGGTAGGGTATGCAAAAGAAGAAAATTAAAAGTGAATACAGGAAAGAGTAAGGTTATGAGGATAACAAAAAGATTAGGTGATGAAAGATTGGATATCAGATTGGAAGGAGAGAGTATGGAGGAGGTGAATGTATTCAGATATTTGGGAGTGGACGTGTCAGCGGATGGGTCTATGAAAGATGAGGTGAATCATAGAATTGATGAGGGGAAAAGGGTGAGTGGTGCACTTAGGAGTCTGTGGAGACAAAGAACTTTGTCCTTGGAGGCAAAGAGGGGAATGTATGAGAGTATAGTTTTACCAACGCTCTTATATGGGTGTGAAGCATGGGTGATGAATGTTGCAGAGAGGAGAAGGCTGGAGGCAGTGGAGATGTCATGTCTGAGGGCAATGTGTGGTGTGTGAATATAATGCAGAGAATTCGTAGTTTGGAAGTTAGGAGGAGGTGCGAGATTACCAAAACTGTTGGCCAGAGGGCTGAGGAAGGGTTGTTGAGATGGTTCGGACATGTAGAGAGAATGGAGCGAAACAGAATGACTTCAAGAGTGTATCAGTCTGTAGTGGAAGGAAGGCGGGGTAGGGGTCGGCCTAGGAAAGGTTGGAGGGAGGGGGTAAAGGAGGTTTTGTGTGCGAGGGGCTTGGACTTTCAGCAGGCATGCGTGAGCGTGTTTGATAGGAGTGAATCGAGACATATGGTTTTTAATACTTGACGTGCTGTTGGAGTGTGAGCAAAGTAACATTTATGAAGGGGTTCAGGGAAACCGGCAGGCCGGACTTGAGTCCTGGAGATGGGAAGTACAGTGTCTGCACTCTGAAGGAGGGATGTTAATGTTGCAGTTTAAAAACTGTAGTGTAAAGCACCCTTCTGGCAAGACAGTGATGGAGTGAATGATGGTGAAAGTTTTTCTTTTTCGGGCCACCCTGCCTTGGTGGGAATCGGCCAGGGTGATAATAAAAAATAAATTAAAATTATTTACCCTTCTCAGTTTTTTTGTGCCAAAGAGTATAGCTTCCGTTTTCCCGAGGATTAACGATAGTTTGTTGTCTACTAACCATTTGCTGCAGGACTCCAGTTCTAATGTTATTACATTAGATATATCTTGTGGGTCTTACCTGACACTAACAGAGCAATTATTCATACGCATACTGTTAGCAGATTGCATTTGACACTGATATGACATATCATTTAAATAACATAAGAATTAATAAGGAACCCAGAATACTACCTGGGGAACTCTACATGTTATCGGCAGAGGGTTCTTAATTCTGTTTTGTTGGATTTTGACAGTTTGTGTTCTATTGCTAGATAGGACTTAACCAGTCTATGGAACCTAGTGCCGATAGACTTGAAGTTTCTACCAAGTATATTGCGGTTGAACCCCAAAAAAGTATCGAAGGTCCTTTTGTAAGTTTAGGGTTACCATTTATTATGAGGTTCCCTATCGACATTTCAGTTTCATGTAATCCATCAAAATTATTAGGGAGGTTACACCATCACCATACTTACCACCATCACCACTCATTACCACCATCACCACCACTACATCTTTTACTTCTAATGTTAGAACTATTCAACTACTATGTTTATTGCTTTGTGTATTACTAATGTAAATATTACTTCTACGGTTACGGTCCACGGGTATGTGCCCTTTTTATTCAAAATTCACCACATAACACTAATAACCCCATTTTACAATAAAAAACTGGGAAGTAGGACATATACTGCCAAAAATTAATTAAAGCCTGCCACTACGAAGCATCAGCTTTGAAGTCAGACCAAAAAGGGAATTCTCTTGTTATCTCAGAGGAGGACTAGTATACTAAACACCGGCCACATTAAGTCTGAAGTCAGTCAGAAAGTGAATGATCATTGTTGTCAGTGGGGAAGGTGAAAGACAGCAATAACACTCTCAAAAAAGTGTCGCAGGAGAATCAGTATTTTAATTTTACATTTACTTCTATAAAAAAAATAAAGTTGGGACTAATGTAAGCCAAAAATAAATCAAAACATTTTTCCTAGAAGATTACTCAAATTTAAGGGTAAAGTAAGTACGATATAAAGTAAAGACTAATTACATCAACAGTATGTAAATTTAACTAAAGGATAATCAGTGAAGTCAACACTGTGATCTGGTTTCTGATTATAAGAGACATTGTCAAGTTATTTCACGGAAACTAATTTTCATTAATAAAAATGCATAGAACCAAATTTCACAAACTAAAATCAACGCAAAGATTCCAGTGAGGGACAACTCATTAGTAGCAAAAGTTTTAAAATCAGACCGGAAGAGTCATTCTCCAGTTACTGAATTGATGCCATCATATAGTGACTGTGCACATTGGTGATGCAGTCAGAGGTCGATTAAAACAAGATGAGGACAAAATCTTGATTCATAGAACATGTGAAAGGAGGCCACTGCAGCAGGGTTACTGACCCATCTAGACAGGTCCATCTCAAGTCACTAACAAAAATATCTATCTAACACATTTCAGATTGTCTCAGCAACATCAAGGTAAAATATTGTAGTATATTAAATAATCTTGCTATCACTGGAAAGTAAAAGTGACAAAAATGACCCAATTATTAAATAGTCGTGTAACAAATTGTCCAATTGACCTGCCTGGTAATGAAATAGTCCGTGTAACATTGACCATTGACCTGCCAGGTAATGAAATAGTCCGTGTAACATTGTCCATTGACCTGCCAGGTAATGAAAATAGTCCGTGTACTTTTGTCCATTGACTGCCAGGGTAATTGAGAAATAGTCGTTTTTTGTAATATTGTCTCCATTGACCTGCCAGGTAATGAAATAATTCGTGTAACATTGTCCATTGGACCTGCCAGGTAATGAATTGTCATGTTACATGTCCATGACCTGCCAAGGTAATGAAATAGTCCGTGTTAATATTGTCCATTGACCTGCCAGAGGTAATGAAATAGTCCGTGTAACATTGTCCATTGACCAGCCAGGTAATAAAATAGTCCGTGTAACATTGTCCATTGACCTGCCAGGTAATAAAATAGTCCGTGTAACATTGTCCATTGACCTGCCAGGTAATAAAATAGTCCGTGTAACATTGTCCATTGGAACGCCAGTATTGACATAGTCCGTGTAATATTGTCATTGACCTGCCAGTGTAATACAAATAAGTCGTGTAACATTGTCCATTGACAGCCAGGTAATGAAATAGTCAGTGTAACATTGTCAACTTGACCAGCCAGGTAACACATTGTCTGTGCACATTGGCCATCGCGACACCAACCGTAAATCAAATAGTCTGTGCAACATTGACCATTAACTAGTCAGGCATGGAAATTGTACGAGAATCTCGCACAGACACAGTGGCTCCAGCGTTAAAATTTCAAGCTAATAAATTAAGAACAAACTACACTAATAAACGAAATTATGGAGAAAGAAAATTTTTTTATTAGAAAGAGATTGTGAAAATAAGGAAGCGCTGTCTCGTTAAAATTTAAAACCCCACTAATCTGAGAATATTTTTCATTGCATTTTTTTTTATAATTTATTAAATTTGGTTTTAAGACAAATGAGCAATTACCAGCCATACTGGTCGGTCGAAAATTAGTGTAAAAATACTTCCAAATTAATATATATCATGTATTTAGGGGTGTGAATCAGATCAGCAGACGCCATTCTCTAGTTATTATATGGGAAGCAATTTAATAAAATTAGCAAAATTTAAAATTTACACAGCTCAAAGTTACACGCCAAGTTATCTTTTAATAAAGTAAATCAACGGAAAGTTTCAAGTCTATCGAAAAGAAATTCTCCAGTGGTCCTGATTTCAACAATACCAAAACTTTTTTAAGCTTTTTTTAATCATTTCTGTAAAATTTCAACGTTAACAGCACACAATCATACAGCAGAGTCGAATTATTATTTGATCAACACTGTATAACAGTGTGACTCTGTGGTATCTCTTTGATATTGTGTCAACAGTTGTGTGTGAATCTTTGTAACTGTTGATATTGTGTGCCTTTATCTATTGTGTAACATCGGCGTGATTCTCTGTGTTTATTGTGGCATAACAGTGTGATCTTTCTATCCTCCTGTTATTTTGTATTCTTGTAGGGGATCTTTCTTATTGTGTAACATCAGTGTGATAAATTTCAGTACTGTGTACACTAGTATGATTTTCTGTTGTATAAATCTACTGTGATATTTCTGTTAGGTTACTGTGTACATCGGTGATCTGTGTATTCTTTGTTGGTATTGGGTATAACAGCGTGACTTTGAATTTGAGGTGTTGACTGTGTATATCAATGTGATCTTCTATCTGTGTTACATGTGAATAAAAACAATGTGATATATGTAGTGATATATATTATATATATTTATATATATGATATATATATATATATATATATATTATATATAATATTATATTTATATATATTATATTATAGGCAAAAAAAACCACTCTGAAAAGAATATATATATTATATATATATATATTATATATATATTATATATATATATATATATTATATTATATATATATATATATTATATATATATATTTATATATATATATATATTATATATATATATATATATATATTATATATATATATATATTATATATATATTTACATATATATATTTTATATAATATAATAATATAATATATTTATATAATATATATAATATATATATATAATATTTAATATATATATATATATATTATATTTATATATATATATAATAATTATATTTTTATATATATATGAAATCTGATGTTTCATTGAAAAAATAATGTGATTTATGTATCTCTGTTGTTACAAGTTGAATTACAACGCGATTTTTACATCTAACTTTTTATTCATTTGGAGTTGGAATATCTACATATTTTATTTCTATGTAACTAATCGTTATTAGAAACCATGTTATACGGATATTAACAACTGGGACATTAGCACCTGGTCCAAGTTGATGTCCAGCTTTGACAGATTCCCTGTCATAGCGTATCCTCAAGGTTGGTGTATCCTTGACAGAATCATTGGTTCACTAGTACCCTCAAAGTGGAGCTTCATTGACAGAATCACTGGTCGCTAGTACCCTCAAATCTGGAGCTACCATGGCAAAATCAATGGTTCATTATTATTGTTAAGATTGGAGCTAGCAGTAACAAACTCATTGGTCACCAGAACCCTCATGGTTGGGAGCCAGCAGTGAAAGAATCCATGGTCACTGTACCCCAATGGTTAGGTGCCAGAGCAGTGACAGAATCCGCTGACCACTAGTACTTAGGATTGAAAACTGGTTTTTTTTAAACACTCTCACCTTGTTATTTAAAACACAGTGAATATTTTTTATTATTAACACCACAAGGGGCCGATTCCCACCAAGCAGGGTGGTCCGAAAAAGTAAACTTTCACCATCATTCACTCGTCGCTGTCTTGCCAGAATGGGTGCTTTACACTACAGTTTTTAACACTGCAACATTGTCACCCCTCCTTCAGACCTGCAGGCATGTACTTCAAATCTCAGGACTCAAGTCGGCCTGCCGGTTTCCTGGAATCCCCTCATAAATGTTACTGTTGCTCACACTCAACAGCACGTCATGTGAACATCAAAATGGTATACAATACCGACAGGGGTTGTTAGGTAAGAAACATATGCAACAGTTAGACAAACTTTATTCCGAAAAAGTTTCGCCTACACAGTAGCTTCTTCAGTCGAACTACAGAAAAGTAGGCAGGAACAGTAGTGTGGTGAAGACAAATGTAATCAGTCCATCACCCTTGAAGTCGTAGAATTTTTGAGGTTGTCAGTCCCTCAGCCTGGAGAATGTTCAGTTCAGTTCATGTCCCTCTTAGATCCAACACTTCTCACTTGAAAAGCGTTGTCCAGGTGTTTTTCTGTACCAAGATGGCCACGTGTTGCAGTGTCTGACAAGATGAACATCAAAATGGTATACAATAACGAAAGGTTGTTAGGTAAGACACATATGCAACAGTTAGACAACTTTGTTCCGAAACGTTTCGCCTAACAGTAGGCTTCTTCAGTCGAATACAGAAAGTAGGCAGGAACAGTAGAGATGTGAAGACGATTGTTAATCAGGTCCATCATCCTGACTATGGAACTGAACTTCTCCAGGCCGAGGGATGACAACCTAATTCTACTCGACTTCAAGGGTTGATGGACTGATTACATCGTCTTCACATCCTTCTGTTCCTGCTACCTTCTGTATTCGACTGAAGAAGCTCTACTGTGTAGGCGGAAAGTTTCGGAATAAAGTTGTCTAACTGTTGCATATGTGTCTTACTCTAACAATACCTGTCGGTATTGTATACCATTTTGATGTTATCTTGTCAGACACTGCCAACACATGGCATCTTTGTACTGAAAAAAAAACACCTTGGACAGCTATTCAAGTGAGGAAGTGTTTGGATCAAGAGGGACATGGACCTTCAGTGGTACTTTCCACTACTACTACTACTACTATACTACTACTACTACTCTGCACCTCTACCTCCGACAGTCAGTATTTAAGTCCTCCGCACCTGTCGGCTTGATCTTCAGATAGTTCATGACTATGGGAAAGATCTTTCCTCCAGGACGAGGGACTGACAACCTCAATTTTATATTTACAAATGTAAAATATATTTAGGAATATGCATGCATGTAATATACAGGCAGAGAAATCGCGATACACAATTAGAACAGTTTTATGGTAGAAAAAAAACATATGCTGTAGACTCGGCTAAAATGCCTACTTGAAGCTCCTGGAACCACATATTAAGCGTTTTGTTTTCAACTCCTCCCGCTTATACTTATTACTTTTCCCATTATGTAATCTCATGATTTATCTTCATTGAGATTAAGTTAGGAACAATCTAGATTAAAACTTAAATAATGAGTATATAATTCCTGGGTATTACTTGCGATCGTTTAGAAACGGGACATGTAAACCCGATAGAAAACGGTTGCTGTTGTGTTGTGAATATCATGTAGAATGTTTAATTGAAGTCTACGGGTAAAATCCGCCGCATTTCACTTACTCGGGGAGAATTAGGCTTCTTATTTTCGCTGTTATTTCGTCCGGTCTTTTTAAAATTTTTCTCCGCTGTCTCAACCTGTCTTCTAATTTACTTCCTTTTCTTCGGTTGGCATAATAATGGTCGGCACATACGGTAGCTCATCGAGGTTCCCCTAAAGTTGAATACAAATAGGAACTGAACTAGCAAAATGTAAGCCAGACAGTGAAATGTATCTTCACTCCGTGTGGAGCTCTGCATGACCCCCATGGGTTTCAGCACTCACGTGCAAAGTTATAATAAGTCTGATGCGTTGGCTACTACGGGAATTAGGTTGTCGGTTTATTTGTACAGAACAAATTGGTAATGTTGTATCTTTTTATATACGTGAATTTTATATGTTTATATATGTTAATTTATATGTTTTTATATATGTTGGTGTAGTAGGCTCTGGTAGTGTTAGTTAAATGTAGTGAACGAGTTTCATGATATATCATTAAGTTAGCTACATAATCGAATTATCTGACAATATTGTAGTCGCGACATTTCAAATTTTATAGAGGTTAATGCTTTTTTATCAAATTTATTGTTAAAGTTCTTTTCTAACAACATTAACATTCCGTTCTTGGGTATGATGACAATATTAGAACAAGTGTTTAGTGGGGCTACGTTTAGTGGGGCTACGTTTGTGGGGCTACGTTTAGTGGGCTACGTTTAGTCGGGCTACAGTTTGTGCGGGCTAGTTTAGTGGGGCTACGTTCGCTAAGAAATGAACGAAGGTTATTAGACTCAATAATAGATTGCTTATTATTATTATATTATATCTTAACAGCCTTACTTTCACGCTATTACGATCTACATGTATATTCGTCTCTTGTTTTTTGCAGTGTGATTTCTCGAATTTAAAGACCCTTCAACAAATTTGGACCAATCTTCCAATTTGCTTTTAAACATATTGTTTGACAAATATTTGAAAGAGAATGTTGGGAGAAAGACCTTATGAGCATACAAGAAAATTCTTGCTGAAATGCTATACAATTTCCACGCTCTTATTGGCCAGTGCGTGATGTAGAGGACGATTTTTTTTTTTTTTTTTTTTTTGTTGCGCGAGTATAACCCATAAGAAAGGTTGAAAGTATAAAAGCAAAGCCTCAACAACCCTTGATAACTACGATACTCTAGGAAATAGTACGACCGTCATTTATTTCCTCAGGGAAATACATATTGTTTTTCTAAATAAGAAAAGCAATTTTCAGCCAATCACCTTACAGGTAGCATTGGAAACATAAATAATAAAAAAAAATTATACGCATTTGTACGTCCAGATGCTAGCCCTTTAAAAAACAGTAAGAACTTCATTTCAGTTTGTAAAAATGAAATAAGTATACACTAGACATGCATTAAAACGCCTGAGGTAATGGAAGATCGGCAAATGCAGTCCCAGCTTTTAAGAGACAGACACGAAGCATGAAATACAGACCCGTGTTCACTGCGTGTATATATGCTAAGTTATGGAGATTTTCAGGAGGAGTGGAGCACCTAGAGCGGAATAAGCTTTATAAATGAACAACTAGCACGGTTTTCGGGAAGGGAAATCCTGTGATCAACAAACCTACTAGAGGTATGACTAAATAACGAAGTAAGACACGAGAGAAGAGCCACAAGTGGAATACATTGCAATTTCTTGGACTGCAGTAGGCTTCGACCAGAGTTCCTCACCAAGAGAGTTAATGAAAAACCTAGAGGATCAGCATGATAACAGGGGGAGGGAAAAAGGGGGGGGGGCATTGCAATGAATCAGAGAATAGATATGGCCAGCGGGAGGTCTGTGGACGTGCGGGGTTCCACAGGGGTCTCGTCTAGGACTGTGACGAGCGGGGGGTTCACACAGGGGGTCGGTCCTAGGACCTGTGGACGAGCTCGGGGTTCCACATGGGGGTCGGTCCTAGGACCTGTGGGCGAACATCAACCAAATAAGTGCTGCAGCATACGGGCGCCTAGCAAACCCAAGGACAGCATTCCGACATCTAAATAGGACTCATCAGGACCTCTGTACACTGTGTACGTTTTAGGTCATATTGGAGTATGCGGCACCAGTTTGGAACTCACACCTAGCCAAGCATTGTAAGAAAACTAAAGAATAGTGCCAAGGTTTGCAACAAGACTAGTCCCAGAGCTAAGATGTCAGTCCTACGAGGAGTGGTTAAGGGAAATCGACCTGGACGACACTGGAAGACAGGAGTTATAGGGAGGATATGATAACAGCATATAAATTACTGAGAGGAATCGACAAGGTTGAACAGAGACATGATGATCTATAAAAGTGACACAGCAACAAAGGGATCACATTTGGGAAGTTGAAGGACTCAGATAAATCACAGGGATGTTAGGAAGTATTTCTTCAGCACAGATTTGTCAGGAAGTGGAATAGTTGGGTAGTTATGTAGTGAAGGCAGGATCCATACATAGCTTTAAGGAAGAAGTATGATAAAGCTCATGGAGAGGGAAAGGTGACCTAGTTGCGGCCAGTGAGAGGCGGGGTCAGGAAGCTGCGACATGACCTCCTGCAAACCACACTAGGTGAAGTACACACACGCAACATATTAACACAAACCACTCACACACACACACACCACACACACACACACACACACCACACACACAAACACACAACACAACACACTCACACACACACACACACGCGACGCGTGCGCGCGCGCGCGCGATTGACTGGGAAAACCTGGAGACCCATAGGGGGCCGAAACATGGAGAGCCAGATGATGGATGTGGTACTGGATGATCATGCACTCACAGTAAGACACACTACCAGAGAGAGAGGTGAGGTGATCGTACAAAGACTGGACCTTGTATTACCTTGATTAGTTGGAATCAAAGGATATTAGTGTATGAAAGGCACCCTAGGAGCTTAGTGATTTCAATGTGGTCTGTGCTTTGATACATAGTTGAGCTTCAAGTGGTAGGAGAAAGTAGCATGGAATAGAATGGGCAAAAACCAAACTACAGAAGAGGAGACTATCAGGCATCAGAACTTCTGCAAGACGTTCAGTGGCGAGAGAGGAACTGACAGGGAAAACCAGTCAGGAAATGATGTGACTTGAAAAAGCCCACCGTGTGGGCGAAACGTGGTCAATAAAGGATCACATTATACTGAATATGTGTTTTATAATTTCTAATGGTAGAAAGAGGGCGGAGGTAAACAATGATAGACGAGGCAGAGGTAAACAATGGTAGAGGGACAGAGGTAAATAATGGTAGGTACGAGGCAGAGGTCAACAATAAAGTTAGAGTGGGGCAGAGGTTAAACATTGGTAGAAGGGGGCAGAGGTAAACAATGGTAGACGATGGCCAGAGTAAACCATAAGAAGCAGCGAAGTGAAACCAACGTGTGTAGACCAATGTGTACTGGAGACCAGATTGAAAATTCACGGTAATGTCTGGTTGTTAAGACAAGTTGGTTAAGATAGTTACCAGGGGGAGATAAGACAAATTGGCAAGATAGTTCAGGGAGATAAGAACAAGTTGAGAAGATAGTGCAGGGAGATAAGACAAGTGAGAGATCGTCCCAGGAGATAAGGCAAAAGGACCAGAGGCCCACTCAAAGGTCCCGAAGTTGCTGATGGGAAATTGAGATAAAAAATAATTACTTATATGGAAAATACACAGATTAACATATCTGTAGATTCAGTATATTCAGTTAATTAAAAAGTGGAAATTTAGAAAACGGAATAAGGAAAAGCCAAAAAGAGATCATGAAGTTAAAGTTCGCACAAACTCAACGAATAACTAAAGTATTCTTCATGTAATTAAGGCAAAGATTATGGACAAGACAAAACATTTATAGCTGTTAGGTCTAACTGACTGATTATAGTTAAAAGGAACATGTGCAACTAATGTGCATTTTATTGTGGCAACGTTTGCTATCAGGAGCTTTGTAGCCGTTTACGAAAGTGAGTCGACGTGTTCAGTCCATCAATCTTGAATAGAATACAGCATATGTGCGGAGAAGTAGCTTATATACCGTAGGCAGGAGAGGTGCAGCAGATGTAGGTGGTGTTACATTTGTCCAATGTGGAAGTAGGTCGTGCCCAAGGGTTAGGCAAGCGAAGAATTCTCAAGTATTAAGATCCCAAGAAGTTGCAGTGTCTGACAGGATTGTAGATGAATGGTTCAGAGAACCGAAATGTTGATAAATTAGACACATGTGCAACTCTTGGGTATCTTTATTGAGGAAACGTTTCGCCACACAGTGGCTTCCTCAGTCCATACTAAGGAGAATCGTGAAGAGCAGGAGGAGAAGGAGGTAATCAGTCCCTCATCCTTTGTATGGACTGATGAAGCCACTGTGTGGCGAAACGTTTCCTCAGTAAAGATACCCAAGAGTTGCACATGTGTCTAATTTATCAACATTTCAGTTCTCTGAACCATTCATCTACAATCCTGTCAGACACTGCAACTTCTTGAGATCTTAATACTTGGGAATTCTTCGCTTGCTGTTACGGTTCGATTCTTAATTTTTATCCAGGTTAGTGCACTCCGTAACAATACACTTTATAGAATGAGAAGATACTTCCAAACTTAGAAATGTAAGGCACAAATAGTTACTCAGTCTTTTCTAGTTTCTTTTTATTTAAAGGTTAAATACTTCTTAGATATTCATAAATATCTATTAATATCACTTCGACAGAACTTTCATTTCACATAGAAAACACTTAAATATCATGTACATCAACATGGCCACTACACTGTTAATGATCAGAAGGAATATACGCTTCCTCAATTAAGGACATAATTTGTACGCAAGTACATACATTAAGAGGGAACACTTTCACTGAGTAACTCCCTGGCATAAGGAATATATCACTTAAAGTTCTAAACTTGACACATGTCGTCACATTGTAAACAGAGGTAACAGTATATAACTGTCCGCAGAATTTCACATCAGAATACACCTCAAGCTGGTTCAGGAGTTTTCGACAACACAATTCTCTATCCAAGGAGATAAGGTGGAGTACAGGAGGGGTTTAGCTCAGTCAATGCACACTGAGTCGGCAGGGAGAGCGAACCCTGAATTAACACAGTTTATCCCTACATGACAATCAACTCGCCAAAGGGGAGAGAGAAGATAGGCTAAACTACCTTCCAAGGACATTCCTTGGTTTCAACTCGAAAGGGGGGGGGGGGGGGGGGGGGGGGGGGGGGGGGTGGGCACTTGTTACCTACCTCCCACACATACTCAAATACTAAATAATATAAGAAACATCATACCCGGTATATTCCTAAATCAGATAATATTATAAACTATGGAATCTTTAATTTAGCTAATATTAAAGAAACCCCGATTATAATATTTAGTGGATAATATATATAGATCTATATATATATATTTATCTATATATAAATATATATATATATATATATATATATATAATATTATATATATATATATAATATAAATGATCCTCATTATGACATTGGCCATAACACTTGCCAACCCTGGGGAAAAAAAAAAAAAAAAAAAAAACACGACCTACTTCCACATGGACAAATGTGACACCACTTACGCTCCTGCATCCTCCCTGCCTACGGTATAATAAGCCACTTCTCCGCTCATAATTTTACAAACAGTACTTGGAACACAGAGGGTACATATATGCTCAGAGTGAGTGGCAACACTAGTACAGAACAATTAACTTGGCACATGATAAATGGAGAAAAAGCTAATTACAAGTTAATTGTTTCTACCATAATATATAACCACATACACTACTACCACCACTACTATTACACCTCACTCTAAGCCTATATAAACCCTCATTGTCGATGTACTGTTTGTAACGGTTTGACAAAGCTCATGAAGAGCGAAACGTTGTCACAATAAAAAGTCACTTGTGTCCTTTTACGTTACATATTGTCGGTAATTCTACCAAAATATATACTAGCTGACTGAGAGTTAGAAACAGATGTGCTCAGTCTTCAACACTTATCACAGTAAAGTAACACAAAAGATAAGTACAGTAACATACAAGAACAGTACAGCACAGTAACACAGATCAGTACAGTAACACAAAAGCTCATTACAGTAGCACAGAAGATCAGTACAGTACAGTAACACAGAAGAGTACAATAACAGAATAGTATAGCACAGTAACACAGAAGAGTACAATACAGTAACATAACCGTGGCTACTGTCAGGGAGGCTGGAGTGGGAATAACACCACCCTGGCTACTGTCAGGGCTAATGTTGAGGTCGACGCTTTGGAATCAAAATCATTAATCCAAATCTTGAATTATAAATAGCAATTATAAATAGCAACAATAAAATTATTTGCGACCACTGTCAGCCTCAGAGTTATCTCTGAGTTACCAGACCTTGCCACGTGGAGACCAGTGGTTCGTCTTTAAGGTCCGCCCCCCCCCTCGCCTTCCCCAGGTTCATGTGTCTAGGAATCCATCCGTGGGTCTCCCCTTCCTCACTTCCCTAAGGTCAGCATCACCTCTCTCTCTCTCTCTCTGCCTTCCAGCCTCAGCCGTCCCCAGGTTCATGTATCCAGGAATCTATCCGTCCGCCTCCGGATGTTTTCCCTTTCCCACTTACCCAAGGTCAGCCTCAACCACAACCTTTCCCAAGTTCATGTATCCAGTAATCCATACGCTCGCTCCCGGATGTCTCTCCTTCCCCATTTACCTAAGGTCGGCGGTGCCTTCCCCGGATCAGTGTCTCCAGGAGCCCACTTATGTCACCTCAGGTGGACTCCCTTCCCCACTTCCCCAGAGTCAACGGTATTCTTGCTTTCCTTAGGATCATGTATACAGGAATCCATCCGTCTACCGCCAGATGTCTCCCCTTCCCCACTTACCCAAGGTCAGCCTCAACCACAACCTTCCCCAAGTTCATGTATCCAGGAATCCATCCGTTCGCTCCTGAATGTCTCCCCTTCCCCACTTCCCTAAGGTCGGCGGTGCCTCACCCGGATCAGTGTCTCCAGGAGTCCACTTATGTCACCTTAACTGGACTTCTTTCCCCACTTCCCCAGAGTCAGCGGTATTCTTGCTTTCCTTAGGATCATGTGTTCGCCCTCGGATGTCTCCCCTTCCCCAAGTCAACCTCAACCACAACCTTCCCCAAGTTCATGAATCCAGGAATCCATCCGTTCGCTCTCGGATGTCTCCCCTTCCCCACTTACCTAAGGTCGGCGGTGCCTTTCCCGGAGCAGTGTGTCCAGGAGTCCACTTATGTCACCTCAGGTGGACTCCCTTCCCCACTTCCCCAGAGTCAACGGTATTCTTGCTTTCCTTAGGATCATGTATCCAGGAATCCATCCGTCTACCGCCAGATGTCTCCCCTTCCCCACTTACCCAAGGTCAGCCTCAACCACAACCTTCCCCAAGTTCATGTATCCAGGAATCCATCCGTTCGCTCCTGGATGTCTCCCCTTCCCCACTTCCCTAAGGTCGGCGGTGCCTCACCCGGATCAGTGTCTCCAGGAGTCCACTAGTGTCACCTCAGGTGGACTCCCTTCCCCACTTCCCCAGAGTCAGCGGTTGCCACCTTCAGTGACCTCGCTGCATGGAAACTTGGTCTTGTCTAGCTAGTCTACGGTAGACACTGTCCAGGTGGGTGGAATTACTGGAGGTGACACACACAGAAAACTGCGTCCAGTAATTACACCCACCAAGACAGCCTGGACCGTAGGTCAGCTAGACGCCACCAAGCTGCCTCACAGTTCCGCCACCTCCGAGAGGCTAATTAACATAAATTTTGGAAATCCTTTTATATTGCACTATAAATTTATACTATGTACGAGCTTTTCTTGCTTATTTATCAGTTTAAAAGTATTTGTGAGTATTTTATTTTATGTAGATGAATGTCCAAGTGTTGAAGAACTTTTCCACCTCCATCAAAACTGTATTAAATGTTACACTGTTTTCATTTTCATATGACATTGAAAGGCTAACAAGCGCACAAACATACACATATATAAGTATTTTCACATACATTTATACGCTGGTTTACGGTATTTTGACGACACTCTTTGTGAAACATGTAAATATATAAAGACGGAACACGTTTGTGACACTAGTGGAGGAATGTGCCATGTGTTCATATTCTTATGTATGAATGACACTAGTGGAGGAATGTGTCATGTGTTCATATTCTTATGTATGAATGATTGTAATGTTTACGTGTTATTGTGTATGTGTGTCATGTGTACATGTTGTACAAGAATGGTATACAATACCGACAAGATGAAATTAAGACACATGTGCAACATCTGGGTATCTTTATTGTAGACGTTTCGCCATCCAGTGGCTTTATCAATACAAATTCTAGGACATAACTCAAAGATAGTAGAACTATGTACAGAAGATGAGGTAATCATTCGCTCTACCTTGGAGTCGGTGCGAAGAGCACCGTAGTCGTGGAGGTTCTGAAGCAGAAGCAAGACGCCTGACGCTTATGTACTAACGTCAGGTGGAAATGGGACGGGTAGCAGACGAGGGCATAGTTACTGGTAGGCAGGATTCCCCAGTAGAAGTAGGTCCTACCCAAAGAGATAGGTTAGTTGTAGTAGTAGTTGTCGT
>NC_069405.1:6139703-6164313 GCF_026875155.1 Cherax quadricarinatus
CTTTTATGGCAAAATAATGTATGAAAGGGGATGGGGTACATCTCTCTGGGGCTGGGGTGGTAGCACTTGCAGACTCGATTGAGAAGGCCATTGGTGAACTGCCTATGATTTTATACTGATGGAAGATAGAGGTATGGGTGTGTGTGGGAAACAAGCAGGTTGCAACACTTGGGTTGGAAACAGTAAATGTAAAAAAGGCATTCAGCATGAAGTTATAAACAAAGGGGGACAGCAGAGGGCAGCAAGGGACTAGCTCCCTTAAGGTTTACTATACTAATAGCAGGAGTGTAAGAAATAAGATAGATGAGCTAAGATTAATTGCAAGTGCAGGAAACATAGATATTATTGCTATAACAGAGACCTGGCTCAATCTGAAAGATAGAGAGATGCCCTCTAAATGTCACATACAAGGCTATAAATTATTCCACACTGACAGGGTCAACAGGAAAGGTGGTGGAGTAGCGATGTATGTCAGAGACAATTTAAATTGTTGTGTTAGACAAGATATTAAATTAGAAGCGTCAGCCACTGAATCTGTTTGGTTACAGCTTCTCGAGGGCCGAGAAAAACTAATTTTGGGTGTGATTTACAGGGCCCCAAATCTTGATAGGGAGTGCAGTAAACTTCTATGGGACGAAATTCGTAAGGCATCTACATACGAAAATGTTGTGCTAATGGGAGATTTCAACTATAGACAGATTGACTGGAGCAATTTGACAGGAAATTTAGAGTCAGGTGACTTTCTTGATACGATCCAGGATTGTTTTTTAAAACAGTTTGTGACAGAGCCAACAAGGGGAAATAACCTCCTTGACTTGGCTCTTGCCAGTAGGGAAACACTAATTAATAATCTTGAGGTTAATGATGAGCTTGGGGAAAGTGATCACAAATCACTCAGTTTTAATATATCATGGAATTCACCTAATAATGGCAATCAAGTCTCCGTCCCTGACTTTCGCTTGGCTGATTTCATAGGACTGAAAAATTACTTAGGTGGGCTGAACTGGAATGACCTGACTAAGGGTCAGGTAGGTGGTGATGGTTGCCGATATGATGCTTTCCAGGGCATAGTTCTAGCTGCTCAGTCAAATTATGTTCCAAATAGGGAAATCAGATCAAACAAAAATGATCCTAAATGGATGAACAATAGATTAAAATATCTGATTGGTCAAAAGAGAGGCATATATAGGCAAATCAAAAGAGGAGAGGGGCAATTAAGAAATCGATATATTCAGTTAGAGAGAGAAATAAAAAAGGGAATTAGAAAAGCAAAAAGAGATTATGAGGTTAAAGTTGCAAGAGAATCGAAGACTAACCCAAAAGGATTCTTTCAGGTATACAGAAGTAAGATCAGGGACAAGATAGGCCCACTCAAAAGTTCCTCGGGTCAGCTCACTGACAGTGATAAGGAAATGTGTAGAATTTTTAACACATACTTCCTCTCAGTTTTTACACAGGAGGATACCAGCGATATTCCAGTAATGATAAATTATGTAGAACAGGACGATAATAAACTGTGCACGATTAGGGTCATAAGTGACATGGTCCTTAGGCAAATAGATAAATTAAAACCTAACAAATCCCCAGGCCCTGATGAACTGTATGCAAGGGTTCTAAAGGAATGTAAAGAGGAGCTTAGCACACCTTGGCTAATCTTTTCAACATATCACTACAAACTGGCATGGTGCCAGATAAGTGGAAAATGGCAAATGTGATACCTATTTTCAAAACAGGTGACAAGTCCTTAGCTTCGAACTATAGACCAATAAGCCTAACCTCCATAGTGGGAAAACTTATGGAATCAATAATTGCCGAGGCAGTTCGTAGCCACCTTGAAAAGCATAAATTAATCAACGAATCTCAGCATGGTTTTACAAAGGGGCGTTCCTGCCTTACGAATTTATTAACTTTTTTCACTAAGGTATTTGAGGGGGTAGATCATGGTAATGAATATGATATTGTGTATATGGACTTCAGTAAGGCTTTTGACAGGGTCCCACATCAGAGACTATTGAGGAAAATTAAAGCACATGGAACTAGAGGAGAAATTTTTTCCTGGATAGAGGCATGGTTGACAAATAGGCAGCAGAGAGTTTGCATAAATGGGAGAAATCAGAGTGGGAAGCGTCACGAGCGGTGTTCCACAGGGGTCAGTGTTGGGCCCCCTGCTGTTCACAATCTACATAAACGACATAGATGAGGGCATAAAGAGCGACATCGGCAAGTTTGCCGATGACACCAAAATAGGCCGTCGAATTCATTCTGACGAGGACATTCGAGCACTCCAGGAAGATTTGAATAGACTGATGCAGTGGTCGGAGAAGTGGCAGATGCAGTTTAATATAGACAAATGCAAAGTTCTAAATGTTGGACAGGACAATAACCATGCCACATATAAACTAAATAATGTAGATCTTAATATTACGGATTGCGAAAAAGATTTAGGAGTTCTGGTTAGCAGTAATCTGAAACCAAGACATAAGAACATAAGAACATAAGAAAGGAGGAACACTGCAGGAGGCCTGCTGGCCCATACTAGGCAGGTCCTTTACAATTCATCCCACTAACAAAACATTTGCCCAACCCAATTTTCAATGCCACCCAAGAAATAAGCTCTGATGTGAAAGTCCCACTCAAATCCAACCCATCCCACTCATGTACTTATCCAACCTAGATTTGAAACTACCCAAAGTTCCAGCCTCAATAACCCAACTAGGTAGACTGTTCCACTCATCAACTACCCTATTTCCAAACCAATACTTTCCGATGTCCTTTCCCTAAATCTAAACTTATCTAATTTAAATCCATTACTGCGCGTTCTCTCTTGGAGAGACATCCTCAAGACCTTATTAATATCCCCTTTATTAATACCTATCTTCCACTTATACACTTCGATCAGGTCTCCCCTCATTCTTCGTCTAACAAGTGAATGTAACTTTAGAGTCTTCAATCTTTCTTCATAAGGAAGATTTCTGATGCTATGTATTAATTTAGTCATCCTACGCTGAATGTTTTCTAACGAATTTATGTCCATTTTGTAATATGGAGACCAGAATTGAGCTGCATAATCAAGGTGAGGCCTTACTAATGATGTATAAAGCTGCAGTATGACCTCTGGACTTCTGTTGCCTTACACTTCTGATATAAATCCCAGTAATCTATTTGCCTTATTACGTACGCTTAGGCATTGCTGTCTTTTTTTAAGGTTGCTGCTCACCATAACCCCCCAAGTCCTTTTCGCAATCTGTATGGCTAAGTTCTACATCATTTAATTTATAAGTACTAGGGTTATGGACACTCCCAAGCTTCAGAACCTTGCACTTATCTACATTGAACTGCATCTGCCACTTTTCTGACCAAGAATAGAGTTTGTTTAAATCCTCCTGAAGTTCCCTAACATCTACGTTTGAATCAATTATCCTACCTATCTTTGTGTCATCGGCGAATTTGCTCATATCACTAGTAATTCCCTCATCAAGATCATTGATATATATTATAAATAACAACGGGCCCAAGACTGATCCCTGTGGAACGCCACTTGCCACAGACCCCCACTCGGATTTAACCCCATTTATGGACACTCTCTGCTTCCTGTCAGTGAGCCATGACTCGATCCACGAGAGCACTTTTCCCCCAATGCCATGAGCTGCCACTTTCTTTAACAGTCTATGGTGCGGAACTCTATCAAAAGCCTTACTAAAATCTAAAAAAATAATATCAAATTCTTTATTGTGGTCAACAAACCTCAAAAGCTTTACTGAAGAAAGTTAATAAATTAGTTAGACAAGACCGGCCTCTTGTGAATCCATGCTGAGTATCATTAATCAAGCTATGCTTATCGAGATGGCTTCTTATAATCTCAGCTATAATTGGGCTCAAGTAATTTGCCTACAATTGAGGTCAGGCTTATTGGGCGGTAATTTGACGGTAACGACTTGTCCCCTTTTTTAAAAATAGGAATTACATTAGCCATCTTCCACATATCAGACACTACACCTGTTTGAAGAGATAAATTAAAATATTAGTTAATGGTTCACAGAGTTCCATTTTGCATTCCTTAAGACCCCTTGAAAAAACCTCATCAGGACCCGGCGACTTATTTTGCTTCAGTCTGTCTATCTGCCTCACAACCATCTCACTAGTGCCTGTGATGTTACATAATTTATCTTCTTCTAGCCCACTGTAAAAATTAATTACTGGGAAAATTGTTAGTGTCTTCCTGTGTAAAAACTGAGAGAAAATAATTATTTAAAATCAAGCACATTTCATTCTCATTGTCAGTAAGGTCCCATATTTATTTTTAAGGGGACCTATCTTATCTCTAATTTTTGTTCTATGCCCTGGAAAAAACTTTTGGTTTATTTTTAGACCCCCTAGCAATTTTTAATTTCATAGTCCCTTTTATTTTTCGCAATAAAGCAATAAATCCGGGGTTCTATCAAGAAGCATAAAAAATAGGATTTCCCAGGTTTTTTCTTAAACCTAACATCCTTGGTTAAGGCCTCATTAATTATGTGCACAGTTTTGGTCACCGTTTTTCAAAAGGGATATAAATTCTCGGGAAAATGTAAAAAGGAGGATGAAAAGTTGATCCCATGTATCAAAAACCCTTCCCCTATAAAACTGCACTTCTAAACTAATTAGGGGGGATATGTTTGAGGTGTATAAAGGGAAGACGGGAAAAAAAAAAGGGGGATGTAAATAGTGGCTGAAAATATCTACCCTAACGGGACTCGAGCAAGGTTTAAAAAGGGGAAAAAATTTCAGATTCAGGAAGGAATAGGAAATTCTGGTTTGGAAAATGGGTTTGTGGATGAGGGAACAAACCCCAAGTATAGTTTATAGGGGCCCAGAAAGTTGTGAGTTTTTAAAAATGGGCGGATAAAAAAAGAGTAGATGGGGTGGGTGGATTTAGCCTGATAGTTTGGCTACAGGTCGGTTGCCGTGTTCCTCCCTTAAGTCAATGTGACCTGACCTCTGGGTTGGGTCATTGGCTTAAGCCCGGTGGGAGACTTGGCCCTCCCCTTGCGGGGCCAGGGGCCCTCAGCAGTTTTCCTTTTCTTCTTATGTTCTTATGTTTTTAAAAGGGGGGCAGCATAACTTCATTTTGGACTGTCCCCTTTTTCCCCGCCCAAACGCTACATCTGAGGCATAAAATCCCAGGATGACTCGAGTCTGGAACATGAGGGTCTGCATAAGAAATCATCGAAAAAAAAGTCGGTTGAAAAGAAATTCCCAGGCCCAAGAGGGTTCCAACTTCTCCTGTTCCTATTTGCATTCTCATAACAATAAAAAGTTTTAAATTAGCTGGTGAGGTCGTTTTATTCTTAAAAAAAAGAGTTAAGAACCTTAACCCAACCGTGTTAAACCCCGTAAAAAATGAGGTGAGAGTGAGAGAGGAGGAAAAGAGAGGAGAAGAGAGAAGAGAGAGAGAGAGGAGACAGACAGACAGACAGTAGACAAAAGACAACAAAAACAGTAAACAACACAAATTTTGGGAAAATAAAGGAGAGGTAATCAACTTATGCTCAATAGGGAAGGAAGTAGAAGAAAAAATGAAGGGGTAAAAAGACCCCGGAATTTAGGGTAGAGAGAGGAAAACTGAGAAAAGGGGTAAAAAGACAAACAAGGTTTAATTTAAAAGAAACCCCGAGAGAAAAAAGACAGGGGGAGGGAAAAAAACTAGTGAATGATAAGTTTAATGGAAATTTGAGAGGAAACTACCAAAAGCAATTTTTTTTTGGAGGAAAAGTTAGGGGAAAATTTGAGGGGAAAAACAAAACCTAAAAAAATTGGTTTTTTAAGCCCAAAACAAAGGGAAACTAGAACAAGACAAAAAGACTATTGTTTACAACCCAGAAACAAGGAAACAGAACAAGCCATAAAGACTATTGTTTACAAGCCCAAAAACAAGAACTAGAACAAGACCCTAAAGACTATTTATCAAGCCGGAAAAAAAGAAACCCAAAAGACAAAAGAAAATTTTTACAAGCCCGAAACAAGGGAAACTAGAGCAAGACCCTAAAGACTATTGTTTTTCAAGCCCCGAAAAAAGGAATCTAGAACAAGACCATAAAAAAAATGTTTTCAAAACCCAAACGAATCTGAACAAGACCATAAAACTATTGTTTAAAGCCCCGAAACAGGGAAACAAAAAGAACATAAAGAATTTGTTTACAACCCCAAAAAAAGGAATCTGAACAAACCAGGAAATATGTTTACAAGCCCAAAACAAGGAATCTAGAACAGACAAGTATAATACTGTTTACAAGCCCCGAAACAGCGAATCTAGAGATTAAAAGCAGATCGGAAGCAGAGGAGCTCTGGGCAAATTTCAACACAGATGTATATTAAGACAGAACAGAGTTAAAGTGAAGGCAGCAGAAGCAGAGGAATGAAACAAGGTCTGACTAAATATTTTGCATGGGTGGAGAATTCAAGAGTAAAAGAATTCAGCTAATGACCCAACACTCACACACAAATTCGACTCAGTTTATCGTATAGATAAAGAAATGAAAGCTGCTTATAGAAGCAAGCAAGAGACAGAATAAATCAAGTGTGATACTCAAACTGTAAGGAAAATCCCCCACAAATGTGAAAACGCACGAAAGACTAGATTAGGAGCATGAAGAAAAAATGCTGTATTTAACTCCTTACGACGAATCTCTCAGGAATGTAATAACAAAAGTAAATTTCCAGAAGCTACTAAACATGGGAGAAAAGGGGAAAAAAAATGAGCCTTCCAGATGGATTATCCTCTCATGACATCCAATAAGAGTTTACTAGAGCAACTGTACTTTCCAGTCCATTCCATTCATTATAATTGAAGAGCACCTCAAAATTTTTGAGTAATCTAGTAGACAATCTTTTTCAAATATTTGATTTCTGCTATTTAAGTAGTATGACATATCAGCACTACAGTATTAACGCGGAATATCAAAAATTTAATTATAGAACTGAAATCAAATTTAGTATCAGAACAATTGATCAAAAAGGTTAATTATATGTCTTGTTTTACAGAAATAAATATATTTATATATTTAGTATATAATTATATAATATATAAAAATAATAATACTATATAATATATGGTTTTGGGGGTAAGAAAGAGTGTCAGAGAGTTTTCCTTAGAATAGCGATATTCAAAATACTAATGCGAATATAATAATTCTTACTTTTAATAATCATTGAAATTATTTTCTAACATTAGGTAAAATACTGGCCTTATCCAGTAACAGGTAATGAACCACAAGATTACTTTAATATATGCATAGTAAGTGACTACAAAGACATACAAAAAATAATGACCTATGCTTGAAATCTGGCAACACTATGAACTGTAACACCAAAAGGGAATGACAGCAAGCCAACAGTAACATCTATCAGCCAAATATCCACGACCTGAAGTTATGCCAACCTGAAGCTAATCAGATATAAGCACGTCCTAACTGTCATGTGATCCGTGTGCAATATGGTTAGGTTAGGAAAGGTTTCGGTCATGTGACCAGACCTGTCCAGCTAGCTACCATTCCACCACTTTAAAAAATATGATAATAATTATATCCATTAAAAATTAATTGCGTGTGCAAAACGATCACCAAGTTACGAGATCTGGAGAGAGGATTGATTAGTGATATTCCCTAAAATACTAAGTATCACCAGAATGATCGAAGTATGTCAGTTGCTTCGGTCTTGTGTTAAGGAAATCCTCACTCATCAGTTGTCGCGAAAGTAATATAAAAAAGCCTACAACAAAGAGAAAATCATCACAAGTGCGGTTCAACAGACACCAATGGCGTTCCATAAAGAAGATGGCGTCACAAAGAAGATGGCGTCATAAATGAAGTCATGGTCCTCTCTGTTCCAGAGTCATAAAAATTGGGACGTTCAATAGAAAAGAAGATGGCGTCATAAAGAATGCGAAGCCACATAACAAGACGATGCGTCAACAAAGAAGATGGCGGTCATAAGAAGATGGCGTTCAGTGTGTGCAGTTTCCATGACTTCCGCTGCGTCGTTTCTAAGGAATAAGTAAGTAATTATATTCAGGTACACACAAATACAGTTACATAGAATATCATACATAGCAGCATAAGATTAATAACCTGGAGACAGCCAGTTCCCGAGATTTATGTTTACAGTGATTGGCGAACCGCGGAACCAGAGCAGCTTCGCATAATCGATTCATACAATCACAAATATTATAGAACATTACTTGACAACACATTCGTATAACACATTGAACTTTAATTTTCGAGTAATGAACCGACAGTCACGTGAGACGTGGTGAGATATCCTTATGACTCTCAGAGGAATTCCTTAGAACTAATATTCAGTAATAAAGTAATAATACCCTAATAATAAAATAATAATAAATAATAATAATAAGATAATTAATAAAACAGTAGTCCTACGGAATTAGTAATTAGTTCGTATCCGCATCTAATATTTCATAGGTTGTATTCTGTCCTACACTTTTTTTCAGGTGTCGGAGTGACAATACGATGTTATTTTCAACACCAAAGACAAGAACAAAACTTTCCATTGGTTAAGTGATTCCAAAAGCCTAAAATGCACGTCTTTATAAAGTTTGACTCTGGTGTTAGTATTGTAACCTTTCGATCTATGAAAGACTGCCGGATTCCAGGATAATGGACCATGGAAAAGAATGGTTGAAAATGGGGGGTCTGCATAACCTTAGGCGGTCGAGGGTTACAAGTTTAATATGTTTAATCATCCCCTAGGTGATAGAAGACTTATTCCCTATGCATTACAAATAGGAACAGAAAGTAGAACAAAGGATACAGGTCACTGGTTGGCAGATTTCCAAGATAAAAAGAGTGTGGAAAAGAATGTGATACTCGGACAGCATAACCTCAGGGCTGCAGGTTATCAAGTTTAATATTTTAATCATCCCCCAAGGGGATAGAGAGACTTAATTTCTTCTGTGTATTACTAAGTATAAAAGGAATAAGATCCCTTCTGACCTCCCCAAACTCATCCCCATAGATGGGGGGGCAGTACAAAGGGATTCGGGTGGGGGTACAAGCTTTCCATCCGAGGAGTTCCCCCCCCCCCCCCCGGTCACTGACGCAAGGCTACTTTTCCCAACACCGACGGGTTCAAAGAATGCGGTAATGGAAGAAAGCTTAGCCTCGAACTGTCAGAGGACTTAATAACTGGGTGGGGTCACCACGCATCCCCCAAAGGGGATAGAGAAGTTTATTTCCGTGATGGGAGGTATTACAAAAAAGTAATTTTTAAAAGAAGATGGTAAGATTTACTTCTTTTGTAATAAAGAGTTCGGGATACATAAATACACACATTAATAAATTAATCTTTAATATATAAAAATCAACTATCTTTGGTCTAGAGGTATTTGAACTATGATATAATAAATAATATGTACATGTTACTATAATAAATTATAATCAGCATTTTACTAAAATATAATTAATAACCCTACACAGGGTACAACTCTTGACACTACTGTCACTATATATATATATATCTCTATGCTAAAACAATAAATTATAAATAACATTTTTATAATAATAAATTACAATCAACTGCCTCTCACGACACGAAGTCAGTCACACGACACTGTTCAGTGTACACTACAACCAGGCCATCTTCAGTGTCCCACGACACCCTTTTCATCTCAGTGTTCCACTACGGTCCTGTGCATATCTCAGTGTTCCACTCCATCGTACGTCCCTCAGTGTCACACTACGGTCCTGGCCCAGTTCAGTGTAACACTCCAACCTTTTCTTCATGTAATGTCCCACTAAACAGCATCTGACGACTCCGGCCCACAGTTGATCAACGTAGACGGTGAGTCCACAGACATCACCGGTATTCCAGTAAATCCTCTCCAAAGGCGGTTGACACACCGCTAGCCGAACACCATGCTGCAAGCTCACTGAATGCGGCCGTCAAGTAACTGAGGCCAACAGACTCAGTGAGCTGCGGTGAGCGGTTCTTCTAACGCCAGTAGATAGGTACGATTCGGTGGTCAGGTACCTACTGCATAGACGTGTACCCTGAGAGTTCAGGTACTTAATGTTGAAGCCAGTAGACGTGTACCCTTCGGTGGTCAGGTACCTACTGCTTAGGTGTGTACAGCGAGGCGCTCAGGTACATAATATTTCTAAATCCAGTAGACGTGTACCCTTCGGTGGTCAGGTACCTACTGCTTAGGTGTGTACAGCGAGGCGCTCTGGTACATACTGTTACTAAAGCCAGTAGACGTGTACCCTTCGGTGGTCAGGTACCTACTGCTTAGGTGTGTACAGCGAGGCGCTCTGGTACATACTGTTACTAAAGCCAGTAGACGTGTACCCTTCGGTGGTCAGGTACCTACTGCTTAGGTGTGTACCGTGAGGCACTCAGGCTCTTACTGCTCTAAGGCCGGCTCAGCAGCCCCCACATTGGGTTTGATGACGCACCCAGTGGTACTGCCGGCCGGCAGGTTAACTATTTAACCGCTAGTTTGGCAGGGGCCGCAACAGGAGGCTAGTACAAAGGATTCAGGTGCCTGGGTACGACTTAATAATTGGGTGGGGTCTCTGAGGGAGTGTTGCAGCCAGCCTGCTTCTTTCGGGGTCATCGGTGTGATTATCTGGCTGCGCTCGCTCTCCGGGTACATCGGGGGCATCTGTGTGAAAAAAGGATAATAACCTAATTTTTCAAGGGTGAAAACAAAAAGTCTCACTTAGCAAATATATTTATTAGTTAACATTACATTGTTTTATTCCTCCTCTCCCTCAGAACAGCTAGCTTCTAAGAGCATGAAACTACGAGCAGTGGCGGAAGATCTACCTCTCTCGCGTCGATGCTTGACCCTGGGGAAAAAATCTCTTACGGTTTTTTCTCTTCCCCGCCAAAGATTGCAACTGTCTCTCATCTCTAGTTCCTCTTCTTCTGTACTCCCTTCTTCAGTACTGCTATTAGCTCCCTCGTCTTCCTCCACTTTGTCATCTGTTTTATCTTTAAATAATTTAAACTTTGTTTTCTCCGGCATCTGGATGACCATAGGATACAGAGTGATAGGCATCTAAGTAAAAGCGCTTATCATCAAATGAGCTAAGACCTTGTTTCCTAGTGGTGATAGTGGTCATCTGACCTTTTAAATTTCTAATTTGACTATATTGGAAGGTATGTTTAGAACCGTCTTCCAGCACACTTCTAAAGTTATTATGAGTTAATAATTGTTGTTCAGACTGAGGAACTCCTTTCGCAGCGATAGTGTTGTTATTATCTGCTAGCAGGATGCTATACATTTTGGGTTTAATGCAGACTATTTCTGAAATAAGGCGGTCCCCCACCTCACTTTTAAGTAAGCCTAGAGATCCCTTCCTTGAGTCATTGTAGAGAGGATGATCTGTGGGGAAATTAGATGTGTCTATTCATTTCCTCAATGGTTCCTTACCGATTTCATCAGTAAGATTTTTGATGCCCTCTAAACAGGCGATGACGCTATCGGTATCTGAATAGATTAGTTTTATTTTGTCTTGGTATGTTTTCTTAAGAATCATATACCAAAAATGGTACAGCTTAAATTTGGCGAGTTCTAGTATCTGGTAGCCTATGTAATTAGGGTAAGTGAGTTTCATGGCTGGCGTCCCCGTCGTAACCAATACTTTGTTTTCTGAAAGCTTTAAGTGAATGAAAGTTTCTGACGAAGTGATATTAATAGATATTTATGAATATCTAAGAAGTATTTAACCTTTAAATAAAAAGAAACTAGAAAAGACTGAGTAACTACTTGTGCCTTACATTTCTAAGTTTGGAAGTATCTTCTCATTCTATAAAGTGTATTGTTACGGAGTGCACTAACCTGGATAAAAATTAAGAATCGATCCGTAACAGCAAGCGAAGAGTTCCCAAGTATTAAGATCTCAAGAAGTTGCAGTGTCTGACAGGATTGTAGATGAATGGTTCAGAGAACCGAAATGTTGATAAATTAGACACATGTGCAACTCTTGGGTATCTTTATTGAGGAAACGTTTAGCCACACAGTGGCTTCATCAGTCCATACAAAGGTTGAGGGACTGATTACCTCCTTCTCCTCCTGCTCTTCACGATTCTCCTTTGTATGGACTGAGGAAGCCACTGTGTGACGAAACGTTTCCTCAATAAAGATACCCAAGAGTTGCACATGTGTCTAATTTATCAATGTGTCGGTTCTGTGAACCATTCATCTACAATCCTGTCAGACACTGCAACTTCTTGGGATCTTAATACTTGGGAATTCTTCGCTTGCCTAACCCTTGGGCACAACCTACTCCCACATTGAACAAATGTGACACCACCTACATCTGCTGCACCTCTCCTGCCTACGGTATATAAGCTACTTCCCCGCACATATGCTGTATTCTATTCAAGATTGATGGACTGAACACATCGACTCACTGTTTGTAACGGCTTGATAAAGCTCCTGGAAAGTGAAACGTTGCCACAATAAAATGTCACATTATTTGCACTTGTGTCCTTTTACTTTATTCAGTCAGTTAACCTGAACAGCTAATAAGTGTATCTGTCTTTTCGATAATCTTTCTCTTATTTACATGAAAGAATACTTTAGTTATTCGTTGAGTTCGTTGCGACTTTAACTTCATTATCTCTTTTGGCTTTTCTTATTCCGTTTTCTAAATTTTTCTTTTTAATTGAATATACTGACCTACCAGATATGTTAATCTGTTGTTTTTCCATATAAGTAATTATTTTTTATCTAATTTCCCTATCAGGAACCTTCGGGACTTTTGAGTGGGCCTCTGGTCCTTTTGTCTTATCTCCCTGGACTATCTTCTCAACTTGTCTTATCTCCCTGGACTATCTTCTCAACTTGTCTTATCTCCCTGAACTATCTTACCAACTTGTCTTACCAGACATTACCGTGAATATTTCAATCTGGTCTCCAGTAAACATGTCTACACACGTGTTTCACTTCGCTCTTCCTTATGGTTTACCTCTGCCTCGTCTACCATTGTTTACCTCTGCCCCTTCTACTATTGTTTACCTCTGCCTCATCTACTTTTGTTTACCTCTGCCTCCTCTACCATTGTTTACCTCTGCCTCGTCTATCATTGTTTACCTCCGCCTCCTCTACCATTGGAAATATAAACACATATTCAGTATAATGTGATCCTTTATTGACAACGTTTCGCCCACAATGTGGGCTTTTTCAAGTCACATCATTTCCTGTACTGGTTTTCCTGTCAGTTCTCTCTCCCACTGAACGCCTTGCAGGAAGTTCCTCATGCCTGAGTAGTCCCCCCTTCTGTAGTTTGGTTTTCCCATTCTATTCCTGCTACTCTCTCCACTTTAAGCTCAACTATGTAGTCAAAGCACAGAACCACATGGTCACTAAGCTCCTAGGGGCCTTTCATACATAATATCCTTGATGTCCGAACTAATCAAGGTGAATACAAGGTCCAGTCTTGCTCGATCATCCTCACCTCTCTCTCTGGTAGTGTCTCTAACATGTTGATGCATGAGGTTTTCCAGTACCACATCCATCATCTTGGCTCTCCATGTTTCGCGCCCCCTATGGGGCTCCAGGTTTTTCCAGTCAATCGCCTGTGTGTGTGTGTGTGTGTGTGTGTGTGTGTGTGTGTGTGTGTGTGTGTGTGTGTGTGTGTGTGTGTGTGTGTGAATATGTGTGTGTGTACTCACCTAGTTGTGGTTGCAGAGATCGTGTCACAGCTCCTGGCCCCGCCTCTTCACTGGCCGCTACTAGGTCACTCTTCCCTCTCCATGAGCTTTATCATACTTCTTCTTAAAGCTATGTATGGATCCTGCCTTCACTACATCACTACCCAGACTATTCCACTTCCTGACAAATCTGTGACTGAAGAAATACTTCATAACATCCCTGTGATTTATCTGAGTCTTCAACTTCCAAATGTGATCCCTTGTTGCTGTGTCCCTTTTATAGATCATCCTGTCTCTGTTCACCTTGTCGATTCCTCTCAGTATTTTATATGTTGTTATCATATCCCCCTATATCTCCTGTCTTCCAGTGTCGTCAGGTCGATTTCCCTTAACCTCTTCTCGTATGACATACCTCTTAGCTCTGGGACTAGTCTTGTTGCAAACCTTGGCACTTTCTTTAGTTTCCTTACATGATTGGCTAGGTGTGAGTTCCAAACTGGTGCCGCATACTCCAATATGAGCCTAACGTACACAGTGTACAGAGTCCTGAATGAGTCCTTATTTAGATGTCGGAATGCTGTCCTTGGGTTTGCTAGGCGCCCGTATGCTGCAGCAGTTATTTGGTTGATGTGCGCCCCAGGAGATGTATCCGCTGTTATACTCACCTCAAGATCCTTTTCCTTGAGTGAGGCTTGTAGTCTCTGGCCCCTTTGACTGTACTCCCTCTGTGGTCTTCTTTGCCGTTCCCTAATTTTCCCCAAGCTTTATCAAACTTCGTCTTAAAACCATGTATGGTTCCTGCATCCACTACGTCACTTTCTATGCTATTCCACTTCCCGATAGCTCTATGACTGAAGAAATACATCGTAACATCCTTTTGACTCTTCTGAGTCTTCAACTTCCAATTGTGACCTCTTGTGTCTGTGTCCCATCTCTGGAACATTCTGTCCTTGTCCACCTTGTCAATTCTTCGCAGTATTTTATATGTCATGATCATGTTTCCCCCTAACTCTCCTGTCCTCCAGCCTCGTCAGACAGATCTATTAATCGTTTTTTCTCTCCATATACCTTTCCTCCCTCATATCACTTCTACTTTGTAGAAATCTCTCATATGGTATCATCATCTCTTACTGCTCTCTACTTCGTCATTCCACCAATCGATACTCTTCCTTCATCCTCCCTCATGTATCCACAATCTTCTGCTGAACATTCTAGTGCTGCATTTTGTATCTATCCCATTCCTCTTCAACCTCATTGCCTATTCTTTCACTAACCCATCTTCCTACCAATAGTTGCTTATATTATACCCTAACTGCGTCCTCCATTAGTTTATAAACCTTCACCTCTCTTACTTTCTAATAACATTCTCCTTGTACCTTACTATCTTTTACTCTGACTGTATCTACTCCCACTTGGCAAGCCTTTTCCTTAAACTATGCAAGCATTTGCTTCATACAAAGCCCTTCTCATTCATATTTTTTTCCAATCTCTTTTTGAAGCCTCCCAAGGTTTTAGCTTCTTTTTACCCTTTTTGGGAAATTGTTCCACATCGACACTCTGCAAACCAGTACTTACCCATTCCTTCCGAATCTAAATTTATCTAACTTAATCCATTATTTCTAGTTCTTGATTTTATATCTTCAGTATTTTAATATCGTCTTTGTTTATTCCCCATTATCCACTTATATACTTCAGTGATATCTTCTCTCATTCTCCGCTCTCAGAGAGGGAAGATTAAAGGTTCTTAATCAGTCTTCTTTAAAGGAGTTTTCCTTATACAGTGGTTAATTTTTTGGCATCCTTTTTTTGAGTTTCTCCAACCATTTATATTCATTCTGTAATATAGCGTCCAAAACTAACCTGCATAATCTAGTGATGTTTAAAGGTGTAAAATAACTTGGAATCCTGTTACTTTTACCTCTTAAGTAAATCGAAGTCATCTTTATTTTTACACTGTTAAAGATTTTTTTTCCCTTTTTTCTAAAAAATTAGAATGTTAAATTACAAATTTTATTCTTGGCTTCCCCTTCGACTGGAATCTTTGTTCACCAATTTTTTCTTTCTTGCAAAGATAATTAAATCACAATCATTTTCCAGGATACCGTAATACAGAAAATTTAAACACACCCCCGTTGCATAAATTATTCACTTTGGGGGAGGATAAAAATTTTTTATTTAATATAACAATTATTATACACAATTTTGACGGTGTTTTTTGGACAATTATCAGGGCCCAATTTGGTTTGATTTTTTCAAAAAATGCTTTTTCACCCTTGTACGGCAAAGAATTTTTCAGCAACTCAAAAACTTTTAACTTTTTTTTAGAATTTCATGCAGGATCTACGGGGACTCCAAAGAACTTCAAAAACATGAGTCATATTTACTACTGTCTGTGAACACGAGTAATTTCAGATGGCCCTTTGCCAGCTTCATTTAAATACTTTTAACTATTATGAGAGTGGAAAAAGATGGAGTTTTCATGATTCCCCTTTTACCTCCGTTTGCTTTAAATGATGGCCCCCCTGGCCTTGGGGATTCCGCGGTAAAGGGAAGTTAGGTAGGCCCTTTTTGCAGCTCCCGGTGAAATAGCACCACGATCTCTCGAACTCTCCCTTTCCCGTAGAGAACTCACCTGAACCAACACACTGGAAAAGATTTGTCATAAAAAGGGTTTTGGACATGAGCATGTGTTACTTAAATTGACGCTTTACGTGTTAAAATATGTATAAGGGCGTGTGTTTCAGGGGAGTGAACAAGAATGCATTTTACAGGAAACACGACTGTGATTATGTACTGTCACGGGGGTCATGTGTTAGGTGTAGATGAAGTTGTTGTTACAGAGGGTTTCCTCAAGGATCATTTCTACGACAGATGCCAATAAAGTCTACAAATAGATCTGGACAGGCTTAGACAGATTTCACAAGTAGTTCCGGAGTTTAACACCACCAATCAAACTTATGTAAGGAAAAGAGGCCCGCAAACGGATACGGGTTAATGGAAAAGGGGCTGAAAACCTCATTAAAGGGGGAAGGAATTGAGGTGAGAAACATACAACATAAACCTGAGGCGCACAAAAACCAAAAATAACAATCAGCATAAATCCCAGGAAATAATAGGACCCCACACCTAAAGCAGATCATAAATTGGAGAAACTCCAGAGGTTTTTAACAAGATTTTTAAAGCTATCGAAGTGGATCTATTACAAAACGGCAAGCGAAGGGCGGGGCCAAGCACTGTAACGGACATCAGCAACTGCATATTACTCGCCAAATTTGTGGTTCCCCAGGCCCCGCCAGGCTCGGCCCCAAGCCCCGCCTCAAAAAGGGGACCGCTACGGGCCCCCACCCCTGCCCCATGACTTTTTCATACCTCGCAAAGACTAGTATTTTTTCCCTGCCCCCAAATACATCGCTTCCCAGACTTTTCCCACTTCCTAACAACCGTGGCTGAAGAAATATTTTTTCAATACGAAAAACTTGTTATGGTTAAAAGTGTTACTGAAACAATTCCTAATTGACTCACAAGTTTTTCAGTTTCCAATTGTGACCCCTTTTTCTATTCCTTCGGGAACATTTTGTCTCTGTCCCCCTTTGCCCTACCCAACCAGTATTTTGTATGTCGTTATGTGCCCCCCTGACCCTCCTGTCCTCCAGTGTCGTCAGACCGTTTTCCCCAAAAACCATTTTTCGTAGGACATCCCCTCCTCTGGAAACTAGCCTTGTTGAAAACCTTTAACTTTCTCTAATTTTTTGACGTTTTTTGACCGGGTTGGGGGTTTCCCAAAACGGTGCTGTGTACCCCCATTGGCCTAACGACAAGTTTTAAAAGCTTGAACGATTCCTTACTGGGGTACGGAACCTATTCTCGGGTTTTCCAGGCGCCCATATGCCGAAAGCAGTTATCGGGTTTAATGTGGGCTTCGGGCGACGTCCCGGGTTTTATACTCACTTCCAGATCTTTCTCTTTGAGTGGGGTTTGCAGCCTTTCCTCCTACCTATACTCCTGTCTGGGTCTTTTTCCCATCTCCGATCTTCATGATTTTTGCATTTGGGCGGGGTTAAATTTAGGAGCCTTTTCTGGACCACATTCCACCTGCCCAGGTCTCTTTGTGACCTATCAGTCCGCATCTAATTTAATTTCCTCACTAATTTCCATCATCTGCAAACGGGGACACTTCGGGTTTTGTCCCTTCCTCATGTCGTTCATATTTCGAATAACAGGTCCCAGGACTGCCCCCTTTGAGACCCCGCTCGTCACAGGCCCCCACTGTAAAACCTCATCAGGGCCCAGACTCGCTGCTGCCTCCTTTTTAATTTTTCCTTCCGGTTAACGTGCCGTTCCTCTACTTCTTAAAACTTTTGTGAGGAGCGTTAAAGGGCCTTCTTGCAACCCAAAAAATGCAATCAACGCACCCCTCCCTCTCATTTCTTATTTCATTTGTCTTCCCTTTACCGTGTTACCTTTTGTGTGTGTGTGTTGTTTTGGTGTTGTGTGTGTGGGGGTTTTGGTGGTTTGTCACATACACCACACATACACACACACACAAACGACGACACGGGAGGACAGGAGGGTTTGGAGACTGAAAAAACAAAATTACGGCGGGGAATTGAAAAGGGTGGGAAAAACTGAATTTTCCAAGATGGGACACAACAAAAAGGGGGTCAAAATTTGGGGAAGTTGAAGACCCGTTGAGTAAAAGGGGATTTTTTGGAATATTCCTTCAGTTACAGATTGCGGGGAAAGTGGAATAGCCTGGAAAGTGATCGTGGGGGTAGGAACCCAACCATTTTTAAGACGGGGTTTTTTGATAAAGCTCAGGGAAAAGGGAAAGAGAGGACCCGTATGATCAGTGAAGAGGGGGGGTCAGGAGCTTAAAATCGACCCCTGCAACCACAAAAGTATCACACACAGGGATATCAGAACCTAACGAAAGAAAGGGGTACGGGGGGGGGGGGGGGGAAGAAGGGTTCAGTTCATTAAAAATGGGGAGGATTCGGGGAAATGGAAGAAATGGACGGAATGGGTGAAAAGGACTACTCAGTGGAAACAATTCAGTCTGGAGGCTCTAAGGTGGTAATTGCAGTGATGTACAACCCGCCACAAAACTGCAGGAGGCCAAGAAAAGAATATAAAGAGAGCAACAGATCACTGGTGGAACACTAAGGGGGCCAGAAAAATTTAACCCCGGGTAAAACAAAGTTACTAGTTATGGGGATTTTAATCACGGGAAAATTGACCGGGAAAACCCGGACCACTAGGGGTCCCATACAGGGAGACCATGATGGATGTGGTACTGGGAAACCTCACGCCTCAACATGTTAGAGACAAAACCAGAGAAAGAAACGAGGATGAACCAGCAAGACTGGACCTCGTATTCACCTTGAATAGTTCAGATATTGAGGTTTTAATATACAAAAGGCCCCTGGACTATGATCTTTTTGGTTCTGACTTTGAATACATAAGATACAAGGGGAGGGGAAAAGGGAATAAAAGGGATAAAACAAACACAAGGGGGCACTAAAGGGCATGAAAAACTTTCTGCAAGGGGGTCTGGGAAAGAAAATTTGGCAGGGAAAATCAGAAAACAAAATATGGAAGGGAACAAAAAAATCCCAAAGTGAGGCAGAGGAGAATTTTTTTACCATTATTTCTGTTTCCCTTGGGGAAACCAGAATGAGCCCTTTATTTACCCAAAGTTTTTGGGGAGGAAAACCAAAATGTCTAGAGAATGAAAAAAGTACAGAAGACAAATACCCAGGAAAATACAGATTAATCGAAGGCCAAAACAAGCAGCCAATAAGGAGGGATACCACGACAATACACAACGACATCGCACGAAAATCTGGTCGAACTGGTATATCCTCACAGGAGAAAAAAGCAGTCCAAGGGGAAGGGAATCATTGAGGAAGGAAGGGGGGAGCCATAAAAACGACCAAAGGAGTTGTTAGGAGCTCAACAAGAGATTTAAAGTATTTACAGAGGAACAAAAGCCTCCGGGGAAATAAAATAGGAGGGGGCACCAACATGGGAACACCAAGAGTCGGGTGAAAACACATAACCCAGGAGGTGGTAAGAACTTCTATTTTAAGTTGATACTCAAAGGCGGTTGAACTGGGCATCTTCCGTTGTCATTGAAAAGACAACCCTAGGTATGGAAAACGGGGAAATGCAGTCCATTTTTTAAGAAAAGGGGACAACACGAGGCATTAAATTACAACCAGTTTTTTACTTACTGTATAGATCATAGTCATGGATAAATTATCAGGAGAGGGGGAGAGCACATAGAAAATAACCAAATTAAAATGACAACCACAGGTTTTTTGGGAAGGGATTCCTGTGTCACAAACCTACGTAGTTTTAAACAAGGGGAAGGGAAATAAAAACTTATGGGAAAAAGGGTTTTTCGAAGGCCTTCTTTAGGGAAAGGGCCTTTGAGCAGTTCCTCACAAGGGGATTAGCAAAAGCAAGGATCAGGGATGCATAAAAGGGGAAAACACATCAGTGGCCGGGCAATACCTGACAGAGGGCAACAAAAGATCATGGGACTTGGTGAGGTGTCGGGGTGGGGGCCTTGACGACGGGGTTCCCAGGGGGCAGTCCAGGACCTTGCTGTTTTTGGGAATGTTAATGACATGACGTAAGAAAGACCGAAAACGCTGTTTGCGATGATAGAAGTTAATGAGGGAAAAATTTAAAACGGGTGAGGAAACGGGGGGAAAAATACAAAAAACCTAAAAGATGCAACCCGGCCAGAAACTGGCACGGGAAATTTTTTCCCCCTCAAATGCAAAGTCATGAAATCGTGGGGAAAGGAAAAAAAACCGCAGCAAGTACAGGTATCGATCAAAAAAGCAATCCTCACTCAAAGGGAAAAGGGGTCTTGCGGTGAGTAAAAAACGAGCACGTCTCCTGAGCGCACACAACCAGATTTTGGTGCCATTGGGGGCCCTGGCAAACCTAAAATACATTCCGACGTATAGAAAAGGAATTGTTTAAGACCGTACAATGTGCAATCAGGCCCATATTGGGGTATACCTGCCACCCAGTTTGGAAACCCCCCACCGTCAAGTACATCATGAAATTTTAGAAATGCAAAGGTTTGCAACAAGAAATTCCCAGAGCTTAGGGAAACTTTAAAAGGGGGGGTTTAAGGGAAATGAACCTGACCGCATGCAGTACAGGAGGGGCAGAGGGGACGCATAACAATAAAAAATACGGAGAGAAACTGACAACGGTACACAGACGAATGTTTCAGAAATGGGACACAGCAACAAGGAGTCAAAACAAAAATGTTGATAAATCTGTGAGTCAGAGAGTTAAAAAAGATTTTTTCATCATAGAATTGTTAGAATGAAACAATCTGGGGTGGATGTCATGGGGCAGGGTCAATAGTGGTACATAAACTCTTTAGCATGCAAAATGGGGCATACGACCACAAGAGCCCGGGGGCAGGAAATGTACTCTTCCCCTGCAACCACACGACAAAATTCCACCCCCAAGTGGCGCACACAAACACGTCGCCACACACACACACACACACACACACACACACCACAACACACACACACCACACAACCCCCACCAACCACACACCCACGAAAAATTTGTTTCCCCGTTTTAGAAATGGCAAACGTGTTAAAAAATTCCAGGGCATTGACTTGTTTACTATTAAAGGGAACCGTGACGATAATTGTAATCAAAGGAAATAGTGGGGAAACAGCATTAAAAAAGAGCATGATTTTTCATAGCGGGACATCCTGTCGACAACCTACTTGACTTCAGTGGGAAGAATAAAACGTGTATGAGAAAAGAGCTAGAGATGAAAAAAGAATTTATTTTCATTAAACATTTAACACAGCTTCGTACAGGAGCTTGGGGTAAATCTTAATAAAGCGTTTTTATTATTACGTAAATTAATTAGTCCCCAAATTTTTGGGCCACTCGTAATACCGGTTTTCCCTTTATATTTTTCTGTCCTTTGTAATCTTCCAGATTTCCTAGTTCGTTTTTTTTTTTTTTTTTTTTTTTTTCCCCCATAGAAAAATAGGAAATTTTCTAAAACTTTCTTATTATGACCCAAATTTAACGAAAAAATTTTGCAATAACATGTTCCAAATTCTTAAACCACATAAACAATGTTAAAGCTTTTAGTGAATCACAAAGGTATTTCATTATTTTTCAAGGAAAAATTTAAAATGGAAAAAGGGGAAAAAATAGGCGAGCTTCTGTTCGATTCGTATTTGAAAATGTATCTAAAAATTGGTACAATTTTTGCGAACAATTTTTAACAATGATTTTGTGGGAAAAATTTCTTTATTTATACTACAGTGATGTGAAATTACAGTACATGTATATACTAGAGATGAATTACAGTACATTTTTTATACAGAAATTTCAGTACATGTTTAACTGATGAATTACAACATGTTTTTACGGAGAGTGAATTACAGTACATTTATACTGGAAGTGAATTACAGTACATGTTTTTAATGGAAGTGAATTAAAGTCATTTTTATACTGGGGAGTGAATTACATTTCTTGTTTATACTAGAGAGACTGATGTACTAACCCTTCACAAGCGAAGGACCATCTGAGTGCTTCTCTGGGGTTTTCGGTGCCCCCTGCAGTGCCTAGTAACAAGTGGCAGCGTCCTCGCACCACCAGGACGCCGGGTCCCCCGCTCTCCACCGCCTGACAAAGTGTAGGGGGGGAGATAGAAGGTTGGGAAATAGGGAGAATAACAAAGGGGGGAGGGTGGGGGAGGGTACAAAATGGTTGAAGGGTAGGGGGGTGTACATGTCGAGGGCTAAGAATAGAGAAAAGGTTTCAGTATGTAGGAATGAATGGTGCGAACAAGGTATAGGGAGGGAGGTCGTTTTGTGTAACTTGTTTGGGGTGGTGAAAGAAGAGAAAAGAAAAAATCAGCACTGAAGCCTACTTAATCCTACACGTTCCTTCCTTCTCCTCCCCTCCCTCCTTCCCACGATGCAGGTAGGGCACCTTAACCAAAAAATTAAAAGCTGCTCCTTAATTAATCCTGATTGTTTTCAACTTCCTGGTACGGCGCTCTTTGACACCTGTCCATATTATCGCTTGTCTATGAATATAGTAACAAAATAACAACACTATTACTACTACTACAAATAATTCTACCTCCACTACTACTACTATTACTGCTACTACTACTGCTACTACTACTACTACTACTACTGCTACTACTGCTGCTACTAGTACTGCTACTAGTACTGCTACTAGTACTGCTACTCGTACTGCTACTAGAACTGCTACTAGTACTGCTGCTACTACTCACTAATAGTACTTACTATACTACTTACTACTCTACTACTACTACTTCACTCTACTACTACTACTACTACTATTAATAATAATAATAATAATATTTTAATAATGACTATAAATGCAATTCTCCACCACACTTCCCTCCCATCCACACACACACACACACACACACACACACGCCACCTCCTTGAGCATCCACTTGTTTTCCTGGTGCGCTCACATCACACACCTGGTAAACTCTCCTCACCTCCTTGTTTACCAGCCTTATTCTCTGGTGTACCCACTTCACCGCCTAGCACACCACATGACCTACCATGGGAACGTACCTTCTGGGCACAGGATAGTGCCGTCTCCACCTTTCCCATAGTAATGGCTCGCTGAGCCTCCGTCAGATGGACAGAGGAGTAGGTGTCTTCAGGCTGTATTAGCTTCCGCTCCTTTTTCCGCTTCACCTGGTGGACGGAGCCTAATGAGTCTTTCGGTCCCTGGTCTGTCGGCCTAGTATGCTAACGAACCCAGCCCTGGGGACACGGCTGACCTGCTTCCCCTGAATAAGCCATGCTTCCAAACCCTTTCATATCCCTCCCTATTAACCAGTGGGCTGTGCAGGGAGGCCTAGTTCCCAGGGAACTGGCAGTCGTTGGCAGACCTGGCGAGGAGTCAGCTCGGGGCACAGGAAAGAAGGACTCTGAAACTTGCTTCTCTTCTAATGTTTTTATCAGTGGTTTACAACTATCTTAACTATTTTGTTTTATATATCTTAAATATTAGAGTATTTAGCATTAGTTGTATTTTATAATTAGTTTATAAGAAAGCTTTATAAAAGAAAAAGAGAAGAATTATTGTTTTTAATTCAAAACAATTACATCGTAAAAGGCGGGAAATAGATAGACAATAGGAAGGTGACGACGGTGTTTAATATTCAGATTTTCCTAAGTTATTAAAAAAAATAAGTGAGGACTGAGGTGAAATGCTTGACAAAATAATTACTATTACTAAGTGAACGTGCAAGAGAATCTGAATGTTGCACACCATGCCAGGTTGATGCTGCCACATGTTCATCCAGCACCACCTCACAACACATGAGTGCCAGGACACGTACAACATTCCATGCAGACGACTGGACATACCAGCATACACACACATACACAGTAAACATACACGTCACGACAGGATAATGGCACAAGAAAATAGTATAAGTAGCTGAAATAATAATAGATGTCATGAAAAAGCGTTTGGTGTCATTTATTCAGTAGTGTTCTTCGTGTTCTTCTGTAAGATTGCTTTCATTGATTACATTTTTATTCACTGCTTTGAATTTTCTTCATTTTAGGTGAAATATTGTTCCATATATTGACAACTTATTTTATTGACGAAAATTCCGAAGAATAATTTATCTCTTGTTCTCTTTTACTGTAAAATATTTTCATTTGTTTCCTCCATTCGTGTAGCATTCAATTCATGTCTTAGGGAATCCGATTCTTCATCAGTTATTAAAAGAATATTTCTATAATGTATGTACTAAAATATTACTAGCAGGCAGTGTTGTTGAGATGGTTTGTTACATATGGATAGCAATGTTCCAAGCAAGCAGAGCCTAGAAGTATTGTTTCATATGCATTTCAGAGTTATCATCAAACAGTGTCTATAAGTG
>NC_069405.1:6164813-6182101 GCF_026875155.1 Cherax quadricarinatus
TTGGGAACCCGCCTACCTGACTATGCCCCGTCTGCTACCGTCCCATTTCCACCTGACGTTAGTATATAAGCGTCAGGCGTTTTATTTCTGCTTCAGAATCTCCACGACTACGGTGCTCTTCGCACCGACTCCAAGGTAGAGGGAATGATTACCTCATCTTCTGTACATAGTTCTACTATCTTTAAGTTATGTCCTAGAATTTGTATTGATAAAGCCACTGGATGGCGAAACGTCTACAATGAAGATACCCAGATGTTGCACATGTGTCTTAATTTCATCTTGTCGGTATTGTATACCATTCTTGTACAACATGTACAAACGTGTTCCGTCTTTATATATTTACATGTTTCACAAAGAATATCGTCAAAATACCGTAAACCAGCGTATAAATGTATGTGAAAATACTTATATATGTGTATGTTTGTGCGCTTGTTAACCTTTCAATGTCATATGAAAATGAAAACAGTGTAACATTTAATACAGTTTTGACGGAGGTGGAAAAGTTCTTCAACACTTGGACATTCATCTACATAAAATAAAATACTCACAAATACTTTTAAACTGATAAATAAGCAAGAAAAGCTCGTACATAGTATAAATTTATAGTGCAATATAAAAGGATTTCCAAAATTTATGTTAATTAGCCTCTGGGAGGGGGCGGAACTGTGGGGCAGCTTGGTGGCGTCTAGCTGACCTACGGTCCAGGCTGTCTTGGTGGGAGTAATTACTGGACGCAGTTTTCTGTGTGTGTCCCCTCCAGTAATTCCACCCACCTGGACAGTCTCTACCGTAGACCAGCTAGACAAGACAAAGTTTCCACCCAGCAAGGTCACTGAAGGTGGCAACCGCTGACTCTGGGGACGTAGGGAAGGGAGTCCACCTGAGGTGACACTGGTGGACTCCTGATCCGGGTGAGGCACCGCCGACCTTAGGGAAGTGGGGAAGGGGAGACATCCGGGAGCGAGCGGATGGATTCCTGGATACATGAACTTGGGGAAGGTTGTGGTTGAGGCTGACCTTGGGTAAGTGGGAAGGGGGGACATCTGGCGTAGACGGATACATGATCCAAAAGGGAAAACAAGAATAAACCCTTGACTCTGGGGAAGTGGGAAGGTGTCCACCTGAGGTGACATAAGTGGGCTCCTGGACACACTGCCCCGGGGAAGGCACCGCCGACCTTAGGTAAGTGGGGAAGGGGAGACATCCGGGAGCGAACGGATGGATTCCTGGATTCATGAACTTGGGGAAGGTTTTGTGGTTGAGGCTGACGGGGGAAAAGGGGAGACATCCGGGGCGAACACATGATCCTAAGGAAAGCAAGAATACCGCTGAGACTCTGGGAAGTGGGGAAAGGAGTCCAGTTAAGGTGACATAAGTGGACTCCTGGAGACACTGATCCGGGGAAGGCACTGCCGACCTTAGGTAAATGGGGAAGGGAAGACATCCGGGAGCGAACATATGGATTCCTGGATACATGAACTTGGGGAAGGTTGTGGTTGAGGCTGACCTTGGGTAAGTGGGGAAGGGGAGACATCGGCGGTAAAACGGATGGATTCCTGGATACATGATCCTAAGGAAAGCAAGAATACCGTTGACTCTGGGGAAGTGGGGAAGGGAGTCCACCTGAGGTGACATAAGTGGGCTCCTGGAGACACTGATCCGGGGAAGGCACCGCCGACCTTAGGTAAGTGGGGAAGGGGAGACATCCGGGAGCGAGCGGATGGATTCCTGGATACATGAACTTGGGAAAGGTTGTGGTTGAGGCTGACCTTGGGTAAGTGGGGAAGGGAAAACATCCGGAGGCGGACGGATGGATTCCTGGATACATGAACCTGGGGACGGCTGAGGCTGGAAGGCAGAGAGAGAGAGAGAGAGAGAGAGAGGTGATGCTGACCTTAGGGAAGTGAGGAAGGGGAGACATCTGGGGGCCCACGGATGGATTCCTGGGCACATGAACCTGGGGAAGGTGAGGGGGGGGCGGACCTTAAAGACGAACCACTGGCCTCCACGTGGCAAGGTCTGAGGCTGACAGTGGTCGCAAATAATTTTATTGTTGCTATTTATAATTGCTATTTATAATTCAAGATTTGGATTAATGATTTTGATTCCAAAGCGTCGACCTCAACATTAGCCCTGACAGTAGCCAGGGTGGTGTTATTCCCACTCCAGCCTCCCTGACAGTAGCCACGGTTATGTTACTGAATTGTACTCTTCTGTGTTACTGTACTGTACTCTTCTGTGTTACTGTGCTATACTATTCTGTTATTGTACTCTTCTGTGTTACTGTACTGTACTGATCTTCTGTGTTACTGTACTGATCTTCTGTGTTACTGTACTGATCTTCTGTGCTACTATACTGACCTTCTGTGCTACTGTGCTGAGTTTTTGTGTTACTGTACTAAATCTGTGTTACTGTTCTGTACGTTCTTGTATTTTTACTGTACTTATCTTTTGTGATACTTTACTGTGATAAGTGTTGAAGACTGAGCACATCTGTTTCTAACTCTCAGTCAGCTAGTATATATTTTGGTAGAATTACCGACAATATGTAACGTAAAAGGACACAAGTGACTTTTTATTGTGGCAACGTTTCGCTCTCCAGGAGCTTTGTCAAACCGTTACAAACAGTACATCGACAATGAGGGTTTATATAGGCTTAGAGTGAGGTGTAATACTAGTGGTGGTAGTAGTAGTAGTGGTAATATAATATGGTAGAACAATTAATTTGCAATTAGTTTTATATCCATTTACTCATGTGCAAGTTAATTGTTCTGCTACAAAGTGTTGCACCTCACTCTGAGCATATATGTACCCTCGTGTCCAAGTGGTTTGTAACATATGAGCGGAGAAGTGGCTTATATACCGTAGGCAGAGAGGTGCAGGAGCCGTAAGTGGTGTCACATTTGTCCATGGGAAGTAGGTCGTCCCCAAAGGGGTTGGGCAAGTGTTATGGCCAATGTCATAATGAGATCAATTTATAAAATATATTACCACTTAATATTATAATATTATCTGATTTAGGAATATACCCGGGTATGATGTGTAATATATATAAATATATATAAAATATATATATATATAAAAATTATATATAAAATAATGTGTGTGTTTTGTATTTTGAGTAATGTGTTGGGTAGGTAAGTAACCAGCTGGCTAAGAGTTGAAATAAGGTATTTTCCTTAGAGGGTAGTTAGCCTATTGTTCTCTCTCCCCTTTGGCGAGTTGATGTCAGTAGGAATTAACTGTGTTAATTCAGTTCGCTCTCCCTGCCGACTCAGTGTGCATTGACTGAGCTACCCCTCCAGTACTCCAGCTTATTCTCACTTGGATAGAGAATTGTGTTGTAGAAACTCCTGAACCACTTGAGGTTTATTCTGATGTGAAGTTTTGCGACAGTATATACTGTTTCCCTCAGTTTACGATGTGACGACATGTATCAAGTTTATAACTTTAAGTGATATATTCCTTATGCCAGGGAGTTACTCAGTGAAAAGGTGTTCCCTCTTAATGTATGTACTTGCGTACAAGTAATGTCCTTATTGAGGAAGCAGTAATATTCCTCTGATCATTAACAAGTGTAGTGACCATATTTATGTAACATATATTTAAGTGTTTTCTTATGTGAATGAAAGTTTCTGACGAAGTGATATTAATAGATATTTATGAATATCTAAGAAGTATTTAACCTTTAAATAAAAAGAAACTAGAAAAGACGGAGTAACAGCAAGCGAAGAATTCTCAAAGTATTAAGATCTCAAGAAGTTGCAGTGTCTGACAGGATTGTAGTTTAAAAGGTTCAGAGAACCGAAATGTTGAAAAAATTAGACACATGTGCCACTCTTGGGTATCTTACTGAGGAAACGTTTCGCCACAAAAGTGGCTTCATCAGTGCATACAAAGGTTGAGGGACTGATTACCTCCTTCTCCTCCTGCTCTTCACGATTCTCCTTTGTATGGACTGAGGAAGCCACTGTGTGACGAAACGTTTCCTCAATAAAGATACCCAAAAGTTGCACATGTGTCTAATTTAAACAACGTGTCCCGGTTCTCTGAACCATTCATTTACAATCCTGTCAGAAAAACTGCAAACTTCTTTGGGATCTTAATACTTGAGAATTCTTCGCTTGCCTAACCCTTGGGCACGACCTACTTCCACATTGAACAAATGTGACACCACCTACATCTGCTGCACCTCTCCTGCCTACGGTATATAAGTTACTTCTCCGCACATATGCTGTATTCTGTTCAAGATTGATGGACTGAACACGTCGATTCACTGTTCGTAACGGCTTGATAAAGCTCCTGGAAAGTGAAACGTTGCCACAATAAAATGTCACATTAGTTGCACTTGTGTCCTTTTACTTTATTCAGTCAGTTAACCTGAACAGCTTATAATTGTATCTGTCTTGTCCATAATCTTTCTCTTATTTTCATGAAAGAATACTTTAGTTATTCGTTGAGTTCGTTGCGACTTTAACTTCATGATCTCTTTGGCTTTTCTTATTCCGTTTTCTAAATTTCTCTTTTTAATTAATTGAATATACTGACCTAAACCCGATATGTTAATCTGTTATTTTCCATATAAGTAATTTTTTTTATCTAATTTTCCCCATCAGAAACCTTTTCTGGACCTTTGAGGGGCCTCGGGCCCTTTTGTTTATCCCGGACTATCTTCTCAATTTCTTATCTCCCTAACTATCTTGAACTTGTCTTACCAAATTTACCGTAAATTTTTTCAACGGGTCTCCAGTAAACATTTTTAACAACGTTTTCACCGTTTTCCCTTTGGTTTACCTCTGCCTCGCACCATTTTTTCCTCTGCCCCTTTCACCATTGTTTACCTCTGCCTCGTCTCCCATTTTTTACCTCTGCCCTACACCATTTTTTACCCTGCCTCGTCTTCATGTTTCCCTCTGCCCTCTCCTTTGGGGAAATATAAACACTGTTCAGTTAATTGATCCTTTTTTTACAACGTTTCGCCCACGGTGGGCTTTTCAAGCACATCATTTCCTTTACTGGTTTTCCTGCATTTTCCCCTCCCACTGACGTCTTGCAGGAAGTTCCGATGCTGAGAGTCCCCCCCTTCTGAGTTTGGTTTTCCCATTTTTTCCTGCACTCTCTCCACTTGAAGCTCAACAGTAGTCCCAAAAACACAGAACCACAGATCAAAGCTCCTAGGGGGCCCTTTTATACATAATACCTGATGCCGAACTAACAAGGGAATCAAGGGCCCTTTGCTGGATCATCCTCACCTCCCTCGGTAGTGTCTCTAAAATTTTTATCATGAGGGTTTTCAGTACCCCATCCATCATCTTGGGTCTCCATGTTTCGGGGCCCCCATGGGCTCCAGGTTTTCCAGTCAATCGCCTGTGTGTGTGTGTGAGTGTTATGTTGAGAGTGTGAGTGTGAGTGTGTAGTGTGTGTGTGTAATGAGTATGTTGTATGTGTGTAGTGTGTAAGTGTGTGTGTATGTGTGAGGTGAGTTGTGTGTTGTGTGTGTGAGATTGTGTGTGGTGAGTTTGTGTGTTTGTGAAATTACAACCTAGGATTTCAAATGCCTTGTTAACCCAGTTTTAAATGGGTGCAAATCCACACAGTAGAAAAAGTTTAGACTTATATTATCCTTCACCAATTATAACAGCAATAAGGTACCACTATGTACAGTGATAAAATAGTGCACTCCACGTAAAGCAAGCAGAAAATAGAAGCCACAAGATAGCAAGACGAGCTTCAACCAGCTCTAGAGTGGGAAAAACAAGGGCAGACAGAGAGCGGTATCCACATAACCACTGCGATTGTCAAACCAACCTTCTTAATGGCTAAGACCCTGGTCACTAGTATGAACGATGGGGCCCATCATCAACTCTTAGCAACCTGGTTCGCTGGTTGGGGGAGATAGCCTGTCAATGAGGGAGTGTCCATGCGCCGAATAAAGGTTACGTACTCTTTGCATGCCACACCCCCACCCCCGAGAAGGCTCAGATTCGCTGCCACCTCCCATGGTAAGCCGTGCGCCATGGCACAAATAATGGACCGCCTATCCTCTCCACCATCCAACCTTAGATAGAGCTCAGCTTTCCTAGTGCCTGAAAGCCAAACCCAAAACTCAGAGTGAGACAGCAGTAATAACCAACCATAGTCCAAGATACAGGGCGGTCGGTAGCCCGTATCCCCTCACTAAAAAAACCCCCACATCAGGGATAAACAAAAGAGCTTGAAAGGGGGGTTTACCAACAAATACATCCTAACCAAAATAAAATATATAACCTAACTCTTGACAAAAGAGTCCTGCCAACACATTACTTTGCCGGCAATGTAACGAATTTTGAAGTTAATAGGGCTGCAGCCTGAGCGTCCAACGCATAACCTCGTGTTGAGATTTCTTTCATGGCTTGAGATAGACTAACGGTTGTGATCCACTGTAGACAGTGACCACCTGCGATGTCTGGCCCGCCCCCCTAAACATCGAAAAGCTCCAAAGCCATTACAGCGCGAGGGCTTTCTTTTTCAATGTAAGTAGCTCTCTGATTTGGCTGAACTTAGCTGAAAAGTATGCTATCAGGCTGCAACTCCATCTGTTCCCGCTTTGTAATAGTACCGCCCCACCCAGACCTCACAAGCTCACCAGATAATGAAAAAGGGGCTTGGAGAAGTCTGGAGACAAGAGAATGGTGCAGAGCACAATAATCTTTTTGCATTATTAAAAAGCAGTGTTACATATCAGACGTCCAATACAGGGAACCATTATGACTGGTAATAGAAGTAACGAGGGGCAACAATATCTGAGAAATTCTTACAGAATCATCCTGTCAAAATCCTATCATGCCAAAGAAACGTTGAAGAATTTCCTATCATGAGGAACTATAATCTTTAATCCGAAAGAACATTTAGCAGTTTAGGTGCAACAATTACCCCACTACCCACTCCATGCCTAGAAAAGTGATAGTGGCCTGGCAAAGGAAGAATTAGATAAAATAACTGTTAAAATGGGAATTCTTAAAGGTCTCAAACAGAAGCTTTACGTCTAATAGGTGTTTTGATCCCAAGTATCAGACACCACAACAAATCCAACTAGGTTATGCTGCCGTGCCTTCAATCCATTAATAGCCTGATGGATGATTTTCTGGAATGAAGAGGGGGAATTTTTCATTCCTAAAGGGGTAACTGTATACTGATAATGCCTCCTGGAATTACGAAGGCAGAGATTTCCTTCGCCTTATCTGACAAAGTAACCTGATAGAACCCTTTAAGGAGATCTAAAATTTGGACACAAAAGTAGCCTTAACCCCACAAACCGTCAATTACGTCATTCCAGACGATGAGAGGGTAAGCCTCTGTAATTGTGACCACGTTCCTAACGGTAGTCTGTGCACATACGAAACCCTCCATTCAGCCCCTCTTTACTAGGAGCACGTTGAAGCCCATGGACTAGATGACTCCTCCACTAAACCATGTTCTAACAAGAATTTCTACTTCCTGCTGAAGTAACCTTTGCTTTTATCAGGGAATTAGCTCAGTAGGGGGAGAGTTAATTGGTTTTAGATTTTCCACATCTCCATCATGGTAACCTAACGTACATTTTATCGGCACATCCGAAAAAATATTAGGATATGACTGACGAAGCCAGTAAAATTGGTTGCTTGAAATTCAGATAATCCTCCATTACCGGGACTAGATCCTGAGGAGACAGAATTTGAAAGTTTAGTATTAATTTCAGAAATAGAGTGCAAAGAGTCAGCGTCCGTCCCTCAGAGGTCGAGGACAGAGCATTACTGGACTTATCTGGTGTATGAACGGCCTTGATTTGATTTATGTGGTAAGTTTTTTTGTTTTTGAGGGTCTTATCAAACTGGAGCTACCACATAATTTAAATCAGATAATCTACTTACTATCTGCATAGGTCCAGCGTAACTCAAACTTTCAAGTGTGGCCTAGTATAGGTTCCTGCACCACACTTCCTCCTGATGGAAGGAGCGGAATAGTGCACTATAGTCCATACCTCTGTTTTCAATCTTACTTTGCGCTATCTTTAGGTTAGCCGTGGCTAACTCACGTGCCACCTGCCACCTTGAAGACGGGATAGTAGAGTGCTGAGCTTACGTCTTCTCCCATCCATCCTTCTTTGAGCACCCGAAGAGGACCTCGTACATTGTGGCCCAAAATGCAGCCTCAAACGGACTATACCCTGTAGACATCTTGCACCTCCACTCGTACAGAGAATAGCAACAACGGTAGGATTCATCCCAATCGTCGGAAAGTGCAATGCAAAAACTATCTTCATCATTGTTTTTAAATGTATGTGAAACTTTCCAAGGCGCCTTGGACTGAGGGTGATAGGCAGTGGATAAGTGTGAATTATCCCTAACCTAGTTAATACTTCCCTAAATGCTTTGGCAGTGAAGTTGTACCTTGATCACTTTGTATAGTTTTAGGAATGCCAAAACAAGAAATGAATTTTGTTAAAGCTTGAGAATAGCTATTATACTTGATACTACGCATTGGATCGCGTCAGATATCTGCTACTTTATCCATAATTGTAAATAAAAACTGATTTCCATACTTTGACTTAGGTAGTGGACCTACACAAACTATAATTAATCTGCAAAAGGTTCTCCCTCAGCAGTATGGGTTGAGAGGTGCAGGTTAATAGACTGTCCAGGTTTTCCACTTGCTGACATTCCGGCAAACCACCTAATATGATCTTCACATCTTTCTTTTAATTTGGCCAATATAAAATTCTTTTGTGATTCTATACAAGGTTTTTGTAATTCTAATGACCTCCTGATGACATTTATGACTAAATTTTTAATACTGAGGTCTCTACTTGGTTGGGAACCACTAACCTGTCGTATAATTGCCGGCCCGTATCTCCTTACCAGTCTCAGTGCATACCCAATACATTTTAACTTCAATACTTGCCGGATGACCCAAAGAGGATTTTACCCATGGCTGCCTCAAAAGTGAATCTTAACGAAGGGTCCCTTACTTGTTCCTCCCGGAAAACAGTCCACTCGGGCATGGAAACAGAGACATCTGGCCAATCCTGCAACCTGGGAAAAGGAAGCTTGATCGGGGTCCTGTTTCACTTGATTACGAGACACCGGGCCCCCCCCCCGTGTGTCTCCATAAAAACAACGTGGCTATTCCGAGATCGGAGCGTCAAGGATAGCTCAACATCTCCCCAGACAACCCTGGATGTGCCCAAGTTATGGCCAACACTGAGAAGCATTAATCATTATAGGTCAGGACACGAAAAAGTAACAGGATAAATGTTATTACCCAGTAATACATGGCATTTTTCAATGGCATCCTTTTGAGATACCTACAGTCCACGTACCCAGTGTTAAAATTTCACTGTACATAAATTTTATGCAAAGGAACTGAATAAAATAGCTCCTCCGTAAGCTTCTCAATAAAACTGAGAATTCAAGGAAGTATTCTCTGAAAGGGGTACTATTCCATCTCTGGGACAAGTGACAATATGCTCCAGTATCTCCTAAGGTCATTTACTTTAGATTGGTTCTGATGTTCCTGAAGGAAATAAGACTTTCGCAATAATAAGGGCCCTACCCTTATTTCTACTTCTCTAGGGAATGTTACTAGGGCATATTAGAGATTTACCCGATGTTTGAGTTTAGGGGGGCAGTTGGAACGATATGAACCTAACTTTATTACACCTGAAGCAACGACAGCTGCCCTTTACTCCTGATGCCGTTTCAGGTGTGTCGTTCTGGCTGGTGCCTCTCTGGATATTGTTGTCGAGATGCACCATAAGAATTTGCTCACCGCAGGGGGACCATATGTTGAGAAGCGTGGCTCCACCAGGTGACATTGGTTGGATGTCGAAGACGCTCTCCCCCGCTGGCACTTACATTCTCCAATGTTTGTCGACTCTGCTCACGCCAGAACCTGTTGAAAAGAGAGACGGGACCGCTCGGACAAGGAGCGGTTCGTTTTTCGAAGGTATCAGCCAACCTGGCCGCCTCCAAAGCAGTGGTTAAGTCACGATCCTGCAGAAAGACACTAACCACTTGGTCCCACAGACCTCCAGCAGGTTATCAATCAATAACTGCACCAGCTCCATCAAAGTTAGAGACACCACTCCTTTTATACCAGCTGGTAAAAGCTTTGGTTTGCTGTCTCACAAAGTCCCCCAGATTGCGACCAAGCTGCCGCTGTTCAATTTGAAGGTCTTACGATATTTAGCTGGGATCCCTGGATATCGCCCCAACACTTGGTTCTTCACTACTTGAAAAATCAGAGAATAACAGCGTCAGTTAATACCGACTAAAATTCCTGTGCTTACCCATAATGCTGTATCACCAACGCAGCCCAGTGCTGTTCCGGCCACCTCAAGCTCGAGCCAGATTTCGAAGCTTTCGAAAATTGCTCCTGGTTTCGGCCTCATTGAAGCGGGGAACAAGCTGTACTGCTTTTTGTAAACTGAAATCGTTACAGAATCGAAAACTGCCTCCTTCCTTTCCATCAAATTCTTCCCGCGAAGGCTCTCTTTCCCTATTTGCTCAAGATTGATTTTTGCCAGCATGAAGTGCCAACGACGCTGATTCACCCTGAGACAACCCATGTACACTATACTGACCATTTTGCTCCGTAGGTGTATCAATCTATCCTCCTGCGAGAACATAGTAGCCATTTTTTCCCAAGCTCCCGTAACAGGGAGAGTTTGATGGGCCATCTCTCTTCATAAGTATGTCAGCAATAAGTACCGCAGTTGCGCAGCTGTAAGAGTGGCGTTTATAGGAATGCCAAATGGAACGAGCAATTTTGCCAACAACGCTGTAGAGACAATTGAGGTGGTTCAGCAAAGTATATGCCGACACCAGCCTCAGACTCTCTAGGTGGCATAAGTTATTCGCTATCACAGTACGAATACCCCAACTAACACGTTAATTTGCAGAACACGCTTAGCTAAGCACAGTCGATTGCAGAATACCCATACAAGCCAAGCCGAACTGCATCACAAGTTGACCGTAGCGAAAGCGAGCACACCTGAACAAGCTAGTAGCGAGGCGCTAATGAACGATCACACAAAGCAAGGCTGACCAAAGCAACTGATCTCAAATTTTAAAGCGAAAGGCGAAACCCGCAAGCTACACAATGTTCCTGCTACAGCTTCACCCTAAGCTCAACCGTTTCTCTAAGTCCAGCTCTCGACCGGCAACCCATATTACAACCTAGGATTTCAAATGGCCTGTTATCCAGGTGTAATGGGAGCAAATAAACACAGTAAAAAAATTTAGACTTATATTATCCTTCACCAATTATAACAGCAATATGTACACCTATGTACAGTGATAAATTAGTGGCACTCCACGGAAAGCAAGGCAGAAATAGAAGCCACAAGATAGCAGTCCACCGTGCTTCAACCAGCTCTAGAGTGGGAATGACAAGGGCAGACAGAGAGCGGTATCCACATAACCTCTGCGATTGTCAATCCCACCTTCTTGTTGGCTAGAACCTGGTCACTGATGAACGTTGGGGGCCCCATCCCCCATCAACTCTTAGCAACCTGGTTTCGCTGGTTGGGGAGATAGCCGTAAATGAGGGTGTGTCCCATGCGCCGAATAAAGGTACGTACTCTTTGCATGCACAGAGTGTGTGTGTGGTGTGTGTACCTCACCTATTTGTGGTTGCAGGGGTCCGAGTCTTAGAATCCTGGCCCCGCTCTTCACCGGTTGCAACGGGCCCTCTCTCTCCCGCTCCAAGACTTTATTAAACCACGTCTTAAAACTGTGTATGGTTCCTGCCTCCACTACGCATTTTCTAGCTATTCCACTGCCTACAACTCTATGACTGAAGAAATACATCCTAAAATTCCCCCCCCCCTCTCTGACTCATTTGTGTCTTCAACTTCCAATTGTGCCTCTTGGTTCGTGTCCTCCTCCCTGGAACATCCTTTTTTTTGTCCACCTTGTCTATCCACGCAGTATTTTATAGTCGTTATCATGGTCTCCCCGGACCCTCCTGTCCTCCAGTGTCGTCGCCGATTTCCCTTCATCTTTCTTCATAGGCTTCCCTTATCTCCTGGAACGAACTTTGTCGCAAAACCTTTGTACTTTTCTCTAGTTCTATGACGTGCCTTTATCAAGTGCGGGTTTCCAAACAGTGCTGCATACTACCAGTAGGCCTGACATACACGGTGTACAGGGACTTGAATGATTCCTTACTAAGGTAATCGGAATGCTGTTTTCTCAGGTTTGCCAGGCCCCATATGCTGCAGCAGTTATCTGATTGATGTGTTCTTCCGGGACATGCTCGGTGTTATACTCACTCCAAGATCTTTCTCCTTGAGTGAGGTTTGCAGTCTTTGGCCACCTAGCCTATACTCTGTCTGTGGTCTTCTGTGCCCTTCCCCTATCTTCATGACTTTGCATTTGGCAGGATTAAATTCGAGAAGCCATTTGCTGGACCAGGTGTCCAGTCTGTCCAGGTCTCTTTGAAGTCCTGCCTGGTCCTCATCAGATTTAATTCTCCTCATTAACTTCACATCATCTGCAAACAGGGACACTTCTGAGTCTAACCCTTCCGTCATGTCGTTCACATATACCAAAAATAGCACTGGTCCTAGGACCGACCCCTGTGGGACCCCGCTCGTCACAGGTGCCCACTTTGATACATCATTACGTACCATGACTCGTTGTTGCCTCCCTGTCAGGTATTCTCTGATCCATTGCAGTGCCCTTCCTGTTATATGCGCCTGATGCTCTAGCTTCTGCACTAATCTCTTGTGAGGAACTGTGTCAAAGGCCTTCTTGCAGTTCAAGAAGATGCAATCAACCCACCCCTCTCTCTCGTGTCTTACTTCTGTTATTTTATCAAAAAACTCCAGAAGGCATTTATACTCTTTTTTCCTTTTCCGGGTGCTCCACCACTCCCCTCCTGATAATCTTCTCAAATTTTTTTTCTACTATACACGTCAATGACACGGTCAATAGTTTAGTGCGTGGTGAATATGTGTGTGTGTACTCACCTAGTTGGGTTCAGAGGTCGGTCACAGCTCCTGCCCCCCCTCTTCACTCCACACTAGGTCACCTCCCTCTCCATGATTTTTTAAAAACTTCTTCTTAAAGTAGTAGGGATCTCCCTTTCACTACTCCTACCCAGACTTTTCCACTTCCGACAAATCTGTGACGAAGAAATACTTCCTAACTCCTGTGATTTACTGAGTCTTTAATTCCAAAAGTGACCCTTGTTGCTGTTCCCCCTTTTTTAGACCTCCTGTCCTGTTCACCTTGTCGATTCCTCTCATATTTTTTAAAGTTGTTATCAAAAACCCCCCCATACTCCTGTCTTCCAGGGGCTCGGATCGATTTCCCTTAACCCTCCCGTAGGACATACCCCTTAGCCTGGACTAGTCCTTGTTGCAAACCCTTTGGGACTTTCTTTAGTTTCCTTAAATTTTTGGGTAGGTGTGATTCCCAAAATGTGCCGCAACCCAATTGAGCCTAACATACACTGTACAGAGTCCTGATGAGTTTTTATTTTGATTCGGGAAAGCTGTCCTGGGTTTGCTAGGCGCCCGTATGCTGCGCGTTATTTTGGGTTTATGTGGCCCCAGTAGATGATCCGCTGTTATGCTACCTCAAGACCATTTTTCCCTTTATTAGGCTTGTAGTCCTGGCCCCCTTCGACGTACCCCGTCTGTGGTCTTCTTTGCCCTTCCCCAATTTTTTCCCCCAAACTTTACAACTTCGTCTTAAAACCATTTTGGTTTTTCCCGCATCCCACGTCACTTTCTTGCATTCCCCTTCCCGAAACTCTAACTGAAGAAATACATCGTAACATCCTTTTTACTCTTCCCAGTCTTCAACTTCCAATTTGACCTCTTTGCTGTGTCCCATCTCTGGAACATTCTGTCCTTGCCACCTTGTCATTCTTCACATATTTTATATTCATGATCATGTTTTGCCCAAACCTCCTGTCCTCCAGCCTCGTCAGACCGTTTTTTCCCTTAACCTTTCTTCGAGGACAACCCCTTTTAACTGTGGGACTAGTTTGTTCAAACTTTTGCACTTCTAAAATTTTCTTGTCTGCTTAACCGGGTGTGGATTCCAAATTGGTGCTGCATACCAAATATGGGCCGACTACGGGGTGAACAAGTCTTGAATATTCCTTAATGATTAACGGAACGCTATTCTTTTTTGCCAGCGCCCATATGCTGCAACAGTTATCTGGTTAATGAGCGCCTCATATTATATTCGGTATTATATTCACCCTAAGATTTTTCCTTGAGTGATTTTTGCAGCTTTGGCCAACTTGCATTTGGGGGGGAAAATTTAAAGGAGCCATTTGCGGACCAATTTTACTTGCCCCAGGTCTTTTTTCCTGAATGATCCTCATCCGATTTAATTCTCCTCATTAACTTCACACATCTGTTAACAGAGACACTTTGAAAGTATCTTTTCCGTCATGTTTTTCCCACATGTACCATAAACAGCACAGGTCCCAGGACCGACCCCTGTGGAACCCCGCTCGTCACAGACCTCCATGCCAGATATTCTCTGATTCATTGCAATGCCTTTCCCTGTTATGCATGCCTGATCCTCTAGGTTTTTCATTAACCTCTTGTGGGGAACTCTGTCGAAGGCCTTCTTGCAGTCCAAGAAATTGCAATCTATCCATTTGCTCTCTCTCGTGTCTTTACTTCCGTTATGTAGTCATAAAACTCTAGTAGGTTTGAGACACGGGTTTTCCTTCCCTGAAACCGTGCTAGTCGTCTTTTAAATAAGCTTTTTCCGCTCTGGGTGCCCCCACTCCTCCTGAAAATCTCCATAACTTGCATGCTATACATGTCAGTGACACGGGTCTGTAGTTTAATTTTTTCGTGCCCTGTCCTTAAAAGCTGGGACTGCATTTGCCATTTTCCCCATACCTCAGGCGTTTTATTGCATGTCTGTGTATACGTTATTTCAGTTTTACAAACTGAAATGACGTTCTTAATGTTGTTTTTAGGCTAGCATACGGGACGTACAAATGCGTTTAATTTTTTTTATTATTATGTTTCCAAATGCTACCTGTAAGTGATTGGCTGAAAATTGCTTTTCCATAGTTTAGAAAAACAATATTATTTCCCTGAGGAAATAAATGACGTCGTACTATTTCCTAGTTATCTGTAGTTATCAAGGGTTGTTGAGGCTTGTGCTTATATACTTCCAACCTTTCTTATGGTATACGCGCGCTACATCTCCTCTACATCAGCGCACTGTCAATAAGAGCGTGGAAATTGTATAGCATTTCAGCAAGATTTTCTTGTATGCTCATAAGGTCCCTTTTCCCCAAAATTCTCTTTCAAATATTTGTCAAACAATATTTAAAGCTATTTGGAAGATTGGTCAAATTTGTTGAAGGTCTTAAATTCGAGAAATCACTGCAAAATAACAAGAGACGAATATTACATGTAAAAGTCGTAATAGCAGTAAGTTTAAAGGGTGTTAAGATATAATATAATAAGCAGTCTATTATTGAGTCTAATAACCTTTATTTCTTAGCGAAACGTAGCCCCACAAACGTAGCCCCACTAAACGTAGCCCCACTAAACGTAGCCCCACTAAAGTATGCCCCACAAACGTAGCCCCACTAAACGTAGCCCCACTAAACGTAGCCCCACTAAACGTACCCACTAAACCGTAGCCGCACTAAACGTAGCCCCACTAAAAGTAGCCCCACAAACGTAGCCCCACTAAACGTAGCCCCACTAAACGTAGCCCCACTAAACGTAGCCCCACAAAGGGTAGCCCCACTAAACGTAGCCCACTAAACGTACCCCACTAAACGTACCCCCATTAAACGTAGCCCCACTAAACACTTGTTCTGAATATTGGTCATCATACCAAGACGAATGTTAATGTTGTTAGAAAAGAACTTTAACAAAAATTAGATAAAAAGCATTAACCTCTATAAAATTAAAAATTTCGAGACTAAAATATTGTCAATTAATTCGATTATGTAGCTAACTTAATATATATCATGAAACTCGTTCAGTACATTTAAACTACACTAAAAAACCTACTACACCCAACATATATATTAACATATATATTAACATATATAAACATATATATTAACATATATAAAAGATACATTACCAATTTGTTCTGTACAAATAAACCAACAACCTAATTCCCGTAAGTACCAACAATCAGACTTATTATAATTTTGGGCACGTGAATTGCTAAACCCATGGGGGTCATGCAGCTCCACACGGTGTGAAGATACATTCACTGTCTGCTTAGCATTTTGCGAGTCAGTTCCTATTTGTATTCAACTTGAGGGAACCTCTGATAAGCTACCGTATTGCCGAACCATTATTATGCCACGAGAATAGGAAGAAAATTAGAAGAAAAGGTTGAGACAGCGGGGGAAAAATTTAAAAAAACCGGGCGAAAAAAACAGCGAAAATAACAGAGCCAATTCTCCCGAGTAGTGAAATGCGGCGGATGGTACCCGTAGACTTCAATTAACATTCTTCATGCAGTCACCGTTTTTTGTCGGGTTTACATGTCCTTTCTAAACGATCGCAAGTAATACCCAGGAATTATATACTCATTATTTAACGTTTAATCTAGATTGTTCCTAATTTAATCTCAATGAAGCATAAATAATGAGATTTACATAATGGGAAAAGTAATAAGTATAAGCGGGGGGAGTTGAAAACAATACGCTTATATGTGGTGCCAGGAGCTTCAAGTAGGCATTTTATCCCGAGTCTACAGCATTTTTTTTTTTTTTTAACCAAAAAACTGTTTTTAATTGTGTATCGATTTCTCTGCCTGTATATTTACATGCATGCATATTCCTAAATATATTTATATTTGTAAATATAAAATTGCATATTTTTAACAAATATTCTTCGGTAAATCAATTTAATAATTCTGGACTCTTTTTTACGAGAAACCATCACCGACTGAATTTAAACTCACACCCTGGGAAAATTTGGGTGTGAGTTTGCCCCCTAAAAATTCTCGGATGGAAACGTGTTGGTGGAAGTGGTTCCCTCGATGAATTCCACCATGGAAAGTCTGCTAGGTAAACCTCAGACACAAAAGTTCCATTATGGAAGGTGTGATTAGTTGATTTTCCCATTTAATGTCGTAAAACAGGCTTCTGTTGCATTTAAAACTTTTCCACAACTATAATCATGTGCCTCTCGAGCACCCAGGAAAATCACTATTCCAAGATTAACCAAAACTTTGATTTTAAGAATCCAGTAATTAATTACCCAGGTTTGCACTTTTCAGTGAAAATTAGACATCGCGGTTTTGGAAAAA
>NC_069405.1:6182601-6199612 GCF_026875155.1 Cherax quadricarinatus
CCCTTTTTTTTGGGTGTGTTGTGTGGTTTATTGGGGGTGTGATTTTGGTGTGTTTGGTGGTAGTGTGTTGTGGTATATGTTGTGTATTATGATGGTGTGTTCGTACCCAACTACCAAACTATCCATGCTATAATTTTTCCTCCACTGACCTCTACATCTTTTCCAACAATGACATATTCATATTCAAAAAGCCATTTCTCAATAACCTCCAAGACAATGACCATTTTTCAATACACAAATAACCTGCACATAGAAGAGAGGAGGCTACGACGACGTTTCGGCCCGACTTGAACCATTTACAAAGTCACACTAACAAAAAGGAGAGCAGGATGGGTATATATAGGCAGGAGGTGGTAGTAGTACTACTACCACCACCACTACTACTACCACCACCTCCTGCCTATATATATATATACCCATCCTGCTCTCCTTTTCGTTAGTGTGACTTTGTAAATGGTTCAAGTCGGACCGAAACGTCGTCGGAGCTCCTATTGCTATTGATGGCTATTGACCATTTTTCAACTATGACAGAAACCGCTGATGATCTAATATTCATCTGCCCAACAGTGCAGAAACCTGGGGGTAATTAATTACTGAATTTTTTAAAAATCAAAGTTTTGGTTAATTTTGGAATAGTGATTTTCCTGGTGCCGAGGGGACACATGATTGTGTTGTGGAAAATGTTTTAAATGCAAAAAAAACCTGTTTTACGACATTAAGGGGGGAAAATCAACTAATCACACTTTCCCAAAATGGAACCTTTTGTGTCTGAGGCTCCCCTAGCAGACTTTCCATGGTGGAATTCATCGAGGGAACCACTTCCCAACACGTTTCATCCGAGAATTTTTTATTCGGCAAAACTCACACCAAATGTTCCAGGTTTGTGAGATTATTCAGTCGGTGATGGTTCTCGTAAAAAGAGTCCAATTATTAAATTGATTTACCGAAGAATATTTTTAAAAAAATATGCAATTTTATATTTACAAATGGTAAATATATTTAGGAATATGAATGTATGTAAATATACAGGCAGAGAAATCGATACACAATTAGAACGGGTTTTTTGGAAAAAAAAAAAAAGATGCTGTAGACTCGGGATAAAAATGCCTACTTGAAGCTCGGGCACCACTATAAGCGTATTGTTTTCAACTCCTCCCGCTTATACTTATTATTTTCCATTATGTAATCTCATTATTTATGCTTCATTGAGATTAAATTGGAACAATCTAGATTAAACGTTAAAAAATGAATATATAATTCCTGGTATTTACTTGCGATCGTTTAGAAACGGACACGTTAAACCCGACAGAACGGTGTGACTATCATGAAGAATGTTAATTGAAGTTACGGATAACATCCGCCGCATTTCACCACTCGGGAGAATTAGGCTTTGTTATTTTCGCTGTCATTTCGTCCGGTCTTTTTAAATTTTTCCTCCGCTGTCTCAACCTGTCTTCTAATTTTTTTCCCATTCTCGTGGCATAATAATGGTCCGGACATTTCGGTAGCTTCAACACAGGTTCCTTCAAGTTGAATACAAATTTGGAACTGACTCGCAAATGCTAAGCAGACAGTGAAATGTATTTCACACCGTGTGGAGCTGCATGACCCCCATGGGTTTAGCACTTCACGTGCAAAGTTATAATAAGTCTGATGCGTTGGCTACTTACGGGAATTAGGTTGTTGGTTTATTTGTACAGAACAAATGGGTAATGTTATATCTTTTATATATGTTAATATATATGTTTATATATGCTAATATATATGTTAATATATATGTTGGTGTAGTAGGCTTTGTAGTGTAGTTTAAATGTAGTGAACGAGTTTCATGATATATATTAAGTTAGCTACATAATCGAATTAATTGACAATATGTTAGTCTCGATTTTCAAATTTTATAGAGGTTAATGCTTTTTATCTAATTTTTGTTAAAGTTCTTTTCTAACAACATTAACATTCGTCTTGGGTATGATGACACAACATTCAGAACAAGTGTTTAGTGGGGCTACGTTTAGTGGGGCTACGTTTAGTGGGGCTACGTTTAGTGGGGCTACGTTTAGTGGGGCTACGTTTAGTGGGGCTACGTTTAGTGGGGCTACCCTTTAGTGGGGCTACGTTTAGTGGGGCTATGTTTAGTGGGGGCACGTTTAGTGGGGTACGTTTAGTGGGGCTACGTTTAGTGGGGCTACGTTTAGCGGGGCTACGTTTAGTGGGCTACTTTAGTGGGGCTACGTTTAGTGGGGCTACGTTTAGTGGGGCTACGTTTAGTGGGGCTACGTTTAGTGGGGCTACGTTTAGTGTGGCTACGTTTCGCTAAGAAATGAAGGTTATTAGACTCAATAATAGATTGCTTATTATATTATATCTTAACAGCCTTACTTACCGCTATTACGACTCTACATGTAATATTGTCTCTTCTTGTTATTTTGCAGTGATTTCTCGAATTTAAGACCTTCAACAAACTTGACCAATCTTCAAATAGCTTTAAAAATATGTTTGACAAATATTTGAAAGAGAATGTTGGAAAGACCTTAATGAGCATCCCAAGAAAAATCTTGCTGAAATGCTATACAATTTCCATGCTCTTATTGACAGTGCTCTGATGTAGAGGCGATGTAGCGGGGCGTATAACCGTAAGAAAGGTGGAAATATAAAAACTCAAGCCTCAACAACCCTTGATAACAAACAGATAACTCTGGGAAATAGTACGACGTCATTTTATTTCCTCAGGGAAATACATACTGTTTTTCTAAACTATGAAAAGCAATTTTCAGCCAATCACTTACAGGTAGCATTTGGAAACATAATAAAAAAAAATTAAACGCATTTGTACGTCCAGTATGCTAGCCTAAAGCAACAGTAAGAACGTCATTTCAGTTTGTAAAACTTAAATAACCTATACACAGACATGCAATAAAACGCCTGAGGTATGGAAGATGGCAAATGCAGTCCCAGCTTTTAAGAGACAGACACGAAGCATTAAACTACAGACCCGAGATTATCAGGAGGAGTGGAGCACCTAGAGCGGAATAAACTTATAAATGATAACTAGCACGGTTTCAGGGAAGGAAATCGTGTGTCACAAACCTACTAGAGTTTTATGACTACATAACGGAAGTAAGACACGAGAGAGAGCAGTGGATAGATTGCAATTTCTTGGACAGCAAGAAGGCCTTCGACAGAGTTCCTCACAAGAGGTTAATGCAAAACCTAGAGGATCAGGCATGCATAATAGGAAAGGCATTGCAATGAATCAGAGAATATCTGGCAGGGAGGTCTGTGACGAGCGGGGTTCCACAGGGGTCGGTCCTAGGACCTGTGACGAGCGGGGTTCCACAGGGGTCGGTCCTGGGACCTGTGCTGTTTATGGTACATGTGAACAACATGACGGAAGAGATACTTTCAGAAGTATCTCTGTTAGCAGATGATGTGAAGTTAATGAGGAGAATTAAATCTGATGAGGATCAGTCAGGACAACAAAGACACCTGGACAAGCTACAAGTCTGGTCCAGCAAATGGCTCCTTGAATTTAACCCCACCAAATGCAAAGTATGGCCAAAGACTGCAAAACTCACTCAAGGAAAAAGATCTTAGGGTGTATATAATACCGAATATAATACTGAGGCGCTCATTAACCAGGTAACTGTTGCAGCATATGGGCGCATGGCAAACCTAAGAATAGAACATAAGAACATAAGAAAGGAGGAACACTGCAGGAGGCCTGTTGGCCCATACTAGGCAGGTCCTTTACAATTCATCCCACTAACAAAACATTTGCCCAACCCAATTTTCAATGCCACCCAAGAAATAAGCTCTGATGTGAAAGTCCCACTCAAATCCAACCCCTCCCACTCATGTACTTATCCAACCTAGATTTGAAACTACCCAAAGTCCCAGCCTCAATAACCCAACTAGGTAGACTGTTCCACTCATCTACTACCCTATTTCCAAACCAATACTTTCCTATGTCCTTTCTAAATCTAAACTTATCTAATTTAAATCCATTACTGCGGGTTCTCTCTTGGAGAGACATCCTCAAGACCTTATTAATATCCCCTTTATTAATACCTATCTTCCACTTCCTTTTCGCAATCTGTATGGCTAAGTTCTACATCATTTAACTTATAAGTACTAGGGTTATGGGCACTCCCAAGCTTCAGAACCTTGTATTTATCTACATTGAACTGCATCTGCCACTTTTCTGACCAAGAATAGAGTTTGTTTAAATCCTCCTGAACTTCCATAACATCTACGTTTGAATCAATTATCCTACCTATCTTTGTGTCATCGGCGAATTTGCTCATATCACTAGTAATTCCATCATCAACATCATTGATATATATTATAAACAACAACGGGCCCAAGACTGATCCCTGTGGAACGCCACTTGTTACAGATCCCCACTCGGATTTAACCCTATTTATGGACACTCTCTGCTTCCTGTCAGTGAGCCATGACTCGATCCACGAGAGCACTTTTCCCCCAATGCCATGAGCTGCCACTTTCTTTAACAGCCCTATGGTGGGGAAACTCTATCAAAAGCCTTACTAAAATCTAAGTAAATAATATCAAATTCATTATTGTGGTCAACAGCCTCAAAAGCTTTACTGAAGAAAGTTAATAAATTAGTTAGACAAGACCGGCCTCTTGTGAATCCATGCTGAGTATCATTAATCAAGCTATGCTTATCGAGATGGCTTCTTATAATCTCAGCTATAATTGACTCTAGTAATTTGCCTACAATTGAGGTCAGGCTTATTGGGCGGTAATTTGACGGTAACGACTTGTCCCCTGTTTTAAAAATAGGAGTTACATTAGCCATCTTCCACATATCAGACACTACACCTGTTTGAAGAGATTAATTAAAAATATTAGTTAATGGTTCACAAAGTTCCATTTTGCATTCCTTAAGAACCCTTGAAAAAACCTCATCAGGACCCGGCGACTTATTTTGCTTCAGTCTGTCTATCTGCTTCACAACCATCTCACTAGTCACTGTGATGTTACATAATTTATCTTCTTCTAGCCCACTGTAAAAATTAATTACTGGAATATTGTTAGTGTCTTCCTGTGTAAAAACTGAGAGAAAATAATTATTTAAAATCAAGCACATTTCATTCTCTTTGTCAGTAAGGTGCCCATAGTTATTTTTAAGGGGACCTATCTTATCTCTAACTTTTGTTCTATAGACCTGGAAAAAACTTTTTGGGTTAGTTTTAGAATCCCTAGCAACTTTAATTTCATAGTCCCTTTTAGCTTTTCTTATCCCCTTTTTAATGTCCCTCTTAATGTCAATATACTGATTCATAAGATGACCCTCACCATAACATCTCTCACTCTACACAATCATAAGCAGCCTTCCAATCCAAAGCAAGTACACCCCCCTCCACTCATTCTACAATCATCTATAAAATCCTTAATCCTCCCATGTTCACTAATCATTGGCCGCCCCGGCACACCCATTTGTCCCTTATCTATAACTCTCCCAAAAACACTACGTAACCTATTACTTAAAACCCTTGCAAACAATTTGTAATCACCGCACATTAAAGATAAACCTTTATATTCCAGGATGCTATTCTGCACTTCCCCCTTCGGTATCATGACAACGACCCCTGTTCGTTGCGTCATACCAATGCATCCCTTCACCTTCATTTCATTTAACAAACGCATCAAGCATTCCTTCAAGACCTCCCAGTTATTTAAATAAAAATAATTTGGAATGCCATCAATCCCTGGCGTCTTCCTTACACTCATCCCTTGTAACGCCTTCAAAACCTCATCTTCACTTAGGGGCTCCTCTGTCTCCACCCTGTCTTCTGGTTCCAGGATACGTGATATCCCTTCCTCCATAATATGCAAGTTCCCCATCTTCCTATTACTCCCTCCGTATATATCTCAAATTTTCACTCAAAACCACTCATAATTTCAGTCGTTACAACCGCTGACCCACCGTGTACCCACCCACGCCCTATGTACCTCAAATTTTTAAACTATTCATTATTTTTTTGCCGGATTTTTAAATCGCCGCAAAATGCAAGCTATGGTTTATAAACCTCAAAAAACATCCCCAACCCACCCCTTAATCTTCCCATCCCCCCTTGCATTCTACATCCCATAATTGCGCTTATACCCTCGATTTGAAACCGATAAAACTCCACGACCCCCTTCTAACGTTTTAGTGCCCTCCAAAACCCTGAATCCATATTCCATTGCCCCGCCCCTCCTTTCCTCAAATAAAAACTACGGACCCGGTTTTGTACATTGCCCCCAACCAATTTATATCACCCCCCACTTTCCTTTATTCCCATAATTTTTCCACCTTTTCCGCAAAACTAAGTCCATCCCCATATCCCCCTAAACAACTCACTTTTAGTTTCCAAAAACTCTTTAAACGTTGGGGAACTCACCCCCCCCACGTCCAAAAACCACCCCCATATCCGAAAAACAACTTTTAAACATTTTTCCCATATAATTAATTTTATCCCAGAGATGCATATATGCACCAAGGTGAGCTAACCTTCTCACATAAGTAATGCCCACCCCCCACCCACAAACTACATCCATAATCCGACTCCCCCAATACATCCTGTTGGATTTCCCAAACACCACCCACTTCCCGCGCCTCCACATCCTCTTATGATACACTTTTCCAATCCCCCCCAAAATAATTTAAACAAAACCCCCCCCTAGATAATTATTGTCCCGAAAAACCCTTTTTTAACAGCCTTGCTGTCCCCGGGCAGTACCCCACAAAACCACCGTACCCCACCCCAGCCCCCACCACCCTCACACTCCCCCCACTCCCCCTTCCCCCCAGGCAACAATGAAAAGGACTGGCCTCACTTTTAATACCGCACACCTTTCCCTTAACTTCCCCATAACCCATAATCCCTTTCAACTTAAAATTATGCTTTTTAAAAAATATCTTATCCAGCCCCTTTTTAAAATTCATAAAGACCTGCGTTTTACTGGGCCCTAAGCCATTTACTTAAACTTTAAGCACTTAAAAATGTTATGGGGGCTTACCAATCACCAGCCCAAAAGGGTCCTTACTTTTTGCACAGTAGCTTTTCACAACCCCTTTCCTTCCCTCCCCTTTCCCCTCCCCTTACCTCCCCTTGAACTTTTTTTGGGACACCACAGAGTTTTCTTACCAATTTTTGCACGGTGTCAAACTCACACGTCAGAACACCTGCCTCTCTCTTTCGGATGCCCAACAAATTCATGCCCTCATCTGCATTTTCAACTTTATGCATTTCAACCACAACCTCAAAAACCCTCGGGGTTGCCATCCCCCCCACCCACATTGCCCCCTCTTAAAATTCCCACCCTTCTGCAGATTCCCACGACACCAACGTATTTTTCCGTCCCTTTCTGATCCCCCAAAAAAACCCTGTATAAACATGTATGCGCTGTAACTTCCTCCCAATTCACCTTGTCTCACCTCATCCTCTATACGCATGGTCTCAATCATCTGGAGACCTCCGGAAATGTTACACATCCACCGATTTCCTCCAAAATTTTTCACCCCGGGCCCCCCCTGTGGGCCCGAGGATGCTCCCGGGTTGACTGGGGTGTCACCTTTCTCTCTCCTTCCCACTCCTTTCCCACTCCATGGCCCTCAGTTGACGATCGCGAGGGCACATCGCAGCCATATGACATACCCCACCAGTCGCATTTCCCTCTTCCCTGCTATTTGACATTAACTGAGTTCTAAAGTCACCAATGTCATTATGAGGGGAAAATTTTTGCAAAAGGGACATTTTAGGGAAAAGGGATTCCTCACGCATCCACAACATTCCCCAGACCCCTTTCCAAACTGTTGCTTGATGTAAAACACAAACCCCTCGAAACCACCAACGGGGGGTTTGATCCCGCGGTCAGAGAGTCTCAAACCCAACGTCGCTTTACCCCACGGGCCCAGCTACCACAATAAGATTCGCCCAACAGTAAAATTCTACACCATAAAGGGTTTAGCAAGGCACAACTGTGACCAAAATCAATTTTTTACAGACGAATCTCCACTAGCGTGGCCGGGGGAAACTCTAGCTCAAGTCCCCTCAAAGCCGTTAACATACCACGAAATCGAAAATGCACTTGAAAAAAAAAACCAGCCAGGGTGGGTTTCCCGCGGTCGAGTCTCAAACCCCGACCGTCGCTTTAACCACTGGCCACAACCACAATAAGATTCGCCCCAACTAGGTATATTTCTACACCATAGGTTTTTGCAATCGGTCATTACGATTTCGTGAGTCATGTTAGGGGCTTTGAGGGGATTTGAGCTAAGTTCGTCACCCACGCTGCTGGAGATTCGTCTGAAAAAACTTGCATTTTGGTCACAAGGTGCCTATGCAACCTTCCTATGGGAAAATAACCTATTGGACGAATCTTTTTGGGCTTTTTGGCCCCATGGCAACGCGACGGTCGGATTTTTGGACCTCTGACGGGGGTTCATCCCACCCTGAATGATTTGTTTGCAAATCGTGTCATTACGTTTCGTGGCATGTTAACTTTTCGAAAGCTCTTTTATGTCTTCCTCATCGGCCCAAATGGGGCATTCCGTAACTTTTAAAACCCCAAATATAATACTTGGGAACGCCCTCAACAACCCAAACCCGTTAAACCCATACACACATCCTGGTAAAATTTTCCACCATCTGTCATATACAGCGCCGTCACGAATTTCACAAAATGTTTTTAGCTCCATTCAAGCAATTCAAACAAATCGCCCCCTGTTGATGCAGAGGGATCTCTTTAAATGGCAGGCAGCATAACTGATGCATTGGTGTTATAAACTGCGCCTTTTTAACACCCAATAACACAGTGTTTTTCCTCCCCCCTGGTATCTGTACCATCTTTCAAAATTCGTTTACTCTACCAACTGTTGCGAGTGCAGCAGCCAACCCTCCCCTCCCCAAGGTGTTTGACGAAGCGAACAAAAAGGGAAACGCAACCCCTCGCCCGAAAACGAAAGGGGCAATGAATTTTAGGATTAAATATTTTTTGTGGGGAATTTTGAACCCCCTTAACCAACCAACTCAATATATCTTTTTAAAAAACGAAGATGATCACCCCCACGAAGACGACGGACTAATACTGTCAAAACGCTTCTTCCTAGTTTTTAGTATTCTGAAATTTGACCATAGAAAACGGGAGCGGGAGCGGTATTAAGAAGCTATGTTACAAATTTTATCACTCACACACCACACACCCACACACACACCACACACAACACAACACAAAAAAAACACACCACAACCCCACACACACACCACGCCCTCACACAGTCCCAGCAGCAGACTCGGCGCAAAAAGGGCCCAAAAACCTTATGTTTTTTAAGGGGGCAGTAATGCTAGCAGTAATCATGGGAGTGCAAGTCATGATAAAAACCCCAATTATTAGTTAAAAAAAAATGAGGGGAACCTGAAATCATTAATATTTTAAAGTGCCAAATCGTTAGGGGGCCATAGGCCCGTTAAAACATAATTCAAATAACAAAGATCAAAATGAGTGTGGAAACGGGTGTTTAAGTTACGAGAGATCGGGTTAAAAAGTGAAATGTGGGCACCTACATAGAGTGAAAAAGTTAATAAAGCAAAAGGAGAAAGGAAAAAAATTAAAAAACAAGGGAAATGGCGGGGGAGGCCTTTAAAGCAGTGATGTCACAACATTGGTGACATTATACATTAAAGTGTAACACCGAATGTGAAGTGTTTCTAACATAAAGGGAAAATGAAAACACTTAAAGAATCGGGATGTAGAGAAAAATGGTTTTAAACATCCGGTGAAAGGGAAATTCCAAAAAGTGATAGAAGCCTGGGACAAAGACTACATCACACACTGGGAACCTGTCCCCCACAAAAGCACCAAAGCAATATTGCTCACCAATTTTGGGGTTCATGTTGTTGGGGTTTTGGATTCGGTCTTGCATACTGTTAATCTGGTTTTTTCACTCCTCAAACATTTCCAAATTAAGTAAAAAAAATAGGGAAGGGAAGATAGGGTGACGAAGTGCGAGGAGTAAACGGGCTAAGGGGGAAGTCAACACCCTAGAAGCTGAGACAAACTAAATTTTACAACTTAGTTTTTTTCTGATTTTTAAAGTAAATTGTAAGTGTTTAAAAATTACCCATTGGAATATTAGTAGAAACTTAAAAGGGAGGCCCACAACACACACACAAAACGAACAAGCATCGGCACTTTTAAAAGCAAATAAAACCCCCACACACACACACACATACTCAGGGTTTCACACCTTCCCGTTAACTGACCTGAAACCCCCCCTAACATCCCCCATCCCTATCCCCCTCTCTTTCTCTCCCTCCCCAATACCTAACTCTCTCTCCTCTACCCCCTCTACCTATCTCTCTCCCCCTCTCCCCCTCTAACACCTCCCCCCCTAACACTCATCCCCTCAACATCTCTCCCCCCCTCATTATCCTCCCCCCCCATTTTCCTTTTTCTCCCCCCTCCCCTCCTCCTCTCCCCTCTCCCCCCCATCCTCTCCCTTCCTCTCCCCCCTCTCTCCCCCTTTTCCCCCCTCTCCTCCTCTCTCTTTTTTTTTTTTTTTTTTTTTTAAAACAGGGTTTACAAGGGGGGTGCCCCACTCTCTGTCTTTCTAAGCCCCTTTTTGTCCCTCGTGAACACTTCTTTGAATCTTTTGAGTTCCTCACTACTTCCCCCGGTCATTTTTTTGTCTCTCCTTCCTTTTCCCAGCCTGATTTACCTGGTCCTTGACTGCTTTTTTCTCCGATTGGCGTATAAAATTCGGGGAAAATTTGGCTTTCGCTGCATGTCTTTTTAATTTCGTTGGGGGTCCCCTTTTTATCTGGCATATTCATTTTTGGCTTCACGACTGCTTTTCTTATTTTCCCTGGTCCTTTTCCTTCAAAACTTTTTTCCATTTCCCCAGCCCCACTTTTTTTTGCCTCCCGCCCTTTGGGGGAACCATGGGGCCCCATCCTGGCTTTTTCATTTTTCCGTTACCCTTGGGGACAAACCTCTCCTCATCTCCCGCACATTTGCACATTTCCACACTCATTAAACGCTTCCCTCCATTCCTGTCCCCTTGAACCCCGTTCAGGAAGTTCCTCATTCCCGTGTATCCCCTTTTTTTGTATTTTTGGGTTCATTCGTCCGCCCTTCCCCTTCCCCCTCCCTTGCAGCTCACTGTATATTTTGGGGGCGTGCGTAGTGGTTGTGTGTACTCACCTAGTTGGGGCAGGGGGGAGTCCAAAACTCTTGGCCCGCCTCTTCACTGGTCGCACTAGGTCCCTCTCTCTGAAAAGGACTTTTCATACCCTGCTTAAAGCTGTTTGGGGCCTGCCCCACTACATCCTTCCCCCAAAAAAATTTTACTTTCCCGACTACTCTAAAGGTAAGAATACTCCCAACACCCTGGAATTTACTGGTTTTTTCAACTTTAATGTTCCCCTTGTTCTTTTCCAATCCTGGAACATCCTGCATTGTCCACCTTGTCAATTTTCCCCTCATATTTTATGTCGTTTTTTTCAGCCCCCCATCTCTCCTGTCCTCCAGTGTCGTCAGTTTTATTTTCCCCTTTAAACCCCTCCTCGAGACATTCCCCTTAGCTCTGGGACTATCTTTCTGCAAGCCCTTTTCCTTTCCTACTTTTTTTTACGTGCTTGGCAGGGTTTTGGGGTTTCCCGACAGGGGGCCGAACTCCAACAGGGCCTAACGACACGGTGCGGGTCCTGAAAATTCCTTTTTAAGATGTCGGAATCTGCTCTAGGTTTGCTAGGTCCCTAGCGTACATTATTTTGGGGAAGTGCACTTCAGGAGATGTGCCTGGTGTTATACTCACCCCAAGATCTTTTTTCTTGAGCGAGGTTTGTAGTCTCTAGCCCTCCTAGACTGTACTCCGTCTGCGGTCTTCTTTGCCCTTCCCCAATCTTCATGACTTTGCACTTGGTGGGGTTAAACTCCAGGAGCCAATTGCTGGACCAGGTGTGCAGCCTGTCCAGATTCTATTCCTTCCGTCATGTCGTTCACAAATACCAGAAATAGCACTGGTCCTAGGACTGACCCCTATGGGACCCCGCTGGTCACAGGCGCTCACTCTGACACCTGGCTGCTGTCACCATGTCATAGAACTCTAGTAGGTTTGTGGCACAGGATTTCCCATCCCTGAAATCATGTTGGCTGCTGCTGATGAGATCATTCCTTTCTAGGTGTTCCACCACTCTTCTGATAATCTTCTCCATGACTTTGCATACTATACATGTCAGTGACACTGGTCTGTAGTTTAGTGCTTTATGTCTGTCTCCTTTTTTAAAGATTGGGACTACATTTGCTGTCTTCCATGCCTCAGGCAATCTCCCTGTTTCGATAGATGTATTGAATATCGTTGTTATGGGTACACATAGCGCCTCTGCTCCCTCTCTCAGGACCCATGGAGATGTTATCCGGCCCCATTGCCTTTGAGGTATCTTACTCACTCAGAAGCCTCTTCACTTCTTCCTCGGTTGTGTGCACTGTGTCCAGCACTTGGTGGTGTACCCCACCTCTCCGTCTTTCTGGAGCCGCTTCTGTCTCCTCTATGAACACTTCTTTGAATTTCTTGTTGAATTCCTCACATTCTTCACAGTCATTTCTTGTTGCCTCTCCTCCTTCCTTCCTTAGCCTGATTACTTGATTACCTTAGCTGTCTGCGTAACATTGTCTATTGACCAGCCAGGTAATCAAATAATCTGCGTAACATTGTCCATTGACCAGCCAGGTACTATGAATCTTGCCCCAGATACAGTGCTACACTTTTAAAAATTTCAAGTTGATCAAATAAGACATACTACACTTATAAACGAAAAATTTCGAGAAAATTTTTTTTTATTAGAAAAATTCTGAAAATAAGAAACCCGTCCTCGAAAAGTTAAAACCCCCTAAATTTGAAATTTTTTTCATGAATTTAGTTTATCTTTATTAATTTTGTTTTTAAAAAATAGCAAATTGCCAGCATACCTGGAATGAAATTAGTGTAAAACTACTTAATATTTTAATATACCGGTCCTTTAGGGTTTGAAGTCGAGCAGCAGAGCCATTCTCTCGTTATTACTTGGGACAATTTATAAAATTATCAAATAATAAATTTACACAGCTCGAAGTTAAACTCCTAAGCAATCCTTAACAAAGTAAATCAATGGTGACAGACTTCAAGCCTATCAGAAAGGATTCTCCAGTGTTAGGTTTCAACGATACCAAAAAGCTTTTTTTTTTAATCATTAAAGTAAAATTTCAACGTTTGCATCGACTCAGACTAAACTATTAATACATCATTCTTACACAAACGTAGGATTAGTATTATTGATCACTCAGTATGAACAGTGTGATTCTGTGGATCTCTGTTGTTATTGTGTACAACAGGGTGATCTTTGTAACTGTTGTTAATGTGTTTACTAAGTGTGATCTTCGTTACTGTTGTTATTTAGTACCTAGTGTGATCTTTGTACCTTGTTCAATAAACAAAAAATGCCACAATACCGTGACTGAACGATACATAAATAACCCGCACATAAAGAGAAGAAGCTACGTAACGACGTTTCGTCCGACTTGGACCAATTGACAAAGTCACACGCTTCTCTCTTTAATGTGCGGGTTATTTGTGTTTGTAACTGTTGTTACTGTGTACACTATTGTGATCTTTCTATTATTGAGTACACAAGTGTGTTATTTCTGTTAAAGTGACACTAGTGTGTTATTTCTGTTAAGAGTGTACACTATGGTTTTTGGTTTCTGTTAAAGTGTACACTAGTGTGTATTTCTGGTTAAAGTGTACACTAGAGTGTTATTTCTGAGTTAACGTGTACACTATGTAATATTTTCTAGTAGTTTACACCAGTGTGATATTACTGTTATTGTGTGCACCAGAGTGTATTTTCGTTATTGTTGTACACCAGTGTGATATTTCTCTATGTGTGCACAGTGTGAAATTTCTGTTAATGTGTGCACCGAGTGTTATATTTTCCTTTATTGTGTACCCTAAGTGTCATATTTCTGGTTATTGGGTAACCAGTGTGCTATTTCTGTTATTGTAATAGCCAGAGTGATATTTCGGTTATGTGTAATACCAGTGAGATATATCTGTTATTTTGTACACCAGTGTGATATTTCTGTTATTGTGTACATCAAGTGATGATATTTCTGTTATTGTGTACTCTAGTGTGATATGTCTGAGTAATTGTGAGTACCAGTGTGAAAATTAAAAAAATTTTTTTATTTCTGTTATTGTGTAACCAGTGTGATATATGCTGTTATTGTGTACACCAGTGTGATATTTCTGTATATGTGTATCACCAGTGTGATATTTCTGTTATTGTGTATACCAGTGTGATATTTCTGTTATTGTGTACACCAGTGTGATATTTCTGTTATTGTGTATACCAGTGTGATATTTCTGTTATTGTGTATACCAGTGTGATATTTCTGTTATTGTGTACACTAGTCTGAGCAGCGTATCTTTGTTAGATATTGTGTATAACAAGCGTAAGAATCTGCATTTTAAGGTGTTACTGTGTATAACCATGTAATCTTTGTATCAGTTGTTGCCGTGAATAACAATGTGATATATGAATTCAAGAGATTCAGTGTATACAGATGATATATGTCTCTATGTTGCTACAGTGAGTCATAATGATATTAGTGAATCTAATGTTTGTTTTTTACAGTTATATAGTGTGATATAGGTATCTATTTGCTATGTGAATAATAAGATATTTGTGTCTAAGTTGTTACAGTGTATAGCAGTGATGATATATGTATCTATGTTGCACAGTGAATAATAATGATATATGTATCATGTTGTTACAGTTGTATATATGAGTGAGATAATGTATCCCCTTGAGGCCAAAGAGGGGAATAGTCTGAGAGTAAAAGTTTTACCAAGCTCATAAATGGGTGTGGAAGCATCGGGTGATAATGTTTGCAGCGAGGGAAGGCTGGAGGCAGTGGAAGATGTCATGTCTGCGGGCAATGTGTGGTGTGAATATACTGATGGCAGAGAATTCGTTAGTTGAAGTTAGGAGGAGGTGCGGGATTACAAAACTGTTGTCCAGAGGGCTGAGAAGTTGTTGAGTTGCGGTTCGACATGTAGAGAGAATGAGAGCGAAACAGGCGAGAGACTGTCAAGAGTGTAATCAGTCTGTAGTGGAAGGATGGCGGGGTAGGGGGTTGGGCCTAGGAAAGTTGGGAGAGGGGGTAAAGGAGATTTGTGTGCGAGGGCTTGGACTTCCAGCAGCATGCGTGAGCGTGTTTGATAGGAGTGGAATGGAGACAAAATGGTATTTTAATACTTGACGTGCTGTTGGAGTGTGAGCCAAAGTACCATTTAGAGGGGTTCATAGAAACCGCAGGCCGGACTTGAGTCCGATGGAGATGGGAAGTAGCAGTGCCTGCACTCTGAAGAGTGTGTTAATGTTGCAGTTTTAAACACTGTAAGTGTAAAGCACCCTTCAGGCAAGACAGGTGATAGGAGTAATGATGGGACAGTTTTCTTTTTAACGGTCCAAGCCCTGCCTTGGGTTGGGAATCGCCAGTGTGATAAAAATAAAAAATGTTATCGATGTCGTTACCGTGTATACAGTGATAATATATTAACTATGTTGCTATAAGGAAGTATTGGTAGAACAGCCCACCACCCAGGGAAAGTATCTTACCGTCCTGCCAGATACAGGAAACAAAAACCTTAAACTGTTTTTGCATGATGGTCGGATTGCTGGTTTCTTGTTTCCTGTCACATAAACACGCAAAGATAAACAGCGGATAACTTGCTACTCCTACTCTACACTTTGGTCACACTTCACAGACACGCACATGCATATAAATATTATACATAACATCTAGTATTTTCTCCTATTTCTAAATAGCTCTTTGTTCTTTTATTTATTTCTTTCTATCTTGTCCCATGGGGAAGTGGAAAAGAATCATTTCCTCCGTAAAGCCATTGTGCGTGTCGAATGAGGCGACTAAAATGCCGGGAGCAATGGGCTAGTAACCCCTTCTCCTGTATACAATTACTAAAAAACGAAGAAGAAGAAACACTTTAAAAAAACTGGGTTTGCTTAAATGTGCGAGATGTAGTGGCGGATGACAAGAAATCAGATGATTGCTGATGTTATGAATGAAAAGAAGTTGGATGTCCTGGGCCTAAGCGAAACAAAGCTGAAGGGGGTAGGAGAGTTTCAGTGGGGGGAAATAAATGGGGTTAAATCTGGAGTATCTGAAAAGAAATTAGAGCAAAGGAAGGGTAGCAGTAATGTTAAAGATCAGTTATGGAAGGAGAAAAGAGAAAATGAATGTGTAAATTCAAGAAAATTTTGTGGATTAAAGTAAAGGTTGGATGCGAGAAGTGGGTCATAATAAGCGTGTAATGCACCTGGAGAAGAGAGGAATGCAGAGGAGAGAGAGAATTTGGGAGATGTTAAGTGAATGTATAGAGCCTTTGAACCAAGTGAGAGAGTAATTGTGGTAGGGGACTTGAATGCTAAAGTAGGAGAAACTTTTAAGAGGGTGTGGTAGGTAAGTTTGGGGTGCCAGGTGTAAAAAGATAATGGGAGCCCTTTGATTGAACTTTTTATAGAAAGGGGTTTAGTTATAGGTAATACATATTTTAAGAAAAAGAGGATAAAAAAGTATACACGAAGATGTAGGGCGAAATGACAGTAGTTTGTTGGATTATGTATTGGTAGATAAAAGACTGTTGAGTAGACTTCAGGATGTACATGTTTATAGAGGGGCCACAGATATATCAGATCACTTTCTAGTTGTAGCTACACTGAGAGTAAAAGGTAGATGGGGTACAAGGAGAATAGAAGCATCAGGGAAAAAGAAGGTGAAGGTTTATAAACTAAAAGAGGAGGCCCGTTAGGGGAAGATATAAACAGCTATTTGGGGGATAGATGGGCTAATGAGAGCAAGCAATGGGGTCGAAAAGGTTGGGTAGGGTTGACGGTTGACGTGTACTTGGCTCTGTGAAGACCTTTGCGGGCTCTCTAGA